>BROG01000080.1:0-522500 GCA_030159075.1 Atrina japonica
TCTGGTTTGCCAGAGGTCTGTGTTCGTCCAATGATCACAAAGATTCGTATAAGTATCCTGGAAATAACGAAGACTTATACCCAGGTATCTGATATTTTTATATCAAACATTTTTGTCTACAGTTAATTCAAATTTCGACGTCAAAATTACAATGAGATAAATCTAGTAATCGCATTAACTGGAATATATATAGGATTAACTGAGGTTTAACTGGAGAGAAAAAAAACTGTGTATTAACCCTTTTACCCCCGATTTTCTGTGTGGTATATTCTTTTCTATTGTTTAAATTTTCTTTTCTATTGTTTAAGGGTTAACAATGTATATTTAACTATGGTTACCTACAATATTATAAGAACCTTGCTGAACCCCTGATCCTTCTCTGTCGAACAGCAACTTATCGTCTTTGCTCAATCCAGAATGCTGTGAAGGAGTGTCGTACACACAAGTTAACCAAATACACGACCAAATTACTCCACAGCTACCTTAAAACAAAATGTGAAACATAAAATGTATACAATTATGTCACAATACAAAAAACTTATAAAGGAAAGCAGTAAGACGTTTCTGTTTCCCTGTCAATATGAAACATATTTCAGTTTTGCGATGGCGGACGGTTTTAAACGGTGGTAAACATTTTTTTTGTTTCGAGTTGCGATTTGCACCACACTCGACAATGTTTCAGTTCTATGGTGGAGCTTAGCTTTTAATGGTGGACTAGAGAACGTTGCTTCTGACTGTAATACGCCTTAATGTAATGGATAAAATACTCAACAGAAAAGTTAACAGAAAATAAAAACGTATCAAACTTACCATAAATGTATAAACTTGCGTCCCAAGAAAAAGTGCACGCGATAATTCCTGTAACAGCCAATGCGACAGCTGGACTTATATATGCACCTTCAATAAGAAAAATGTGAGAGGCATAGGGATAAAATAGATTTTTATGTAAAAAGAAAATAGAATTATTATAGCAAGAACAAGAAGAAGAAGAAGAACAACAATAATAATAATAATAATAATAATAATAATAAAATAATAATAGCAACATCATCAACAACAATAATGATATTGACGACGACGAACGATCATGATGATGATACAGGAATGGTTCTCCCTTTGGACAAGTTTAGTTTGAAATGAAGATTATGTTACCCTGAATCAAATACAATTTTATGTTGAAAAATGACCGATGTACAGCCGGTTGATATCATCGGCCACCTTTATTTTTCAATCAAGCAGAAGAGGAGTAATCCGCGGCATTCATCATCAAGAGCTTTATAGATTTACATTCATAAGCCAATGGATGGAGGGACCTCCGTGGCTAAGTGGTTAGAACATCGTGTTTTGAACCATGAAGAAAATTTCCCCGTTTTCTTGTGGAAGGACAGTGGTCTCTTCCCGGGTTTATTGTAACCGGGTTCTCTCCTCCATCAATAAAAACTAGCCACCACTATATAACTGAAAAATTGAGTGTGCCGAAAGCACTATTCACAATTCAAAAAATTAAAATGCCAATGGATGCCAACTGAAAGCAGTTCAATCCTTAAACATATGCACCTATGCAGAAATTCGACCTACAACTTGTTTACTTGTTACGATGTTACTATCTAACTCCTAAACGTCCCAAAGGCTTGGTGCTAACATGTCTCATTTTTTTATGTTTTCTGAAAAACAAATAGATCTACTCTCACAAGTCATTATTGGGTGAAAAAACCAAGGGAATACATAACGAAAATTCTGCTTGTATTGTTTAAATTCGAAAAGTACAAAACAAATTTAGTTTTACCACAAGTTTGACGTTTGAGACAAAACATAGTTTATCAATTAAAATTTCAGTGAGTATAATAGAACGCTTCTACTCGGCTATCCGGGATTTCTACAACTGAGTTTTGTACGTAACATAACTACATCATCTAAAACTAAACAGACTTTCTCCAAAGAAGTGTTTCGATCCGTTATAGGGAGTCAATGTTATTAAAGTTTTGGTATACGCTGTACAATAGAAATGAACACTTACCTGAGTAAAGAAAACTACACATTCTGCTTTTTTCTGACTTGGGTGTCCATGCTGAGATGACTGCAATTAAGGCGGCTTGAGAAATTCCCTGTAAGCAGTCTTTTTTTGTGATACTGTTATCATTGATGAATTTTGCATTTACAAGGCTTTATATATATATATATATATATATATATATATATATATATATATATATATATATATATATATATATATATATATATATATATTAGGGTTTGAGCTTTATATTGAAGGAGTTGAGCGAGGTTGCTCATTTATTTTCAGCCCTACTATTTTCCTACTACTTTAAGGCTATGGTGTCATTTAGTCATTTTCTGTCAAATAGGTAACACACTAAGGGTAGAATAATATATATATATATATATATATATATATATATATATATATATATATATATATATATATATATATATATATATATATATATATATAATGGAATATCTTTCAAAGGTTATTATTCAAAAATTACTTAATAGGAGATAAATATAGGTCTTAATCGATATGAAATAAATATGCTTAACAATTATATAAATATCATCTAAACAGTTCTATCATTAACATATCTAAGATATCTTCCTATCATATCAAATACAGTAAAACTTCAATAAGTCTAAGTTCAAAGGATCCCCTAGAAAAGTGCGAAATATCAAGACTTCTACACATGAATTGAAATGCAGAATCACATTATTTTTTGTTTCAGGCGTCCTTTTTAAGGTTCATAAGACATGTATGGTCATATTTAAGAATTAGTGCTAAAATCAATTTTAATATTCATGATATAAAAAATCGAGTGTTTATGAGAAGGCCAAGAATCGCCAAAGAGGCATTTCGTACACGAGTAAATTCTAACTTTTTTTTGTAGGAATTTTCAATATTTATTTTAAAGAAATGGACCCAAAAGTTATTCTATTCACCGATATACTGTTGTATCATCTGAAGATTAGAATATATTCCACAAATATTTGAAGACATCTAATATCAATTTTTAACTTACAAAGTGATTTTTCCCTATATCTACTGATCAACTCTTTGCTCTTAAATACTGTTCCGATCATAATGATAAAATATAACATTTCAAAATAAATCTTATCAATATTTGAACTTGAAAAAACGTTTTCCAAAATCCTTAAAATCATAAACATGTCTCAACATTACGAGAATTACACCAAACTCGTAATAAAAGAAAGACACAAGTAACAGGCCTTCACGGTTACCTGAGTGAAAATTATTATTTCAATGGGAATATGCTGATCATTGAATCATGAGGAAACTTTTTAAAATGTTGGACCTTGTTTGATTCCTTGAGGAGCCCCTTTGAGTTTTGACCCCTTTTCATTGGCAATCTGTATGTGACTTCACGTGGGGATAGTTTATACCAAGTTCGCTTAAGATTGGCTTATTGGTTTTTGAGAAGTCGAATCTGTTTAAAAATTGGCGAAAACGTTTCTTATGTGTCTATGACCTTGAAATTTTGATATTTTTATTAATAAGCCAGGTACCCCGTATTTTATGAAACGATCTGTTGTGGCTCGTTTGTAAATATTTGGTTTTTTTTTTGCAAAATGTATAGGGAATGGCTTAACATTTATGAATACCGAAAATGACAAAAATCTAATCATTTGTTTATGAGATATTTTTTTTAAAAGATGTACCAAACTTTAGCCCTGTTTGGCCGCCTGTCGAGTTAGCATGGATCTTTTTCATTCGCAAACGTTATGCAACTTCACTTTTTTGGTCAAATTTGTCAGTTTGTTCTTGAGAAGAAATCGGAAATGTCTGAACGTTGGCGAAAACCTTTGATATTACATTCGCTTAGGTGTCTTTGTCACAATGATCCTAAGTTAATTTCTCACAACTACCTTTATTTAATTGTTAACAATATCAGTCTTTTCTCCAAAAATTGTTTTCCTTTGTTAATCCTCAGATTGATATACAATAGCAAAAATATATATACATAGGCATAACAATTCTTAAATTCCTATACATCGAAAAACTTAACCTTGCAATTTGTATATGAATACCACACTGGACCTTAGGTATTTTTACAAAGTATATAGGAATATAAGATTTGTATGACTGTGTATAACCCAGGGGATGCTTACTCCTCCATGGCACCTGATCCCACCTCTTGGTTTCCAGAGGTCCGTGTTTGTCCATTTTTACCGGATTTGTATCTGTGTCCTGAACATTCTATTTGATTTATACTTTGGTATCTGAAATGTTTATATCTTATATGTTATTGTACTTCAAGTACAAGAAAAATTTGAAATAATTTTTGGTAAACACAGTTAATGCCTCTTTAAGGTATGAAGCCTTTTTTTTAAACATTGTGGAGTTTGACTTATTAATCATACTTACCAAATTGGGAAGAAATCTGAGCATTGATTTAAGTATTATGAAGAAGTACCAAAGGACATTCGAAACTCTTTGGAAGAAGATTGTTCCGGTGTATCACGTTTTGGCAATTCGGACCCTTCTGGTGTCCCTATTGGACCAAGCCATTTTCATTCGCATTGGAATAGTTCTTACCAAGTTTGGTTAACATTGTTCTTGAAGAGAAATCTTAAATGACTAAATGTGCGTGTAACACCTGTCACAAGTATCCTTTTTTGTATAATTCCTCACAATATTTTTATACAAAAATCATTGGCTCTTTTGGGGAAAAGTACAAAATGTCTAAAAGTTAGTAGCGGTCTACGGGCGGCGCACAACGACAGACAAAAGACAATCGCAATAGGTCAGCATGAATCCTTGGCCCAGGTGACTTACATATCGTAAACGTAAAAACAAATGAATTCGTTTATTTTTAAATCAATCCAAAACTCACTTCAACAGTTCCTTGGACAAATCTAATGAAAAACAGCAATACGTAGTTGACTGAAATTGCAGCTGGGATGAAAAGTAACAGAACGCTGCTAATCAGGATGGTAACACCACAAACCCTAAAACAGAAACAGTTCTTCTAATATCATATAAAGTAAAATATTCCTTTACAGAATATTGACATAGTCTAGATTTTAAAAATCTTCAAAAAGATGATTTCGGAAAAAACAACATGCATTCACAACTCCTTTTTATTGTGAATATTATAAACACAATTAAGTCATATAATGCTCAAGACGATCGTTACTGTCAGTTAGACTTCATCAGAACATCTCCAATTTAAAACAGATTCTCGGAAGGGAAAGTGTATCATAAAAGGCCGAATAATAAATTTTAATACATAAGCAAATCCGTGCAAGAGTATCCACTGTAAAAATATGACTATCTTTGCTTTTATATAATGTTATCAGCTGGTATCAAAAAACACAATTCAGCAGGTAAATTAAAGTATTGGGTATGACCAAGGATTTTGCGAGCCGAACACTTCATGTTACACAAAATGTTTAGGAATGTCGTTAGCTACATTATACATACTGCAATTCAAGTCGTACATTCAGTTGTGTATCATATATTTTAATTATATATTTTAGTAAATAAGCATATATTTTAGGTAAATATATTACATCTACAAATATGACCAGAGATGACACATTATAGACATACATGCTTGTTCAATGTATAGTATTTCTATAACAGAACGTGTATAACATAAGAATATTTTGTAATTACATTTTTGACGAATATCTTGTGACCAAATAGCCACCCAGTAGTTGAGTAGAAAATGAACCTGCATAAAATCCAGCATGAAGATACTGTGTTGATGACGCTGTCCAATCCGCCGGTACGTTGATTGAATCGTTTACAGTACAATAAAACTGAAACAAAATACATTTAACGTAAACAAAATAGAACATAAACTTAGTTTTTCTGCAGTAGATTCAAATTGCGAGGCCAAAAGCACATTATTGAAATTGAAATTGGCATTAGCTGTATTTTCCTTATATATATATATATATATATATATATATATATATATATATATATATATATATATATATATATATATTTACATAAATACACACACACACACACACATATACGGACAATAACAAAAAACTCAGGAATACAAAATTGTTATATTGTTATATATTTTTTGAAAATAAGGTCAGGTTTAGTGTCGTATGCATAAAATTGTTTTATATTATAGAGGATAAAAAGATATAATACGGCAAAGTTTAATTCAATATCGCCACCGGCAAATATTTTGTTATGATTCTTTAGCACTATAATTATTGTATTGTCCATATACATTTCATGTTACTTTTTTATTATTTTACATTCAAAATAATTGATAGTAATGAAGAATTATGCTATAAACAATAAAATACTGTAAGCACAAATTATTGTATACATGTACATCGACTCCAGTGTGGTAAAAGAGCTCTTGTACGATACAACTTAAATGTTTGTAAGCTGAGAATCTATTGAATAAATTTTGTTTTTACAATGAAATGGTTTTGCCGGGATTTGGAAATACTACATTTCATTTGATTTGATTTGATATTTTGTTTTACGCCATACTCAACAATCTTTCAGTCATATGATGGCGTCCAGTTTTTATGGTGGAGGAGATACCCCGGTTACCCGGGTAAAGACCACCGACCTTCCGCAAGAAAACTGGCAAACTTGGAAATACTACAAGATATTTAAACCATTTGAATTTTTTATAGTACACATATTTATCAAAGTGTAGATGCGAGGCTTGTATCGTGTACTCATTCATGAGGATTAGATCACATAAATGAGAGTACAGAATCAAACCTGTACCAAATACTGTAACCTGTACAAAAAAATTATAATCTTGAAAACATTTTAAAGGGAATACTTGTATACGAGGGAAACTGGATGAAATGCATTGCCCGATGGAGGTCGATTTGTGGTCTTAAACACCGAAATATGTGATTATTCGACTTCACGGATAAGACACTTTATTATGATAAATTCACCAAAGATAAAAACAGTTCTTTGTTAAAAGAGAAAATGTTATGATTCTGTTATAATATCTTATCAAATATGCAGAATGGTATAAACTGTTGACAGTCAACATCGTTACTATCATGTCTGTCTGTCTAAGGAGGGGTTATGGGGTAGAAGTTTGAATTTGAATATGATAAAATGCTTGTGTGCATTTAGTTCCAGTAGTGTTTAATAAATCGCTGAATATAAGGTGATGTTAAAATTCAGAAAACGGCCTTAACAAATTCATAAGTTTTCTGGATCCCAAGCATTACATGTATGTGTTTAGTTCCCCAAGTTTCATTAATCGAACGGAAAAACCAATTTTCCACAGCACGTGATGCTTTTAAAGGTAAACTGGTTTTAATTTTGTGTCTGATCTAAAGCTACATATTGACCTCATAGAATTAAAGATATCCTGGGAAGCATAACGCAGGATCACTGAGCTTTTGTCACCTGTATGCGATATTTTTGCCGAAACGTCCTTCATTGGGAGGCTTTGTACATTGCAGTGGCGTAGGAAGGAAATAGAAATGGCGAGGGCAAACAGTTTTTATGAAAATGCCGCGATCAGCGAGGCTATATTTCGTCACTGGAATACGCAATTATAACACCTGTTTTTAAATCTATAATTAGATCGTGGAACTCTAGATTCAATGTTGATCATGTACAATTGTATGTACATTAGTGCTAAAATCAATTTAATTTTCATGATATAAAAAATTGAGTGTTTGTGAGAAGGTCAAGAATCGCCAAAGAGGCATTTCGTACACGAGTAAATTCTAACTTCGAATTTTATGTAGGAATTTTCAATATTTATTTTATAGAAATGGACCCGAAAGTTATTCTATTCACCGATATACTATTGTATCATCTGAAGATTAGAATATATTCTACAAATATTTGAAGACATCTAATATCAATTTTTAACTTACAAAGTGATTTTTCCCTATATCTACTGATCAACTATTTTCTCTTAAATACTGTTTCGATCAATATGATAAAATATAACATTTCAAAATAAATCTTATCAATATTTGAACTTGAAAAAACGTTTTCCAAAATCCTTAAAATCATATACATGTCTCAACATTACGAGAATTACATCAAACTTGTCATAAAAACAAGTGTCAATTTAAACAGGAAAGACACAATTAACAGGCCTTTACGGTCACCTGAGTGAAAATTATTATTTCAATGCGAATATGCTGATCATTGAATCATGAGGAAACTTTTTAAAATGTTGGACCTTGTTTGATTCCTTGAGGAGCCCCTTTGAGTTTTGACCCCTTTTCATTGGCAATCTGAATATGACTTCACGTGGGGATAGTTTATACCAAGTTCGCTTAAGATTGGCTTATTGGTTTTTGAGAAGTCGAATCTGTTTAAAAATTGGCGAAAACGTTTCTTATGTGTCTATGACCTTGATATTTGACTCCATGACCTTGAAATTTTGATATTTTTATTAATAAGCCAGGTACCCCGTATTTTATGAAACGATCTTTTGTGGCTCGTTTATAAATATTTGGTTTTTTTTTTTGCAAAATGTATAGGGAATGGCTTAACATTTATGAATACCGAAAATGACAAAAATCTAATCATTTGTTTATGAGATATTTTTTTCAAAAGATGTACCAAACTTTAGCCCTGTTTGGCCGCCTGTCGAGTTCGCATGGATCTTTTTCATTCGCAAACCTATGCAACTTCACTTTTTTGGTCAAATTTGTCAGTTTGTTCTTGAGAAGAAATCGGAAATGTCTGAACGTTGGCGAAAACCTTTGATATTACATTCGCTTAGGTGTCTTTGTCACAATGATCCTAAGTTAATTTCTCACAACTAAGTAAGTTCACCTGTATGCGATATTTTCGCCGAAACGTCCTTCATTGGGAGGCTTTGTACATTGCAGTGGCGTAGGAAGGAAATAGAAATGGCGAGGGCAAACAGTTTTTATGAAAATGCCGCGATCAGCGAGGCTATATTTCGTCACTGGAATACGCAATTATAACACCTGTTTTTAAATCTATAATTAGATCGTGGAACTCTAGATTCAATGTTGATGATGTACAATTGCATGTACATGTATATAATTTCACATTTATCATCCTTAAAATGTGGGGGCGCCCCCATTCTATTCCATTCATATTTCCTAGGTGATTCTTGTCACCTTAATTAACTAGCACTTTGAAAAAATCGATTTTGAGGTACATATGTATACCATACAACACTTTTAATTTAATAATGTTTTAACTCACCCCCTCCTCTGCCTATTAAAATTGAAATCTGGAACCACTCATGCACCATATAATGTACAATTCTATTCACTTTCGATTATGAAAACTAAGGAATATACATCACTTATACATGATTAATAAACAAATTGAAATAAGAAATAAATGTTCGATGGATGTCTGTAAATTTTCGAAATTGTTAAAATCAAAAGTACAGCCAGCAGTATTAATGTTTTAACATCTGATACGTCTGAGATCAAATTACATAGCGAATGAAAAAGAGAATTGCGGTTTGAAACTCGTCTCAGTAAAATTGAAAATTATCTGGGAACAGAACTCCGTGACATTATTTGAATTTTGTATCTGGGAGCTAAAAATGTCTTTTTGGGCTATGAAAATGGAATATTAAAAAGTGCACAGAACAGCATCTCAAAATGTTGTCAGACGAGTGGAAGGACAAAAATATCATCGCAGGTGTGTGTATGTGTGTGTGTGTGTGTGTGGGGGGGATATTTGATATAACCGACACAATTTGCGAAATAATAATATTTGTTCAAAATACATCTTTCGAACGTAAGGTCAGGACGATATACGTACGGCCTGAGTGATATACGGGAAGAGAAAGGTAAGTTAAACTAACAGAGTATCGACATCACCTTCTTCATTTTAAATGTAAACGTGTAAACAAGAGCGACAAAACAATTTGGAGGCCGAAACTTTTCATCTCTAATGAAAACAATTTTTTTACAATATTATATAAAGTACGACCTCCCTCACATATATTTGCTACATTTAGACAGCTGAATGGGTTTTGTATGTATATTGTATCGACAAAAATGTTCCCTTTTAAAATTTCCTTTTCCTACTTTTAGAACTCTGATTTTTTTAGTTTCTCCTTTATACTTATTAACGCGAATGAAAATTATTTTTAAACAATATCTCATCGGATATATCCTTTGGAATTTTACTCCAATAGATTTTGACTCGTGATAAATTATTAGGCGTTTATGTTATCATTTCATCGTCACTTCATTTTGGGGAAAAACAGCATCATGTTACGTCATATTTTACTTGACGTTATTTTCTACATCAGTAGCGTAAACCTATTATTTTCAAGCAATTACATGACAGATTTTATTGAAGTTGTATTTTTCAAAGAGCTGAGAGTTTGAACTATGTGTTTCGATTGAAATATAAATTTCGTTCAAAATATGATAAACGCCCTTTTTCTGTGGGCTGACTCATATACAAATAGGAAGGTCGAATTAATCATGTGCAAACAAATAATTGCCAAAACTTAGTTTCCCTGGCAATTTCACAGAATATCTACGGATTTAATACTTTTCAGGCACCATGATCTAATGTGCCTTCCGTCGTCATCATACAGAATCTTCAAAAGCGCAGTTTTGGGTATAAGAATCAATAATGAATTTATTTTTCAGGAAGATATAACATATATATATATATATATATATATATATATATATATATATATATATATATATATATATATATATATATATATATATATATATATACAATGTATATATATTTAAAAATACATCTGTGCAATAAATTCTTCCTATATAAGAATTATTGAATTAATGTTTTTGTATTTTTTTTTTGGTTTTATTTTTTTTTTGGTTTTATTTTTTTTTTGGTTTTTTTTTTGTAGCAAAACATTTAAATTACACGACACACCGGTTTATCTGGCATTATCGTTTTAGAGTATTTGGGATGCTATCGCGAAAAGTGACCTCTTATTAATGACAAAGATATGAACTAGAAAAACGTTAGCATTCTTCATATTACTTTTTTACTTTTTGTCTGTTTTGTATCAGTTGAAATTAGTTTTTTTTCTTACCTCTGTATACGTGGGATCCATATTCTCGGAATGATTTTCTGATTTAACGATATGAACCATAACAATGGAAAACACAGATCGATACCCAACAGAAATAAGCAACCCCCAAAATCCCAAGAATACGGGAACGAATCTCTTTGACCAACACATTTCTTTAACAAACACTGAAATTGTCTACCTTTGATATAGTTAAGGTGTTATATATTAGCAAATATTTTTTTCTGTTTATGATATTCATCTTCATCTAATCTCACTGTAATTTGTTTCCAATTTTAGGAAAACCGTCCAAATTGATGCAAAAGAAAAATCAGGTGCTCTCAGTATGCCTAGTTGAGTATAATAATTTTCTTGTTTACTTTTATTCGTTTCTGCATACTTCATTTATATGAATGACTTTCTCGCTTTTATTCTATTACTTTTCGATACGTTTTTTTGAAATAAGATATTTTATAAGTTTGGAAATGTTTTCGTCCAAAATAATAAAAAGACCTTTATTAATTTTTTTAATATGATTGCAATAAATACGAGCTGTGTTGATGTTGTTTAAGAAATTACTGTGTTGATGTTGTTTAAGAAATTGATTATCAAGGTATTTCTTTAGGAAGCACGATAGAAGTGTTAAATTGTGATTTTGCACTATACATGACATGGGAAGGTGAAAATTGTGTTGTTGGTGAAGTTGAACGTCGATAATAATATCCCGATAATAATAAAAGATGGAATCAAGAAAGGAAGTCAATATGATATGATACTCGAAAGCTCTTGTTCATTCTCGTGTAACGAGAAAGTGTCAGAAAATAGGTACCATCCTATAAAAGGTACCATGCCAGTATATATATATATATATATATATATAAATATATATATATATATATATATATATATATATATATATATATATATATATAAAAATATATTTACACCTCTCTTTCTGGACGCTAAATTTATGCTTGTACAACCTTTCTCTCTGTGAGCACACTGAGTTGGTCGCCCGTGTGAATGATACTCCTCTTTGCATATAATGCATGCCTCCATGATGAAAATTCAAAATTTTTTGATAGACTGGAATGATAATTTTCCTCCAAATAACGTTTGAATATGCTTTAAATAACAATAATTACGTCAAACAAACGAGTGTAAATTACGGGAGGAAGGCCTTTTTAAACACGACGCTACATATATATAGCACAAATATGATTTAAGTATGGGTAAATGGCAATAAATTAAATGAAATTAATTTATATTAACCATTAAATCAAGTATAAAAAACAATTTTTCAAAGTAAAATACGTATAATATACGTAAAACAAGAAATCTAAAAACTGCAATTGTCGTAAAATACTATGAAAATAGTTACCCTAATGGGCGTCCATACATGGATTTTTTAAACACCGGTAACTTTTTTTTACGCTACAGTACAGTTTATATGATTTTAATTCTTGCTTTAGATAATGGGCAAATCTTATGTATTACACATTGCCGATATTGTATAAATCGTACTCTATCAAATTTGTGTGCAGTTTAGACCACACTATTTTTAAGTAATAGATCTATTGCTTCGAATTCGAAAAAGTTGATTCGCACTTCTCGATATCATCACCGGAAGTACAAACTACAACACTAAATACATTCGGATTTTACCATTGATATATATTAATAAGTTGATATGATATATTATATCGCTGTCAAAATAGTTACTGATCTGCATACATACATTATCAATATATCTTTTGGAATTGTTTTAAAATTAATCACGATGTTTTATAGAAATTATTTCATTATTTCGATATCCGGATTTAATATCACCACACGTCAAAAGTTGTTATGGAAGCGCGGTCGAGCATTAACAAATGAACAAAATTTTTATTGTTGAAAATTAATACTTTCCACATCGAATTTTTTTATGGTAGACTTTTTTTATTCATATTTATAACATCATATTCAAATGTGTAGAACACATAAAGATTGTGTTGCAATTAGTTCAAGGTACTGTGACAATTTGACTGGACTAAATTGATTATCAAGGTATTTCTTTAGGAAGCACGATAGAAGTGTTAAATTGTGATTTTGCACTATACATGACATGGGAAGGTGAAAATTGTGTCGATAATATCCCGATAATAATAAAAGATGGAATCAAGAAAGGAAGTCAATATGATATGATACTCGAAAGCTCTTGTTCATTCTCGTGTAACGAGAAAGTGTCAGAAAATAGGTACCATCCTATAAAAGGTACCATGCCAGTATATATATAAATATATATATATATATATATATTATATATATATATATATATATATATATATATATATATATATATATATATATATATATAAATATATTTACACGCAATCACGTACCCACACACACAATCTGAATGCAAATGTAAAGCTACATGTATAATGGTAATTAAAATCGAAATCGAGCGAGACTTTGGTATTAGCATTAATCTTGAACGGAAACAGATTCTTTTTATCAGATATCAAAGTATAAATCTTCATGTTGTCCAGGATAAAGATAAACATCTGGAAAAAATTGGGCAAACATGGACCTCTGGAAATGAAGAGATGGGATCAGGTGCCATGGAGGAGTACGCATCCCCTGTTGATCGGTAACACCCGCCGTGAGTACACAGTCAAACTAAAATGGAATAAATGAGGAACGAATCGTGTACAGACGTATTAACAATTGCTATCGAACAGACAAAAGGCATTTCATTTATGATCTATCGTAAACTATTTAAAACTGCATTTTCTGATCACTGAGGGATGAAAACATATTTTCTCCCTTCTGTTGATTCGACCAAATTGTTCCAACTATGTAGAATACATGCACAGAAATAAGTGCATAACACAAATTGTAGACAAATGTATTGCTGATGTTTTACACATTCATTTAGGCATATCTTTTAAATTATTATCAATATCAGAACATATTTTATCAAACATTCAATTTAGCAAAATTGCGGACTTGAATACATCAAAATGAATTATGGATACAATATGTTTTTTTCTTTCGGTTGTTTCCATTAAAGTTCAAATGACGTTTAAAAAACGGCATCGGCAACCCTTACATGAATGAAGTCTGCATAGGTATTACATGAAAATAATTCAGTTTCCTGCATATTAGCTAATCAAATCGGACTAATAAAAGCTAGGCTTTATTATACGTGTTTCATATGCATATATTAAGCACTATAATAACTAACGACACGTTCAGTCAAATTTTCCTCGGGACGAAAAAATTAAAGTAATATAAATGACACATACATATACACTCGCAAGCAAACACACACCAACACAAACAACCGGATCAAAACATTTCAACATTTTTTTTACACACACACACACCCACCCACCCACACACACACACACATATATATATATATATATATATATATATATATATATTTATTTATAATCAGAGAATCAGAAAATTACGTTACTGTTTTAATTTAATTTCAATCAACGAAATTAAAACCATGGCGAAATTTAACATAAATAACACTTAGTAATACTAATAGGTTCGTGTACATACAAATGTTTTGTTTTTTCCACGGAGGGGTTCGATATCTCTGCATTATCTGATGGGTTCGTTAGTTACAAATTGTTCTATTTTGATGAACGGGTTAAATTCGTCAAGTTTGGTTAAAAGCACGATTGGCGAAAGTGGGTCACTGTCTATGATCGTGCTGCAGAAAACTATCTAATATTCCTGAGAGGGGTACATCATAATGTTTGATAAGATCCCCGTGTCGTCCATAAAACTTCTTAAACGACAAGTTCAAGCGTTCAACAACGTAACATTGTGTAAATAGTTTATTGGCGAGTTGTTTCGCTTTCATAATAAAACATTCATAAGAAGAGCATGTCTGGCATAACGTATAAGTTGTGAAATGAAAATTAGTACTTAGAAATGGGAAGTTCGTGATATGGGAATTGAAGTCGTCGCGTTTGTCAGAAAGGGAGGTGTGAAGTTCACTGTCCTTTCCAACCGACAGAAGTACATCTAGGTAAAAAGCAGATGTGTTGCTCTCTGTCGTCTCACTGATCTCTAGCTCAATAGGATACATCTGGTAATTCTGAAATATTTATGAACAGGACATCGTCGATATACCAGTAAGTGAAATTGAACCGAGATGTAAACTGTTTGTTTCTTTTGGAGAGCAGTAAATGTATAAATTCCGCTTCATATGAATACAAAAATATGTCAGTCAAGAGAGGTGCACAATTGGTACCCATTGGAATGTCAACAATTTGTTGGAAAACTTTCCCCGTAAAAACCACGAAGATGTTGTCTACTAGAAACCCCAGCATCTTGATAATGTCGTCTTTAGTGTACTTGTTATTTGAAGCAGTGTTCCTTAACAAAATAAGGTTCTGCATGACCTAACACTAAATATTTATATCTGCGATTTCCAATTTTTTAATACAAAGGAGTTTTGTATTTTCGATGTTAATCTGTTTTTAGTTTTTGATAAGGATCGTAAAAGAGGTATACATAGACATAAAATCTTTTATGTTCTTATATATTTTATGAAAATAAGGTCGGATACAGTTTGGTATTCATACACAAATTGAAAGGTTGAGTTACTCAGTTGCAAGTGAAAGAGTGCCAAAACAGAGTTTCTCAAGCAAATTTTACGAATATAAGAAATTTTATTGTTGTGTATATCTATTTTTTGTTATTGTATATCATTGTAAGTAGTAAAAAGGGGAGGGTCTTTATGTAAGAAACACATCTACCACCCCTTTAAATCACCTAAGTAAAAATGAAAAGTCAGCGCCCTCTGGTAACGTCATTCCGTTCATATATAATGTATATACTTGCCTGTGGTTTCTGAATTATGTCTGATTTCCTGACTGATATTAAAAAACGAAGGTCACATTTATATGCAAGTCAGGTAAAATAAAGATTATAACACCTTTATTTCCGTATGGTTTTTTTTTTGCTATCGATTGGATCCGATTTGCATGAATAAGTCTAGATTTACCTGACAAACTGGAATGATAAACTTCTCAATTGGGGAAGTATAATCTCTGCTTCAACAAATTGTCTACCTAAATCAGACAGTGAACCAATGCTGTTTATGTAAGATCATATACAATCTTTAAGCATTTTAACTTGTACTTTTACGTATATTTACGTTGATTATATATATATATATATATATATATATATATATATATATATATATATATATATATATATATATATAATATACAGTAAAACCTGCATATAGGGGCCACCCAAGGGACCAGAAAATATTGGCCTTTATGTGCAGGTGACCCTTATATACAGGTTCAATTTAGTTGAAGTATGCAGTCAAAGGACTTGAAAAAACTGGCCTTTATAAACAGGTAATCCTTATATAGAGGTGGCCCCTATAGCAGGTTTTACTGTATATATATATATATATATATATATATATATATATATATATATATATATATATATATATATATATATATACACTTAATTAAATGCAGTCACTGCGCATACAGGACTGTGGAATCAAACCAACCGCACTAAAGAAACTATAATTATGTGGTATTCTTGTTTTTTAGTTCGAAATTAACAGCTTAGGTGAATCCTAACAGCCAAACACACACACCCACGCGCCAATGCAAGCAAACACACACACGCGCGCACACACACATCTGCTTATAACTCAGTAATGAATTTGAGGTGTCACTTTCTAGACAGGAAGTATAAAATTGTTGATTTTGTTTGTTTTATTAGTATTTTTCGCCAAACTCAACAAGGTTCAGTCAACCGATTGTGAGCAGTATCTAATGATACCCTGATACAAATTATACTGGAAAGGGATCGCCTGTCGTCAGCAGATAAAATGGCAAACTCTCTCACAACGTCAATCCAGGTTTCAGTGTGACTTGAACCAGTGCTGCATTAAAGCGCAATGCTTTTACCATTCGGCCACGGACGCACCATGGAATATAGGAAGATAACAATGAGACGTTAGATAGACTGATGCACCTATTGTTATATCATATTTAAACTAGGGTGACCCAATGGGCCTCTTGTTGGAATGTCTATTTGCTGTTCAGGGCTTTTTGTTTCCACATCGTTTTGACATTGCTTCTTGAATTAGCAGTTGTACATAACCACTCTATATTTCTTTGTTACGTTCATAGATAAAGGTTTGGTGAAACATCTGTTAGATTTCGCTGTGAATATCTGTTTCTATTGGATTGTGTGAAGTTTAGTTATCCAATATGAATATGGTAGCTTCAAATGTGTATCTGTAGAAGGAATATCAAAAGAGTTTAATGCTGATAATTGATTTTGAAGCGTCATGTCATTGGACAATGTTTTTCTCGCACCTAAGATAGACGGATCTCGTTTTTTTTATCAGTACTGTAAAATTCTATCCAGAACCTCTGATCCAGAAACTTTGTATCACTACATACGTCGTCTGCATTGTTTGTAATCATGGGGAATCAAGGATATTTTCGGATATTGTCGTACAAATATATGAATATCAAGTTGTGTCAATACCTAAAATAATTTTAATTCTCGGAAAACATGCATTATTTTAATTTATATGACTAATGACGAAATTACAAAGGGCTGCATATATAATTTGATTTTATAATTGGATACAGATGGCGGAATGTGTTTGTGTACGTGCACCCAAGTGTGTGTGTGTGTGTGTGTGTATAGGTGTAGGGGTGTGTGTAGGTGTGTTTGTCTGTGTGTGTGTAAAGCTACTGCTTTTTTGGTTACCAAAATTAAAATTATAATACATGTAGTTTTGCATTTTCCGAACTAGGTTTTCCATCCAGAGGAACATTTTTTGTTCAAAAGATTACTTCCTTTATCAGATTTTCGAGAAGAAACTTAAATTGAATAGTGAATTGTCAGATAGATATTGTTATATAGACATATATTCAGCCTTAACTCCGCCCCTTTGAAGATATTCTAAAGCCGTCACTGTTGTATGTGTATGCGCGCATCTCTCTCTCTTTATTATTTCATATTTTACGTGCCACCCAGCACTACAGTTTTAAGTCTTTAAGTTATAAATATTAAACTTATAGAGTACGGCACTCATAAATTGAGTTTCTGAAGATTTCCTCACATGAGCAAATGTTTCCATTATTATTTGCAGTTGCATGCCATCTATATTTAAACATGTTCAGTTGCGACATAAATTCTGTGTGTTTTTACATTTAAATAATGAAGAGTTTGTTGATTTTGAGTGTGGATGAAATTTGATGACTTCAGGCGCTGGTCATTTGTAAATACTGAAAAAGGTAGTGTAGACAGTTATTTACAGAAACAATGTACAAATATAATAATGTTCTAACTAACTGATTTTACGCAAAGTACACTGAATTTCATATAAAACTGATGCTGTGATCTGTAAATCATTTTGTGCTTACTCCTCCAAGTCACTTGATCCTACCTCTGGATTTGCACAGGTCTATGTTTCTCCAATATTTACCAGGTTTCCGCGTTGCCCACTGAACACCCTAATGATTAATACTCTGGTATATCTGATTTCAACTCCAAGGAGCTCATGTTACCCCACTGGGAGAATATATGGAGTGCTTCTCTGGAGTTGGTACATGTGTCTTACAATATTCACTATAATTATCATGAAATTATGTGCAAACTACTACACCATATCGGGGTAGTACATAGAGCTGTAATTATATTTACTATAACTATCATAAAACTAAAAACACATGGAATCTACTATACAATATCTAGGTATGTGATTTCCATATACTATTTTTTTGTCGTATCCCATGGGTTATATGGAATCTTCCTGTTTAATTGTAGCGTCATTAATTAGGGACTTGGTCTCTGGATCCTCAAGGTACCAATTTTGTCGTTCACCAGACGCAAAAATTCCATAAAAGATAGCTCCGGCAATATGAACTGAACCGGAAATGGTGAAGATATTTTGCCAAGCTTTGATATCCTGTTAGATAACAAAATATTAACATAAATGTAAGTGAAAACTTTTAAAGACATTTTACATGTATTATAGGTAGTTAAAAGCATTTACAATTTGTAAAACTTCTGTTAATCCTTTCAACCCTAGAAGCCATAATAGACTGGTCCAAGACAATAAAAAAGAAGCCACTCATCAAAGACCCGGAAGTGAGAGGTTTAAACATAGTACTGAAGTTAGAGGTTTGAAAAGAAAATTGCTCATTTATTGCCATCATTAAGATTTCATTAGTTGAGCTTAATTCCTAACGGTAGTATAAGACAAGACAAAGAAAGACGCCGTCTAAGCCTAACGATAATCACTGTAAGAAGATCTTAGTATAAATATGAATTCCTTTACATCGTCACCGCCTGCGGTGGTGTAGTTGTAGAGAATTTGATTTGCATGTGGAAGGTGTACGTATCGATTCTTGGTACCGACTCGTACCTACAAACTAGAACATAGTAATTGTTTCCTCGGCTATCGCCTGGCATGCGGGTCTTCCGTGTTCAGGCAGGCGTGACACGTAAACGTTGAAGTCATTAAATAGTACAGGTCAAAATTTGAGGAACTTCATCTATAACATCAGAGACTTAAGTGAAAAATTCTTGACTGTATGTAAAACGACAATGGAGCATACATTTACATTAAATCTGTTCTTACACTGTTAAAAATTGTGTTTGATTGTTCTTTTAGATCCCGCCAAGATTTTTTCATTTATATTGCAGTGTCATCAGCTTTAGGTGAAGTGCTATAAATGCAGGTCTGTCCTATGGACCAAGCCAATGCAGTATGGATTCTTTTACGTGCCACATGACCTCGGTTTTAAGTCTTATCTGAAAGACCAGTGACTGTTACTTCGTATGCCCAGCACATGACGAAAGTAAAGGCACTGTCAGTTTTAAAGTATTTAATACGACCCGGCACCGGGAATCCAGCTCGGGACCTTCCACTTGCAAGTCGAACGCACTACCACTGTTTTCTCATTGTGTGGCTAATATACATAGCCACACAATATAATATTCGATAAAAAGTTTTGTCTTATTGTTTAAACGAGAACACATGTTTCTATCAGTTTCAAATTTTGATACACGTGTTTATGATATTTGTAATTCATAAACTGAACAAGATGTGTCTTTCACATAAGGCAACACAGGATGATACTAAATGAAGAATCCCAGAGTCTATGGGGTTTAGTTGGTGTTATTAGGTTGAATTTACTTAGAATCAATGTTTTCAATACAGACAACCTACATATATGCACTTTTATAGAAAAAACTTGATTAAGAATAGAAATAATATTATAAGCTACGCTTATTACAGCCGACAATTTTCCCTTTTGCGTTTTCTTTGCTTTGATCAATTCTTGTTCCGAATTATTCTTTAACTACTTAATGAATAATTCTCTTTAATTGTAATTTTATACGGACATATGATTCGATTATTTTACAATTTCAACCCGCTAAATTTGTAATATTTGAATTGCCTATGTTCTTAAGATAACGATTCTGCTAATTTATACAGACATAAATAAATACATGAATAATGAAAATAAAGCTAGGGTTCTTTAGTGTTCTTCATTTAGGGTCTCTGAGCATCGTGTGTTATAATAGAATGTAGGTATATCAATTAATTTTACCTCCGGCACTAAAGATCCAGAAATCGCGGTAGAAATAGTGCCTCCAAACACGCCATGTCTGGCAAACGCAAGCACAATACCGGCATACTGTGGGGAAAGATCAAGCGGATTGGCTTCAAAACCAGATACAGCAAGTCCACTGACAGCAACGCCGACGCACAGGACAATTAAAGCTACATCTCGTCTATCTATAAATCGGAGACTAAAGATACACAATGCCTCGACTCCAAACCCTGCAAAATATATCTAAAACGGTACAGATGAAACAGACGGGCGCATGTAGTCCTACAAACGTGAAATCAAATAATAAGAGAGGCCACGTGTATATATAAATGATAATACATAGGTAAACCTAAAGCGAAAGCATTCATAAACTGTTTTACATGTTCAGTTAATCTCTTTGGCGGGGGCAACACATCAGAATCACCAAAGGGATTAATGTTCAGTGTTTTTATCAGGTAAATGTCCCGGTCATTCACTCATTGTTCTAAATAAAATATTGAATTATAACCTCAGTGTTCACATTTATCGTCTGCTCACTATACTTGTTGTATATCAACCTGATAAATATGCCTTCTCATAAATCGTCAGAAATTTTGGTTGATTATAAAAAGCGTAACTATCATAGAAACTTACCAAATGAAGGGAAATAAGGCTAAAATATGGAGAATATTGGGAATACATCGAACAACAAATTAAAAAAAATATTATATAAAGTGTTATAAAGAAATTCAGACAAATGAAACTGTAGAGAATAGAAATTGATTTGAACGTAAACAAACGTTTTCAAATGACATAAACATAATGATATACTGGAAAATCAATTGTGGCACGTTATAGCATGTCACTTTCACAAAGAATTATTTTTACAAGATGACAATGAATGCTCAGTGCCTATATGCACGGAAATCAACGCATTGTGACCAACACAATTTCCAGATATGAATATCGATGAGAATATATGGTTGCGACTGAAAAGAAATTTGTAGTTCGTAAAAAAACCCACTACCAACATCATGAACAGCTGATTGCGGAAATGACACTTGTGTAGTGATGCGCATGCAATGTTATTTGTCAAATCATATGCATCTATTCCAGCACGGATGCAAGAAGTGATGAGGAAAAAGGGTCACTTCTTAAAATATCATGGTTAAATAAGCAATGGCTACTTCAAAAATTCAAAATTTTATGGAGTTGTTAACGTAACAAATATAGTCACTGTGACGTCAGTGACGAATACTTATGCCCCATGATTGTGTGTATACTGTTTTCATACATACATACCTATACAGTGAGCTATCTTTCTTCCGACAGTCACACTGACCAGATGTGATTTAATTAATTTGTCAAATAGGACTCCACCTAATACTGACGTAATTGCCAACAATAGTTCCGGAAGTGCAGATTCTATACCTATCTGTAAAACATTAGTTATTAATAAGTAAATATCAGTGATCAGCGTGCCTTTTTGAGGCAGTGTATTGATAAAGCGAAAAGATCACAAATGAAAGACCCGAAATATATTTAGACATGAGTGTATACATGACATTTTGAAATAGATGGTAACTGTACTGTTGGTCTGCCTAATGCTGTACATTGAGGTGTATAATCGTGTTTGATATCTAAAACCGATATATCCAAGACAAGTGCCCGATGACATCAAATTTATCAATACTCAAGCTCACCTTTGTTTTTATAATTTTAACTTAAAACATGTAGTAGTGTTGCTTGTAATACTTCTGGGTCTAGGCTTGCATATTACTATTTGTCATCATTCACATAAAAATCTGCATCACACTTAATGTTGTTCTTGTAAAAATGAATAAATTAAAATATCTTGCGTACGGTACTCAAAAGTTTAGTGTTCTCAAACACCTTTTAAATATTTCTGTAGTTTTCGTCATGTAAGCAAATGTTGTCATCATTATTTACAACTGTTTGCAATCAATACACAAACAAAGATTTGCAGCATATATTATATTGTTTAACCTTTGAAGTTAGTGACTTCGGGCCCAGGTGTGACTCATTTCATATTCATAATTTAATTTAAAAAGTCCATGTCAGAAGTTGTTTCTAGGATACTTCGAAGACATCTGGAAGTAAGATGGATAGATACTAAGCGACAAAACGTATATCACGTACCTTGTTAATATCTGGAGTAGCGTAATCTAGTCTACTGTACATAGATCTGCTATAACCAGCCTCTGATGTATATGGATGTCCCGGGTCTTAAGTACATGTTTTATTCTTGGGAGCTCGGGTAGAGTGTCGGATAACTCGTGATTTATGAGAGATCTACTTCATCATTTGGGAAATAGGTGTTATATTTTTATTAAACAAGTTGATCAGTACAAATTATTTTACCTCGGCTATATTCGTGGTAAATGCGACTTTGAAGTACTGCGGTATACCGAGCATCAATAACGAAAATATCCAATTTCTACAAAAGCAGCCAACAAAGACAGCCCATACTGGTAGCGAAGAAATGATCTTACGCCATGGTACTTTGTCTGCCTGTAATGAATATAAATAAACCAACCATATGATGTGTGTATATAATATGATATATGATAAAATTACGATCATATTACACAATTATATCTATATAAAAATCTTAGATACCGTAGTATAAATCTTCAGAATGTCCAGGATACAATTATATACAAATCTGGTGAATACTGGACAAACACGGACCTCTGGAAATCCAGAGATTGGACCAGGTGCCATGGAGGATATCTTTCGAATATACGAAACTGAATTGAATAGATTATGTAGTTGGTTTGTTCACGCGAGTCTATTCTGTCATGTATCAACATATCATTCAGCGGAAGAGTCTATTCAACAATACCGATATTTATATTAGTACTGTCCATTGCCAATGGTAACGACCCAGTGGTGATTAAAAGTATTAATGTTTTCCAGTTAATCTGACATGCCAAGAATATGTCTAAATGGAGGTCGATTGCAGTGGATTTCCAAGATTGAAAAGACACAAGACAAGTCAAGTAAGAGCACGAACAACTATATCGGTTAAGCTTTTATCAATAATTATATTTAACCATGGTCACCTACAATATTATAAGAACCTTGCTGGACCCCATATCCTTCTCTATCGAACAGCAGTTTTTCCTTTTTGCTCAACCCTAAATGCTGTGAAGGAGTGTTGTATACAGCATTTAACCAAACACATGACCAAATTACTCCACATGTACCTAAGACAAAATGTGAAACATGACATAAATATAAAGGAGGGTAGTAAAATGTTTCTGTTTGTTTTAATATTGTTATATATATATATATATATGTATCATAGTTCAGTGATGGGATGCGGGATAGTTTAAATGGTGGAGCAAATGTTTATTTTGAATGGTGGATGTCATAACCCGATTACAATGTATCCGGAAGGAGAGCACTAGCCTCTCGCACAGAAACTAGCAAATCAGCTTAGATTTCAGTGTGATTTGAACCACTGAATTTGTGTATAATTCGTTTATCTTTATTTTTTATTTACAAGCCGTCTGTTGTTACCAAAAGCTTGATCAATACTGTATTGTTTGAATCATACTAATTTTCTTTTTGTCATATCCATGGATAAAAATACTTAACAGAATGTTTCAAAATCAAAACGTAACAAACTTACCATAAATGTATAAACTTGCATCCCAAGAAAAAGTGCACGCAATAATTCCTGTAACAGCCAATGCGACAGCTGGACTTATATATGCACCTTCAATAAGATCAAACACAGGAATAAAATATATTGATGATGATGATGATGATGATGATGATGATGATACAGGAATGGTTCACCCTTTTTACATGTTTTGTTAAAATAAAGATTGTGTTACCCTGTCGGTATACATTGTGAAAAATACGATTTTCCTGATGAGAAATAATATTACACACCCGTTTTATTACGGAGATATTATAGGAAGTGGCCATTTTTGTTTTTACTCAAACAGAGTAATCAGTGTCCTCTAATGTTTGTGACGCGAGTAACCACTTTTCTTTCGTATATATACCGTATATACCGTATGTACAGGCATGTAAATTCTAAATGACATTTATTCTATAAACTGTTTTAACAAATTAGGATTGCAAGCTAGTCAACTAAAACTGAAAATCTAAACACCTTGTTTTCGTTTGTAATTTGTCGCTATAGGATGGATCCGTCTGAGATGAAAAAGTTTAAATGTACTGTGCATACCAGAATGATAAACTTTTCTCCCACTTTAGACTTGGGGCTTAACTAACAACTTGTTAAATGGTCTGTCTGCCCACACCCTCGGGTGTTGAGCCTGATATGTAATGGTTTGAATTTTGGGAGATATATTGCACTATTTTTCAACATTCAGGAATCTGTATGGAAATGGGTATCAGAAATGACATTTGTGTAAATTTTGGGAATAGACGGAAGTCTGATGGAGCGAGATAAGGTTAGTAAGGAAGGTGTTGAAATTCACGATCATTAATGTCAGCCATAACTTTGAAAGTCTTGTGAGCAGGAACACAGTCCTGGTGAAACCAGATACCTTTAATGAGCTTCCCACGGCGCTTGATCTTAATGGTTTCTTTTATCTGCCTTGGAAGTGATGCATGGTATGTTCCATTGATTGTTTGTCCCTTTTGGGGATAATCTAACATATGAATACCATCAGCATCCCAGAAAACCGAGACTTTAACCTTTTCAGCTGATGAAACACGCTTTGCCTTCCATGGAGGCGTTGAACCAAGATGCTTTCATTGTTTAGATTGTTGTTTGGCTTCTTGGGTGAAATAATGGTCATCCATAATTACAAACCTCCGCAGAACCATGGCAGGATCTGCCTTTAAAAGGTGTAGATTAATATGCCACAAGTTCCGACTTGTACAGTTCTGATCAACTGTCGTGCTGAGAAGTTTTTCATCTCAGGGTATTCTGTAAGAATGGTATGAATTATTTCCTGAGAAACTGACATTTCTAGCCATATATCTCTGTCTGTCGCCCATAACAATATCCTAGACTTTTGTGACCATTTCGTGAGTTGTCACATTGACAGGTCGTCCAAGACAGAATCATTATGAAGGCTCTGCCTACCACACTCAAATTCTGTCGCCTATTTTTTTACGGTAGCTTGCAAAATCTTAGGCACCAAAGCATAAAACTTCAGGTTGTCTAAGATACATATACAAATCCTGTGATACCGGACAAATACGCTCCCCCAAAAACGTAGTGATTGAGCAGGCGCCACGTAGAAGCAAGCATCCCCCGCCTACCGGTCATAACCTCGAGACATTTTGCTGAATTCACTTGTCCTGTTTACTTCAGTGTGTTACATCTTCGACAAAAAGACCAAATAACACCGTAGGTTGGTTACACAGCCTTAAATAATCGGAGAACAATAGGGCTGAAAATGGGCAACCCTGCTTAATTTCTTTCAATGCAAGACTCAAAAACGTATCAATCAACCTCGTAGACAAGTTACAAGCTATGACTTACATGTAATGATAATACACCGCATGGAAAGTAGTGTCAGTTTTAGAACAAATCCACTTATAAAAATAAAGACTAAATTAAAGATTAAATTAAATTGAAGCTTTGTGTTAATTGCCGAATATTTTCAACGATAATTGGTTAATTCCATTAACGTATACATACATTGCATTGAAAAGTTTGGAAAATACAAAATTGTAGTATGCATTAATAATATAACTAGAAGAACGAGAAAAATCTATTCTACACAATTGTCATTTTGAAATATCTTGCTAGTAATTTAAAATATCGAATCTATGCAGTGTTGCTCGCCAAAGTCACAAAAATGATTTAAACACATTTTTCCCGAGAAAAGCCTATTTTAACCATGAAAAACTAGGATTAGCTGCATCAAAATTCCATTCATTAGTACTTATGTGATATTGGCGCATAAAAACCTAAATTATCACACTGAATCCTAGTTTTTGGACAGTATATTCAATTTGCAAAGCCAAAAAGGATATTAAAGAGTTAAACCCAGTTTTTTGCCAATTAAGCCTAGATTTTTCGTAAGTCATATTCACTAAGGACAAACTACATATAACTGAAAAAAAATATTTTGATTGTGATTCACCGTGCTTTGTAAGTTAAATATATAGAATCGAGAAAAAAAAAAGGTTTAGCTGCATCAAAATTCCATTTATTACTAATTATGTGATATTGGCGCATAAAAAACCTTAATTATCTCACTGAATCCTAGTTTTTGGACCGTAAATTCAATTTGCGAAGCCAATATGACAATAATGAGTTAAACCCAGTTTTTTGCCAATTAAGCCTAGATTTTTCGTAAGTCACATTCACTGAGGAAAAACTAGATATAACGGAAAATATAATTTTGATTTTAATTCACCGTGCTTTGTAAGTTAAATATATAGAATGTCAGACACCAAAGTATAGTTCTACGGAATGTCCGGGATACATGTACAAATACCTAGTATTTCTCCAATAAAACCTGGTAAAATATTAATTTAGAAAT
Organism: Atrina japonica; assembly: GCA_030159075.1. Taxonomy (NCBI): domain Eukaryota; kingdom Metazoa; phylum Mollusca; class Bivalvia; order Pterioida; family Pinnidae; genus Atrina; species Atrina japonica. Next base: position 27,121 of record BROG01000080.1, read on the forward strand.
GTCATCTTCAATATAAATATAACCCCGGAAAATCAAAAAGCGAAAACATGAAACAAATATAGCAATGCCTCCAGGTTGAAAGCGAGGTAACCTACACGCTTTACAAACCATTTCAAACCTTTACTTTCGCCTTTGCTGTTAGTTTTAGTTTTGTTATATATAAAGCTCAAATACTACCGAGTTCTCATGTTCGGAATCCTAGACCCTGCTATCGAAACGTTAATATTTGTGAATGCGTAGATAGCCAAATGGTTAGGGCATCGAGCATGGGAGCTTGGCGGTTGGTTTTGTAGGTCGAGTGTTCGAACCCCACGTTGAGGTTAAAGGCACCTTTTGTAATTGCGCGCGCGCAAACACGCACGCACACACACACACACACACACACACACACACACACACACACATATATATATATATATATATATATATATATATATATATATAAAATCAATGTATGTATATCACTATCAGCGCGTCTGCATTTTCATGCATGAATGTGGAATTATCCAAAACTCACGCTATAACTTTATATTGCTTTATAACTGTCTAAAGTATACGGGTTACGTTAATTATCTGTCAGAGAGAGAGAGAGAGTATATATTTTATTTTCTTGTTTTATTTTCTAATTTATCAATGTTATTAATAAGTATTTAAATACACGCTTGTTTAAATATTGATACTGTTGTGAAACACTGTCATATATTGACTTTGACATACAGCTAAGTTTGGAAGATCGGGAATTGTTCATTTACAAATGTTGAACATTCTAAGTGTAATGCTTAATTCACTATTGACTCTATTACACAGTGAACATATATTAAACATAATACCAATGTAAATGATGATGTGTTATCTCACTAGGGAAATTTTTCCGACACTGAATAATGTTTTCCGATATATATAAAATATATATATATATATATATATATATATATATATATATATATATATATATATATATATATATATATATATATATATATATATATATAAAGACTGAAAGTATTGAAAGCCGGGCTTATAAATGAGTAAGCAGTTTATTGAGGCATTTGGATTAAGAAGGTAAATTCTTGTACATAAACCATCCTTTCTCATCCGCTGAACCATGTTTTTAAAAACAAAATTGGTATATTTCTGTGAATTTAAGGTAGTCAATGTTATTCTATTTCTAATTTTTCGGGACACCTTGTTCACCTCTGGAAATGAACACTTACCCGCGAAAAGCAAACTGCACATTCGACTTTTTTCTGAACTCGGTGTCCATGCCGTAATGACTGCATAAATAGCGGTTTGAGAAATTCCCTGTAAATAAAATGTAATAGACCATTTTACGAGTTACTCCGTTCCGCTACGGTTCGTCATAATAGTATGCAGTTTCAAAGGGAAAAGTAGGGCAGCATCACTTCCGGTGAAGCAGTTTATCGTATATACGACAGGGGATACGGTTATTATGCAGCAATATGCGCCAGATTTTAAAGGAAACCTACAGAAAAGTGATGTCACTTTTAACCTTTATAAAACAGAACATTTATCTAAACTCTATATGATGAAGTGAAACATTGAATAATGGAACGTCATTGATTTAAATATTATGAAATCGGAAGTGACGTAGCCCGACTGTTAGTGAAGTGTGAAGTCACGTGGTCTGAATACAAACTATTCCGACAAAACTGCAGGGAATGAAAAAACTCGAAAATAGTCTATTTGTTAAATATTTTACTGATGCATTTCCAAGGTTTGTTTGATACAATGTATTATGAGAACTATACATACTATTGGAAAGAATATAATGTACGTTACAGAATGTCAAAATAATTTACCATAAGAATTACATCACTATAAAAGTAAATTCGGCAAGTACTGGCAATATAAACAGGAAAAAACTCAAAAGAATCCGAACGGTGAAATTGATGATTACAATAGAAATATGTTTATAACAGAACCATGAGAAGACTTAAAGATGTACAAACATTTGGCCATGATGGCCCCTACAGGGAGGCCAATGTTTCCTAATACCCTTTGATTCGCAAACATAAGGCGGCTTCCTATTGGAATAGTTCCTGTCTGTTTGGTCAAATATGACCAATGTTTTCTAGAGAAAAATTAGAAATAAAGTTAAGAATGAGAAGAAAATGTCTTTAAATCGGCGAATAAACGGCGAATAACGCCACGACCTTGAACCTTTCTCACAATGATCCTTGGATAATTCTTGCAATTTTCTCATATATATTTTGTATACAAAATCAGATTTGAGTTGATAAGTCATTTGTTTAAAACTGTACCCTATGCCATTTGAAGCGCTCACTCGTGGGGTCGTTTACAAACAGGTCTTGTTTTCATTTGTAAACGATATAGATATTGACTTCACAATCACGCGACTTCACATTGGGATCTTGTTTACCACGTTTCTTTAGAAGAAGATTTAAATGTCTTAAAGTAATGAAAACTGATATTTTATTTGGGTGTCTGTTACCCGCGAAACATTTTACAAATTTAAATGACCTTTAGATAATCCCTAACAACTTTGTCATATATATTTGTATACAAAATGCCATTTTCCTTTGAGAAGAAGTCGAAAATGTAAATAAAAAAGCCGATGGTGGACGATGGACCAGGTACAATGACAGTCAAAAGACGATAGGCTTATGCTATGGTGGTATTATATTATAGGCCTAAAATAAAAAAAAAAACATCAATACTTGCATATTAAAACGAAACTTACTTCAATACATCCTTGGGTAAATCTCATGAAAAACAGCAGAATGTAGTTGACCGAAATTACCGTTGGAATAAAAAGTAACATAACACTGCTAATCAGCATGGTAATACCACAGACCCTAAAACAAAAATATATCGTTTTATCATTAAAAACTCAGATACCAAAGTATGCATCGAAAAAAGGGTTCAAGGGAATTATATATATATATATATATATATATATATATATATATATATATATATATATATATATATATATATATATATATATATATATATATATATATATCAGGTGACATTTGGCAGAAACAGAGATAAAAAATCCGCAGATTGGATCAGGTGACATGGAGGGGTAAGCATTTTCTGTCGACACGTCACACCCGATGATAGTTCAATGTCATATTCAATCGATATGAATGAGGAAAAAATCATCGGCATAAAGACAGTTATAAAAATACAATTCCGTACAAAATATTTGTGTAGTCTAGATCTTTAATATCTTAAAGCAGATGAATTCGAAAACAGAAAATAATTCATACATTCACAACTCCTTCTCAGTGTGAAATTAAAAACATTTCAAAAAAGATGTTTTGTTTTGTTGTTACTTGTATTTCCTTCACAACCCGCAGATATTTACTCTTTATTAACACGTTTATAGATTAGACCTGAAGTGTCACAAAGTTTGACCATTGCTATTGTTGTTGTTGTTTAACGCCCCACTCAAGAATCTTTCACTTTAATGAAGACGTCACCAAATGCCGGTGAAGGGCCTCAAAAATTTGGCCTACTGTGACACGGGACCTCGGGTTTTACTGTCTCATCCGAAGGAAGTTGACCAATATCATGAACGTTTTATGAATATGTCGGGCTAATAGCGGATCCTTGCGAAGACAACATGACACGTTACACAAAATTGGATAAAAATCGTAATCTACAATCAGGATATACACATTTCAGATATACTTTCATTTTTTGTGCAAAATACTATATAGCAAATAAACATAAAAGTATGTAACACCTACACATTGCATTTATTACTTGCATGTGTAATCATACAGTTACAACACAAGAGTTCAATACGCCTATGCAATATGGAATGTCGTATTGCACTGTAGATGGATACGGAAATTTCTCTGGAGCTACTTTTCTTAATGGGATTAGTGTCATCCAAAATATTATCTGATGGAGTCGTTAAAAGCAGAATAGATTTTAAATTTGTGTATACGTATAGATAAAAGAGAGTGTAATAAATAAAAATCCACAAATTTTTTTCTATCCGTATTATTACTCCGCGCTTGATCGTTGTAGCGGATGGATTCTCGTTCAATTCATCCGCTAAAACGATCTCGTGCAATCTAATGATAAGGATAGAAACATATTTGTAGTTTTATATATATTGGAACATTATACAGTTCTCCCACAATATGCCCCCGTGATAACGTCAAACCCGCATAACGCTACTATTGTTTTGAATAACAAATTTCCTTCCATATAATTCCCCCGTTATAATGCCAAATCGCGCATACCGCAATCCGCCACTGATTCTCTGGTACAAATGGTCATTTACATTTATGCATGCTAAATCCCTCCACCGTATCGCCAGAAAAAACAAAACTGGTGTAAGAAAAACTGTTAGCCGGCGTTCGCTTCTTTACTACATGTTACGACCGCGAACGGAGATAACTCGAACATGCTGAGAATTGGAAAAAAATTGTCACGTCGTGTGTTTATACAGCAATTATCACACCTCACGAAATAATTATGAGTAGATGGGAGATATAAACTTAAAGCCTTTGTATTACCGGACTATCGAAGATTTATTTTAAACAAAAATACTTTAATTTTTGTATAAGACAGCAACTGTGATTGGTCGTTGTATTTATTTTATTTCTCGATAAAGTGGGTCGGTTCCTTAGACACGCCCACTTCTGGAATTGCTCCCCAATGTCATGAGAAGAATGTCACACAAAATCAAATTGGTGAAGCTCCAATTTGTGGGCTGGACTTCTGTCTAACTCTTCATATGCCAACTGTATCTTCCATTTAATTCTAAATAGATTAATAAACAGCCTTCGTTAAATTGTGTGTCGTCTCCTCTTATTTAGTATAGCTGACTAACATATTCTTCCACTTTCATTGTTATGTTCAGTTGACGTTTATAATTGAAAATTAACATGTGAAACCAATTTATTCTTGTCCTGAATTAAATTATAAGGATTAACTTTAACAATTTTGCAATGTATTGAGAAATAATATGGTTTGAGGAGGTGCAGACTTTTTTATAATCCGCTAAAGCGAATCCATGAAACTAATAATTAACATTATTGTGAAACAGATCCAGATTTTCCCGGCCATCGAACATGTTTATTCTCTGAACGGTTTAATTTTGGCCATTTTAATAGGGTGGCCATAATGTCCAAACTTAAACAATGGCCAACATATTCCAATTTACGGCAGCGAGTTGTACACAGGATATAATGTACAACAGGGATTAAAGACATAAAAACGACCACAACTCAGAAATAGTACACTCTATTTTGCCAAACTCGTTATAACCCCCACCCCAAAAAGGCGGTATATTGGGGGAGAACTGTACATATTTATTTCATGCGTAATATTGCTATAACCTCACAGAAGAAAACAAAGTTGAAGTGAGTATTATAAGAATATAATTATGCATTTACATTTTTGAAGAAAATCGTGTACTCAGATAGCCACCCAGTAGCTGAGTAGAAAATGAACCTGCGTAAAATCCAGTATACAGATACTGTGTTGATGACGCTGTCCAATCCGCTGGTAAGTCGATGGAATTGTTTACATTACAATAAAACTGAAATAAGATACATTTTTTAGTACATAAACCTTGTTTAAATTGCGACCCCAAAACCACATTTATGAGTTAAACTTAGTTTTATTCGTGCAGCTCACATTAACTGAAGTGAAACCAGGATTTATTTAGACAAAAAAAACCTAGGTTTAAGCGAGACAAACTAGGTTTAACTCATATATGTGATTTTGAGGTGCCATATTTATGATGTACTTAGTAAAAATGAAGATGTAGCAATGCATAATCGAAACTCCAAGTCCATTAAAATACGACAAATTAGATATATGGTCTTAATATGAAGAACAATTGCGAATCCCAAACGGAATAGGACCAGGTGCCCGGAAGGAGTCAGTGACCCCTGCCATATTATTAACAATACCAAAGTTAGTGTTACAAAGGAAGCCAAAAAGAAATGCTCCAATCGTTTGTTTCTATCAATGAGACTTCATCAATTGAAGTAATATTTGGAATGGATAAGCTAAGATAGTACTTACCATGTCCTTCTCCTTTTGTGTATGGACATACACCCCAACCCAGGTCCAGAAAACGTTCTTACTATTTTTCATTTAAACATACACAGTTTAAGAAATAAAATATCTTACCTCTCTGATATCGCGTCAGAATTTGACATGCGCTGTATTTGGATGAAAGTGTAAATAATACAGATCTCTATATTGACGGTTTTATCCCGATCCTATTCGAATAGACAGATCGGCCCACGGCGGAGGAATTGTAATATATATATATCCAATAAATTATACGTCCAGCGCGAATATAATTTTGAAATAGATAACACTGAAATGGCCTGATTAAAAGTATTGTTTCCGCATTATTCTTTTCTTCCATACTGCGTGTATAAACCACCAAACCCCGGAGGCAACTTCCGGGACATTTTCTCCCTATCTATAGAAAATGCTTGTGCTAAAAACCCACAACATAATTATCACTGGTTACCTAAACAACGATCTTCTAACTGGACGGAGTTCTGCACTCCATGGCTTAACTCAGAATTACGACTAGCAATTAGAGAGATTAAGGAAAAAGCCAAACAAGGGTCACGGCTAGTTAGCGAAAATTATAGGCATCAAAGAAACCACGTTAACAATTTAAAAATAAAGCTGCAAAACAGAAATTCTATATAGTGGTACATAGTTTAACTGATCAACTTTTATAATGGTAACCAAAGGGGATTTTGGAGATAAGTGCGCTTACTTATTAAAGATAAGTTTAGCATTGTTCCTGTCCAACCTCTAAAATACCCTATTACAAATGACATCGCTGTCGAAGACAAACAAAAAGCAAATATTTTAAATATATTTTTCCAGTATTTCCTCTATATATGTTGACTTGTTTTATACTTCCTCGTTTGAACCCAGGACAAATATTGTCATTGACAGTATTTGAGTTATTAGAGACGAAATATTAAAGGGACTATGTATTCTATTAGTAAACACCTTCATCTCTTAATCAATAACTGTCTTGAAAACTCTGTGTTTCCAGTGGATTGGAAAACAACGTGTATCATGCCGGTTTTTTAAAAAAGTGACAAACACCTGCCCTCGAATTATCGACTGATAGCCCTATTAAGTACAATTGATAAACTATTCGAAAGAATCATCCACAGACATATTCATAACTTCATGTTAGAAAATGATTTAATTCATAAACTTCAATCGGGATTCCTTCCAAACAATTTCAACAGGGTATCAGTTGATAGAAATCTACCACACAGTATGTGTTAGTATGGAAGAAAATAAGAAAACATGCATGGTTTTCTGTGATATATCAAAGGCCTTCGATACAGTATGGAACAGGGGATTAATTATCAATCTGAGGGGTCATGGGATGGGAGGGGTCTTCGTGCTTTTATCGAAAATTATTTGAGTATTAGGAAACAGGCCGTTTTCATTAATAACGTGACCTCAGACAACAGTTTTTATCAATGCTGGGGTTCGCTAAGGTTTTGTCCTTGGACTATTTCTATTTTTATTATACGTAAATGATAGAGCAGATAATCAATTCAATGTTTCACGTCTATTTGCCGACGACACTTCAATTTCAGCCAATTCCCATAATGTACAGGAAATAAAGTTAACACTTGATAACGATCTGAAAACATTACGGGATTGGTTTCTCAAATAGAAAGTTAAATTTAATCCATCTAAAACCGAAGTTCTTCTCATAGGCAATTGAGCTCGAGTTCGTCAATACCTTTATTAAGTCAACTTTCTCACATAAACAACTCGGTATTACTTTCTCCTCGAATGCCAAATGGACGATTCAAATCGATAATATATGTAAATCTGCCTTAAATGAAATAAATGTACTAAGAAAATTAAAATATATTTTAAGTAGGAAAGCTCTAAACAAGATCTACAATACATTTATTCTTCCTATACTTGAATATGCATGGTAGAGGTTTGGGATGGCTGTTCAAAAGCAGACGAAGAGACACTAGAAAAAGTTCAATTAACAGCAGCTAGAATCATTACAGGATTGCCTCTACTTGCAAGCAGAGAATCGTTATACTTTGAAACTGGGTGGGAATCATTAAAAGGAAGGAGATATAGGCGTAAATTAGCTTTATTTCATAGAATATATAACAAAAATGTTCCTCAATTTCTTATGGATATTACATAACCTCTTGCTAGTACCAATACATATAACCTAAGAACTAATCCCGACTTTACATTACCTAACTATAGAATACAAAGTACTTTAAATTCATTTATCCCCTCTTCAATAAGGCTTTGGAACTCATTAGAACCAGGGCTTCGTCATGGATATACTCTTAATCAATTTAAATATGTCTTACGTAACAGGAGCGTCACTTATAAAGTACCGCACCACTTCTGTGTAGGCTATTGTAAATGGAATATAATTTTAAATAGATTACGTAATATGTGAAGCAGTTTAAAATATGACCTTTACAGAGTAAATTTGGAGCCGGCCTGGCTCAGTCGGTAGCGCGCTCGACTCTGGACCGTGAGTTCGAGTCCCGCCGGCGGCAGTTTGGTTTCCTGTCTTTTGGATGAGACAGTAAAAGCTGGAGGTCCCGTGTCACAGTAGGTGTCGGCACGTTAAAGAACCCTCACTGCTCAATGGCCGTACGTGCCGAGCATACGCCAAATTTGAAGCCCTTCACCGGCATTTGGTGACGTCTCCATATAAAAATCTCAGATACCAAAGTATAAATCAATAGAATGTCCAGGACATAGATACAAATCCGGTAAAAATGGACAAACACGGACCTCTGGAAACCAAGAGGTGGGATCAGGTGCCATGGAGGAGTAAGCATCCCCTGTCGACCGGTCACAACCGCCGTGAGTCCACAGTCAAGTCCAATGAAACACGTGAGGAGTGTATCCTCGTCACAATTGGTACAGACGTCTCAACAACCGCCAACGAAAAGGCAACTCAACATTTCACTTAGTGAAACAGAGTAGTCGCAAACAAGGCTATTATACCGACCTTAAAATTTGCGGAACGTTGACATTAACGCGGTTTTCGATATCCCTGTGTCAATAATTTGTCAGTGAGTAGTTTACCTCTGTATATGAATCTTCATATGTTGTGCACGCCCTGGCATATCGGATCATTTGTGAAATATAAACTCCATATGCAGGTGACTGAGGGATATTACTACTTAAATGTGGAAAATTTACGATGGGAAAGCCGAAATCGTCGCGTTTATCGTATAGCTTAGTTGCTAATTTCCCGTCTGTGTTTATATTAAGTAAAATGTCTAAGTATGAAGCGTGTGTACTTGATTCTGTTGGATTTTCCATATGAGTGAAATATTCTTGAGTGGGACGTTAAACAACAATAAACAAACAAACAAACAGAGTGAATTTAACTAATTATCCATCCTGTCCGTGTGGGTATACATAAACCCAGTACCTTGTATTTCGGTACCAGTTGATTATTTTATAATCAAGTAATTTTTGAAAGGATAACACTGGTTCAATTCATCAAAAGCTAGATATTCGTATGACACATCAAAATCACATTTATGAGTTAAACCTAGTTTTTCTCCAGTTAAACCTAGTTTTTCTCAGTAACCCACATTAACTGAAGAACTCTAACTGAGAAAAACTAGGTTTAATTGGGTCAAAGTTGCAAAAATCAGTTATTAGTAAAAAAGTATTAATATGATTTTGGGCGCAGTTAATCCTTGTTTTTCTCAGTTAAACCTATTTGTTTTTGTCAATTTAATTCGGGTTACGAGAAAAGCTGCATATGGAGTTTATATTTCACAAATGATCCGATATGCCAGCGCGTGTTCAGTATTCAACATATGAACATTTCATATAAAGATGTAAACTACTTACTGACAAATTATTGACACAGGGATATCGAAAAACGTGTTTGATGTCAACGCAAATTTTACGGTCGATGTAATAGTCTTGTTTGCGATTACTCTGTTTCACTGGGTGAAATCTTCAGTTGCCTTTTAGTTGGCGGTTGTTGAGACGTCTGTACCAATTGTGACGATGATTCGTTCCTCATGTATTTCATTTGGACTTGATTGTGGACTCAGGTGGGTGTGACCGGTCTACAAGGAATGCTTACTCCTCCATGGCACATGATCCCACCTCTTGGTTTTCAGAAGTCCGTGTTTGTCTATTTTTGCCGAATTTGTATCTGTGTCCTGGATATCCTAAAGATTTATACTTTGGTATCTGAGATGTTTTATACTGATTGGAGAAAACTGGAGAAAAACTAGGGTTAAATCGTAACCCATATTAAGTGGAGAAAAACTAGGATTAACAGAGAAAAATTGGATTTAACTGAGAAAAACAAGGTTATCTAAAGAAAAACTGGGATTAACTCATTATTGTGATTTCGGCGTGCTTTATCAGTTAAACTTAGTTTTTCTCCATTTAACATAGTTTTTCTCCATTTAACATAGTTTTTCTCCAGATAAACTTAGTTTTTCTCCAGATAAACTTAGTTTTTCTGAGTAAACCACATTAACGGGGGAAAACTTGGTTAAACTGAGAAAACTAAGTTTAACTGCGCCAAAATCACAAAAATATGTTAAACCTAGTTTTTCTCGGGAAAGACCTAGTTTAACTGAGAAAAAACTAGGTTTTGCTGCACCAAAATCATATAATTTAGTGTTTAGCAGTTAAACTAATATTAACTAACATTAACAGGAGAAAAACTAGGTTTGACTGAGAAAATCTATGTTAAACTTATTGATTTGATTTCGGTGTGTCATATCTTCTTATTTTTACAGTGGTTTCTCTTAGACGGATTAAGGAATACATTTCCGTTATTTTTTTTGTATTTTACACGAAAGTAATAGATCGAATGGATAGCACTGTTTAAATTCTAATCTCGAAAGCTACGATTTTCAATCGCTAGGTATTTTCCACTGCTAGTTTAGCCTTGGTTGTCCAAGTGGGTATACATAAACCCGGTACCTGGTATTTCGGTACCAGTTGATTATTTGATACTTAAGTAATATTTCGAATTTTAAACTCCTCAAAACATAAGATAGTGTTTTAGTTGTTACCCGCTTAGACGGATTAAGGGATACAAATAGGTATCAGTTTGGTCTTATATGATACCTCTATTTCCAATTCGAGTTCAACTGATGAAGTCTTATTGACAGAAACGATCGTCATGAGCCTTTGCTTTGACTTTTTCGTTTTGTTTTGTACAACTATGACTAGGTTTTATGTTTATAATATTTTTGTGTATAATTATGTAGACGTCACCAACTATAGACATATTAACCTCATTTACAGACTTTTTAAACTTAGTTTTTCTGAGTAACCCACATTAACGGGGGAAATTCAATGTTTCTGAATTGTTCTTTTCGTTGTTTCTTTGAATGATATTATTGTAGACACTACTCGTCCTCTTTAATTCATATGAAGACAACGAGTTTTTGATAGTGGGTGAGAGACCGCCGTCTTACCGGAAATAAACTGGCAGACTTTCTCATAAAATCAGCTTCTATTCCACCGGAGTGCTAACCCGCTAAATCCAAGTTTACAGAGGAATATTAAAGTAACGTCCTTTCAGACACCATATTCTTATGTGTCTTCCATCAAAATTATGCAGAATCTATACCAGTACATTTTTGTTATAAAAATTAATTAGGATTTCACGTTTCAGAAAAAATAACCTCAGTATAGATTTAAGCACAATCTGACGAAGCCTTATGTACAATGGTCATCTTCACACGGAATAATTTTTTTCACCACTTTGTCACCTCCCGGGCTCCGTAGATAATAAATACAGCTGTGAAAAAATATTTTACCAATGAATTATGAAATTAGATTTTTCTAGTAAAACACTCCAGTTAAACAATACATTTATCTAACATTACTGACTGGCAATTGGGGATGTTTTAGTTGAAAAAAATAACGAAATATTAATGAATACATATGTACTAGAAACAATAAAACAATAGTAAGTGACTTTTGGGAGATGCAACAGTCGCAGAATTCCGGCGATGAAATGTGGATACAAAAGGAAAGATGATGATACAATTCACGCATTCCTTCTAACTATTACAGTTTTCAAGATAACCACCCAAATATCCAAAGTAATGAAAGACATCGACTTAACCCTTTCAACCCTAAATTTCTAGATAGTATGTCCTTACTATTGTTAGACTGATCCATTGTGGTCTGTAGGGTTGAAAAGGTTAACATGGGACAAATGACCACAGGATAGATCTTTGTGTACTAAACATTCTGCTACATACACTTTCTCTCTAACTATTAATAATAGTTTTCAAATTAGCCTACAAGGAAAAAAGAACAATTATTTTAAGGGGTATTAACTATGTTTTTTATGTTTTTTTCCCTTTTTTATTACTTAGATTGATATACAATAACAAAAAAAAAAAAAAAAAAAAAAAAATACAGATATACATAGACATAAAAATTCTTTTTAAAAATCTCTATATATTAAGTTAATTGACCAAGAAATCCAGGTTTCACTTTTTCACTCGTAATTGATTAACTCAGCCTTCCTATTTGTATGTTAATACAACAATGAACCTGACTTTATTTTCACAAAATTTATAGTAATATAAGATTTGTTATGCCTGTGTATAGCTCTTATTTGTTATTGTACACCCAATACAAGTAGTAAAAGTAGAAAAAATCAAAATATTTTTCGGTAAACACAGCTAATGCTCCTTTAATGGGAAATAACACCAAGGAAGGCGCTCTAACCATTCCAAAAAAAAAAATGAAACTTTATCTTTGTGTGATTGTTTTAAGGAACCTTTCAACTAGCTGATAATTTTTTTTTATATAAAAGCCAAAAACCTACTTTGGTGCTATATTTTCTATTTATTGTAATAACAGCAATTTTCTTTTACCTGCAAGCATGAAATTCGCAAACTTGAATCTACATACCAGATTCCTGCAAAATGTGGTTTCAAATTATTCTGCAGTTTCACAAGAAGACTTTTTTAAAAAAAAAAAAAAGTTGCATTGCTTTAAAAATTACATCCCAATTGAGAAGGCGTGAGGGTAAAAAAGAGCTATTACCGCTAGGCTGCTTTATGGGTTCCCAGAAAATGATAAGGTACTGACGAGAAAAGTTCCCTAAAAGTCGGGAAACATTCTACAAACTATAATGTCATTTTTACACTTATTTAGAATTATTTATTTTATCTTACCTCTGTATACGTGGGATCCATATTCTTAGAACGATTTTCTGATTTAACGATGTGAACCATAACAATGGAAAACACAGATCGATAACCAACACAAATAAGCAACCCCCAGAATCCCAAGAATACGGGAATGAATCTTTTTGACCAACACATTTTGATATGAACACTGGCAAAGCCTACTACTGCCAGAATTATGGTGTTTTTTTATATTCACAGCTATTTTTTTCCTTTTATGCTTTTTCTTTGCAATTTTGTCTCACGGTAATCTGTTTCCTATTTATAGGAGAACAGTACAAATTAGTGCCTGTTTCCGCATCAGGGATGAAAAAGGGGTTATTATATATATATACATGGTTCAATATCTTAACTCTCATTATATTTATCATATAAATTTTTGTCTTTTTTGTACGTTACGATTTCTTGATTTCAAAATCAGATACACATAGTTTTAAAAAGTTTAGCGTTAAAAAAGAGTTTTAATGAAATTGTACAGATTATTTCAATAAATATTTGGTGGGTTTCATGTTAATTATCTGCGAGAATCACTTGACGCAATACTGACGCCAAAAATACGTTCAGGTTCGCCGCGGAGCTTGAAACATTAGCCTATCAAATTGCAGTTGTATCAAACTTGCGAGAAATACGAAATGTCATATATATATATATATATATATATATATATATATATATATATATATATATATATATATATATATATATATATATATATTGTAATGTCTAGAATTAGACATCAAAGACAGACATAATTTATGTGTTTAAGAATACGTGACTGGCATTATGTAAAATACCATATAGATGTGACGGAGAGAAAATTCTCTCTCTCTGTGTATATCTTATTTTCTGTGATCTGTGTATTTCACTAGAATAATCTTTTTCAGTTGTGTTATCCCAATGTTTCCTAAATACAAGCATGCGAAAGCACAAAAGGTCACTGGTTAGGAAATAAAAATATCGTCCTTTAGGGGCGAAACAACGAAAGCACAACAATTAAGAGAAATAAAAATCTCGACCTTTCGGAGTGAAACAAGATAAGGTCGCCAATTATAATGTACTAAATCTCATCATTTCGGGGCGGGACCTTTCGGTGTTTTTCGTCACAAGGACGAGATTTGGTACTTTTTAATTGGAGACCTTTTGTTTTCTCCCCAAAAGGTCTAGAATTTATTTTTCTTAATCCTTCATCTTTTCTTATTTCGCTCTGAAAGGGCGAGATTTAAAACTTCTTAATTGGCCACCTTTCGTTGTTTCGCCCCGAAAGGCGAGGTTCTATTTCTCTTAATTGGCGACCTTTCGTTTTTTTCACACCGAAAGGACGAGATTTAAAAATATATTTTGCCAAAATTTTTTTTGTTTTTGGTTTTTATGAATATCTTAGACTTCTTAATTGGCCACCTTTCATTGTTTCGCCCCGAAAGGTCGAGGTTCCATTTCTCTTAATTGGCGACCTTTCGTTTTTTTCACACCGAAAGGACTAGATTTAAAAATATATTTTGCCAAAATTTTATTTTTTGTTTTTTTTTTATGAATATCTTAAGACTGAAAGGGGTAACTTTTTCACATGGTCAGCTTGTCCTCGGAAACCACTGAAGGGATTTTGACAAAACTGTACAGGAAACAAGTACTCATGTTTTTGGGTTTTTGGGTTTTTGTTTGTTTGTTTGTTTGTTTTGATTTTTTTTTGTCTTTGGAGTTTTTTTGGCCAGATCAGCTGACATATTCTTCCTGTTCATGTTTTGGGCTTTTTTGACATTATCATGAACAGTATGATAGTTAGAGAGAAAGTGAAAGAAGCAAAAATGATCTGCATACAAAGCGTTACGAAAAAGTCAACAGGGAGGACATTGCTAGGTCAACCCTTATGGGAGTTATTTCAGCTTTTAGTGGATTTTTTAGGTTTTTGTCCATTATCTAGTACAATGGATAGAGAGAAAGTGAACGAAGCAAAAATGATCTGCATGCAATTGCAAGGATCTATAAAGACGTCAGTGTGAAGCAGCTTGTCAAGTCAACGGTTATAAGAGTTATATACGTTTTGCTCAGGTATCCCTAACCACCCAAGAAAACACACACACACACACACACACACTAGATACTGACCACTCCAAACACACACACACAAAAACGATACCCCTATCTGCCTCGCAGGGGCTGTAAATAGTCAAGCATCTCGTTAAATGAAACAAAAGAAAGCAAGCAAGCAGATGCAGAGTTGTTATCAATTAAGCATGGTCAAATAATAAACTTCCGAAATCCGTCTCAGAGTTACTTACTCTTAAGATATGATTATCTAAGCTTTTGAAGATTTTAGAAATTAAACGTTGCTAATCCATACGGGATAGTATCGGGTTTTTAATGATGCTTGAGAGAGAGAGAGAGAGAGAGAGAGAGAGAGAGATTGTAAAAATCAAGAAATAGAGATCTTGTGTAGAGAGATTTCACATGGTTGGTGATTCTTTGATGATTTCTGTTTGAAGGAGATACAAATCGATGAAGTTGGCGATAACGAATGATGCTTAGTGATGTGTAAACGTGCCCCGATACGCCTTAGACATGTGAGTGAATAAACATCTATCTACGCATTAGAACTCGTTACTAGAATTTCATTTCGTTACGTAATCATACTATTTTTTATAGTATGATACAATACTGGGAATCTAAAAACTCGAATCTGATAAAAATAAAAATTGACGTCCCATTGACTGATTTACTACTGAAAAAAGTACGAGTCACGGATTATTTGGTTTATAAAAGGTAAGTCCGTACTCTCTCTGTATCAAAGTTTCTGTAACATATATATATATATAGTTCAGAGAAATTTAAAAAAAAATATTTTAATTACGTAATAAATCAGATTTTAATATCATTTTGCGGGGTTCATTACACAGCTTAATGTTAATTACAGTTGTATAGCAAAACTAATCAATTATATCCGTGTGTTATCCAGCTACACGTATTAGAGTTCCGAATTTCGATTAATTGGTTGTATTTAAAGAAAATCCATTTAAAACATCCATAATTTTTGTTACACTGTAAATGTTAACACATGTAAGTCCTGGTTACGGATGGTGCCTATAAGACATGGCATTAATTATTATGCAGTCCGGTTATAAGGACACATAAAGTATATAAAAATCATAATGACATCATTCGATCTTTACACAATTGGTCGTAATAATTGAATATATTTTACGGTTCACTTTTCCATTTCCATCAACTGCGTTACCTTTACCCTACCTATCAAAATTAGCAATATTACTACGCAATAGTTCGTACCAGTGCTTAAAGATCGACAAAACTGAAATATATTGAACCCAAGTTTAACATTTTATGGAAATAGACAGCACAGGGTAAGGAAGGCTGGTTTACAGTGGTATTAAATGTGCAACTTAAATAAACATGTTTTAGTTTCGGGTCTACTTCAACATGCGTAGTAATTTCCGTCAAGATGTTGCTCGTCTCTTCAGTTTTAAACGTCAGCCGTGAGTCCATGTAATAAAGCCAGTATTTATAAATTAGGATATTATAATATTATGATCGCACGTGTAAGGTTTCATATGCAAGCTTGTAGAAACTTTCAACATTATTACATTATACTGAAATTAGCAGTAGACGCTCATTCCGTGATCCGTCTGTAAAACAGAGCTTTCAAACCAATTGTTTACAGTTGTCACTATATGTTCACGTGTGGCTTACTGTGTGCTCCTGGGGGTTTTATAATTATTTATTTGGCTTATTAACACGAATTTACAAATCCAATTACCATTACTTTTTTTTAAAAATAAACACATAATAAATATTATGTGTATAAACTCAAATATAAATGTTAATAAAAAGTTTAAATTTAGCGATTTCAACTTGAAGCCCCAAGGGAACTATTTTTTGGCCATGTGTAATAACCATTTTGATTTACCATTTTGTGAATCGAACGGTTGCTTTAATGAAGCATTCTGACTTCTGCGTTTGGATTTCACAACATTTTCTCTTCTTATATACGTAGACTGGATGTTGAGGAATTTAATTTATATTTTTTGGATTTTTAAAATTTTCTGTAAAACTTAAGGAAACTGCACGCCCTGGATGGATATCAATAGACAGTTTATATATATGTATGTCCTTTTTTAATTTTTAATTAATTTTTGTTTAGTGCCCACAGTGGTCTTCTTAAAATTTACATTTGACAAGTAAATGTGTTGTTAAGGCTTCTTGTATTTTTGGTGTGTTCTTTCCAAAATGGCTGATGCTTCCCTATTGGGAAAAAAAAACTCCGAGTCTCATCCGTTTCCGGTGCATTTCATCGTCTGCTTGTCTCGTGTCATCCAAAATCATGAAACTGAACATGGAGAAAGGATTCTTAATAATTTGTAGGCAAGAATATTGGAATTAGAAAGTATGTCGCATCTTGTTATGTGTTATAATTTGTAATTTAGACACATGATAAAAATTATTTTTCTACTATGACTAATTTGATATCTTACTCCTTCTCAGTCCTCGGTCCCGATATCCTACTCAAGAATATTTCACTCATATGGAGACATCACCAAATGCCGGTGAAGGACTTCAAATTTTGGCCTATGTTCGGCACTTACAGCCATTGAGCAGTGAGGGTTCTTTAACGTGCCGACACCTTCAGTTTTTACTATTTCATCCGAAAGACAGGAAACCAACCTGCAGCCGGCCGGACTCGTACTCACGACCTCACGATCCAGAGTTGAGAGCGCTACGGACTGAGCCAGCCTCGAATTGAGAAGGAGCATGGTATCAAAATGGTCATATTACAATCCTAATTCCAATATTCTTGCCTACAAAGAATACACGCTTTCAGTATTTTCTGTACTTCGATCTTTCTACCTGAATGCCGTCAAAGTCACGGTTAAAAATGATTGACGCTGAAGCGAACATCATCTCTTAAAACACTGAAAATCCAATAAATATGAAATCTAACGAACACTCGTTAGCTAGCCCCAACATGCTAAATATATCTCGTGTATTGTTGGTACATGGCACGAGTTGTCAATGCAGAAAATATATCTCCTGAATTATTTTTGTATAAGTTCAGAGTGTTTATCATTAACTGAATAGGTATATGAATGAGAAAAAGGGATTATAACACCATAATCAAAGGATATATGACTTCCAAATCGAAAGAGAATGAGTGTTAATACATAGTAGACACCGCTGATTTTACCAGTATCAGGAGATACCACCACTGTAATCTACGTGATGTGTTTTTCGAAGAGATTTCTTCCCGTGTTCTTGGGATTTTGGGGACTACTCATTTCCGTTGGATATCGATCGGTGTTTACAATGGTTATGGTTCATATCGTTAAGTCAGAAAATTATCCAAACCAGGAAGAGCCATCCTTCCTAGGGGTAAGAGAGAAAATTAATTTATAATTCACACAAATCGGTCAAATGATCTAAAAATAATATGGTGAACATATGAATACGGTTTTATTTATATGCGAGCGCAGCGAAGACTTTATTGTAGTAATGTTGCAACTTGAGTCAGGTTCAATAACTACAACGTCCTCTTACGGTCAGATTCAACCACCGCATACGGGTTCCTAGAAACATGGTTGCCGTAAATGTCTATTCTGATTGGAATAATTACAGCACCCTCTTACGTCCAGGGTCCTCCAATGGGCTTCAAGACAAAGTGTTAATAAAACTCGTTACTCCCAATACAAATTTTATTGGGGCAATCCTAGGCAAGAACTTCAAGAGTGTGCGCATTTGTTATTTCCGGCAACCACCTGCTTGTAAGAAATACGGTGATCGCTTATAATATTAGGATATTAGGATAAATTAATGTTCTAAAAAACAAAGAAAATATATTGAACGTAAACTGCAAATGAATGATAGGTATACAGTTGTATATTACCAATGTCTTATGACAAATCACAACTTTCATTTACCAGTAATTTTAAAACCCCGAGTATTGTGGAGTAGCCAGGATGCAACGTGACAAAATTCTGACGTAAATAACTATGACGACACAATCTGGCACAATAAAATTTTCTTCCGATTGACGTATTCTGATTATGTATGCATTCAGGCGTTAATGTAGTGATCAAAGAAATATAACAACTGGGTTATTCGATTAAATTATGATTGGTTGAATTATACACGTGGTTGAATACAATGGGCTTGTGGACAGTCCGTTCCCGTAATAGCCGGTTATTAACTGCCTAGATATGACAGCCCGATCTCCTAATAGCCGGATTAGTAACAGCCTAGATATATTTTGACGACTTACCAAGCATCTTATTGTTTCAATAAAACAACGCAAAATACGCCTTATCTATAATATCGACAACGATTTCAAGCAATTTAAAGTTATTTTAATCGAGCGAAGCGAACACTTTACGTTAAAGGGATAGAAAATGAGCTGTACATACAATGGACGCAAAACACTGTCTGCATCAATATAAACCACGTGGTTTTCCTAACCCGATGCATTTAATGTCACATTACGATGTTACTGTAACAGGCGATGTGCGGCCAGACCGGAAATCGAACCCAGGACCTTCCTAAAACAAGTAGGACGCTTTTATCGACTGAGCTATCAGGGCCGATACCCCTTTGCACCGCTACATTCCTCCCCCTTAACAAGATTTCTGACTCCAGAAATCAACGAGACTCTTAATACACCATCGTGAGTTATTTTAGTTGGGCGCCAAATGTAACAGGTGAGGAAAAATGTGCGGACAGACCGGGAATCGAACCTAGGACCTTCCTAACACTGGCAGTACACTCTTACCAATTGAGCTATCCGGGCTAATTCCCATTTGCACCGCTACGTTACAATGACAAAGTTGCGCTCGCTCCAAGGCAATGTTTTAGTTCATATTAGATTAAGCCTAAGTTACTTGTACCTTTCCCGTGGAAGCAACTCAGCAATTGGATAGTAGTGATTTTCAGGTCGTCGGAAATTTCGATTCTGATAAGCAATTCAGTATTGCGTAAAAAGATCAAAGTCCTAAACTGCACTATGATGTTAAGGGGAGCACAACCCGAACGTGCCGACTTCACGAAACGAACTTAGTGGTAAGTGTGTAAAAAAGAACTAAATTCCATAAAAAATACTATCAAACAATTTAATGTGTATCAAGTGAGAAATAATGCTATGCCAAGTTAAGTGTGCCATGCGGAAAACGCCATTACTGATTCTACTGGTTGCTGCCAAGTTTTATTGTAAATTACCAGTCTATTGAACCCGATTATGGGGCTCATCCATTTTGCTGCCTCGTGGCATACCAACTTACTGTTATGATACGATCTGAAACTAAACCCAATGAACATATCTATAACTTCATAGTATGAACTAAGGCATAGTACACACTAGAGGACTCTGACCGTAAGAGGGAGCTGTAATTATTGGACTTGACTGAAGCTGAAAAAATATTTGAGAGCGCAGTTCGAACTTAGAGAGTGTCAAAATGAACTAAAACATACAAGATAATATCAAACAATTTCATGTGTATCAAGTGAGAAATACTGTTACGTCAAATTCTTTGTCGGAAACGACATTATTGGCTCCACGGGCCGTCGCCGTATTTTTGTTTTTCATGGAAAATCTTGAACCCGATCATGTAGCTTATTCACTTTTATGCTTTATGACATATTTGCCTACTGTTGTGAATGTGCTATCATACGATCTAAAAAAAAACCACAAATATTATTCATATTGAACTAGCACTGCACTTTCTGATAGGTAATGCTTAATAATATAACGCTAAACAACTACACAGAATTTTATTATTATTATTTTAAAACCGAAAGAACCAATTTTCATCTCAAATCCTAAATTACGTGTTTTTCTATTGACATCTGAAAGAGACCTCACCGTTTAATTACACCACTAGATGTCGTGCAGTTACCAAAGTATACGCGTTTCCGCATAACGACAAGACACACATGCTTGCATGTACATAAGGCTTAGTATCTTAATTAATGATTTGTTAGTTATAGAGTGTTATAAGCAAACAATTAATATAAGGGTTGATGAATGAATAAAGACTTAAACCACTATTCGACATACAAACAGCCACCATAGAAATTGTCACGGGATTACGCTATATGCAAGATAATAATAATTTAAGTCAATCACGGATTCCGTATTCAGAATACATTTAATCATTTCCCATCAAGCAAATTCTAAATTTAGACAGAAAATTTGAATATAATCGTCTTATGGGTCTGAATTACAAGTCGAATTCGAAAGTAATACTTGTTTACACACAATATTTATTCCGAATAACAAGACATGATTTCACATTGCAGTGTGCCCAATGTTCACTAAGTTACTATAATGTCCCCTGAACTTCCCTTCGATTAATACTTTGGTATATTGTATTTATATGTCAGAAATATATCCCTCAGATATATATTTTTTAATATCTTTTTTTCAAATCTCGACTCCTTCTACATAGCCTTGGGTATACGGCAGATTCCTGCTAATTACATAACGAAAAATGTCAGAGATGATTATGCCAGTAACAGGAATGTGCAATGAACAGAAATATTGTATTTGTATTGTAGTGAACAATGATGAATGATGCCCTTTTATTTGTGTATACAAATTATACTATTATAAACATCTTATACTTATAATATACGTAAGTACACGTATAATGGATCCTTATTAATATTAAGAGGAAATAATTTAATAAAAACAAAATTGTCATATTATGCCGTTTGGTATTTTATGAGTTTCACAAACTAGTTTTACAATTTAATTTATTATGGTATTTGGCATATTTTTCTCATTTACAGAAATGCTCTATTCAATTACCAGAAATTCCTGTTTTAACCTATAGAATCAAAAGGAATATGTTACATATAAGAGATAGGAAATGGTTTTGTGTTTTGAGTTCTTATGCAATAAACAGGCATATGCAATTATTAGGTATACAAATAAGTGGGATCAACCGTATTGCTTTAAAATTGGTCGTTGGTATCGAAAGTATTTTTATTGTGTGACGACGGAGTACCCTTGCTATAATGATCCATATGCTAAAGTGTCTACCTAGATCAAAGCAGAATTTCTGTTCCTCCTTGCCAATTTATTTTTGTCTCTATTTAACAATTTTGTTTTTAGAATCATTATGGTCATATTTGCATTCAAGGTCACCTCTGTATAAGGGCATCAGCTTATAAAAGCACTTAACATAAGCTTTGTTGACTTTTTATAAAGAATAAATACTACTGTGTAGTTGCTTTTATTCGCGGGGTATTTAATTTCGCTATATTCGCGGTAAATGACAATTCCGCGAAAATAAATACCCGCCATAAAATACCTTAGACTTATGAAGTATTAGATAGACAATTCGTAACCAATCTTGCGCGAAATTTAATACCCGTGAATAAGATATATTCAGACAACGCGAAATTTTCACCCCGTGAAAATAAACAACTATACAGTATTAACAATATGAATCATAGTTTTACAAGAGAGGGCAAAAGTTGGCACTTTTTCAATTGCAGTTGATTAACTCAACCTTGCTAATTGTATATGAATACCACGCTGGACCTGACCTTATTTTCACAAAATATATAGGAATATAAGAATTTTGTATAACTCTTATCTGTTACTGTACATCAACTACAAGTAGTTTGTTTGTTTGTTTGTTTATTGTTGTTTAACTCAAGAATATTTCACTCATATGGAGACGTCACCAAATGCCGGTGAAGGGCTTAAAATTTTGACCTATACTCGGCACCTACGGCCATTGAGCAGTGGGGGTTCTTTAACGTACCGACACCGACTGTGACACGGGACCTCGGTTTTTACTGTCTCATCCGAAGGACAGGAAATCAACTTGCCGCCGGCTGGACTCGAACTCACGAACTCACCATCAAGAGTCGAGCGCGCTACCAACTGAGCCAGGTCGGCTCAACTACAAGTAGTAAAAGTAGAACAAAAATCGAAATATGTTTAGGTTACCACAGCTTATGCCCCTTTAAGACTTCACCAGTTGAACTCGAATTTAATATAAAGAAATATGCAGTATAATCTGTTTATTCAATATCTTGAGTATTCCGATATTCACTTTTATCCAATCAAATATATTACTTGTATACACATTTACATCTTGTATTCCGAACTTTGTCCACTCCGAACCGAACATAAAAATTTGTCCCCCAATCACATACTTGTAAACTCAACCCAAGTCTATGACTATCTAATGTTTATGTATATATATATATATATATATATATATATATATATATATATATATATATATATATTATATATATATATATATATATACTTTGAAATGACATTAAATGTCTGTAATTCAATTACACCAAAATATATGACTGCTTTGCAAATAAAATTTATTCTATCATATTTTATTTTTCACTTCCTCCTTTACATAACGTTACATGTAGCGTTTAATGAAATATATGAATCTTTAAACAGTTCCCATAGTTGAAGATGGCATATACCTATGCCTTTTTGTGCAACAAAATCTTTAACACTCCAAACTCTGTCTATTCCAAATATTTTACTTGGTCCCATTGCAATTAAGAAAAGACAGATAAAACGTATTTCCAAGAGTAAAATTGGTATCATACAAGGCCAAATAATAAATCTAAATATGTTGCCTAATCCGTCTTAGAGTACCCATTGTAAAATGAATATCTAAGCTTTTGAGAAATTTAGAATTTGAATGAAGGTATCTGACCAAAATATTACTTTAGTATAAAATAATCGACTGGTATCGATTAACCACAGCACAAACTTCTTTATAAAGGTCACCTGTCTATAACGTCTAATTTTGCTTGTTCCATTGAGTGGACTTCATAGACAACTTTGATTGTAATGGAAATGTATGGCAATGGGAGTGATTGCTTTTTTCTCTTTTTATTGAAACAATTTCTTTTATGAACTATATTGCTTACTCCTATTGTCCGATTCAAAAGATGGCTTGGCGGAGGAACATTCTGATTATCATACGGATAATTCTACTTGCTTTTCGGTTCTGAAAAGCTGCACGGAAAAAACGTTTTATTCCTCACTGGATACTCTCCTATGTTTGGTGACAAAAAAGAACGTTAACTCTATCAATGTGATTTATTTCCTAAAATTTAAACCCGTCAAGGTGAAGAAAGGGTTCAAAAGTCTCCACCCCCAGGTTATATGGATTTTACCATATGCTACATTTGTATATACGTAAAGGGTGGTACATAATTCCTAACGTTGATGCGTGTAAGGTATTACATGAGAATAGAGGAATATGGACTTTATTCTTGTTGAAAACAGGCAGAATGCTGGACACCTACATGCTTGTTACATGAAGTGAAATATACATTTCTGTCAAGTTTTGCTTTTACTACCTAATATTCTGTTAGTTTTGAGTAGGCCGATAAATAAAATCCCATTTGTACAAACTTTTGAAGCATTTTTGTACATTCATTTTCAAAGTGGATGGACAGAGAAGCACCCCCATACACACACATACACACACACACACATATATATATATATGTATATATATATATATATATATATATATATATATATATATATATATATATATATATATATATATATATATATATATATATATACATAAATCTGGCAAAAATTTTAATAAACACCGGATACACTTTTTTCGGGTAGGTATATTCATATAAATTTTCACGACTATTTTCTTTTCTCGTTAGGCTTTATACCACCTGGTCGATCTGATAGTTTCACGTAATAAAATAAGTTATTTAACTTCTTTTGCAAAATTTTACTGAGGTGCGCTTTAGTCCGGATCATCTAGCTGCTTCATTTATTTTGAGTCGTGTACCATGTCCCTTTACAAAGACAAAATACAGATATGTTTCAATACATATCGTCAGGCAGCATGCAGGCGATGATAAGGGAACATTTGTCCGGTCTTGTATTTACGTCCCTTAATTATTTGACTGTGGTCACAAGATCCATTCCTCTTTTCGACAGGGCAACATATACACGTGTCAAACTCTATGACGTCATCAAATATTTTGTGAATGGAAATGACCTCATAAGAAATTTTGGATGGATGGAATTCCATTTAGAAATGTATATTGGAATATCTGTACCCAAAACACATGGATTTAAAAATAATCGTCACGATGGTTGACGTTGGTTGTATGCATGCAGATATTTCACATACTATAAATATTACAGCTTTTCAATCAGAATAAATGTAACTTCAAGATTATATCCTGTAGTACTATGTAGCTCTATATATTTATTGCCCTGCATGTAGGATTTGTTTACCCAAGGCAAGTCATAATGTGACTTGTCGGGGGTAAAAAAATCTTCATGTCTCCCTACAACCGGGGACAATAAATTGTCTATTACACCGAAATACAGAATCAATAAAGACTGTCGAATAAACTGCAAGTGTTTCGCATTAGGGAGACATGACGAACGCGACGGAGACATGAAGTGTAGTCTCCCTGACACGTGACGGCTCTCAACCAATCTCTGACTGTGTTTTATTAATGAGGTATAATAATATAATTATGACCTTTGCAGTAGTAATTTACATTTAATTTATATATATATAAAAAAACAAAGCAAAAAACGTATGAGGTAAAAGACACATTTGAAAAGTACATTTACTAAAAAATATAAACCTCTCGAATCCGAAATCATCCCGAATTACATTTACATCAGAAAATATGACATGATTGACATCGAAAAAAAGTTGACGCGCACCATAGAATATGCTCCTTTCTAACTCTGTTCATACTAACGTCTCCGCAGTCAAAATGAAAACCAAACCTTATATAGTCAATTAGGATTCTACTTGATGAAAAATCAGAGTAATATTAAAAGGGGCATTAACTGTGTTTTTGTCAAAAATGTTCTTTTCCGTTTTTACTACTTAGATTGGTATAAAATAACAAAACAGTTATACATAGGCATAATAATTCTTGGATATCTATATATTTTGTGAAAATTGCTTGAGAAACCCATGTTTCGCACATTTTCAATTGCAATACAAAAAGTCTCAGAAACCAAGGTATAAATCACTAGGATGTCCAGGATATAGGTACAAATCTGGTAAAAAATGGACAATCTTGAAATCAAGAGGTGGGATCAGGTGCCATGGAGGCGTAAGCATCCTTTGTCGACCGGTCACGCCCACCGTGAGTCCGCAGTCAAATTAAAATGAAATACATGAGGAGGAACGAATCCTTGTCATAATTGGTACAGACGTCTCAACAACCGCCATCGAACAGGTAACTCAACATTTCGCTTAATGAAACAGAGCATTCGCAAACAAGACAATTATACCGACCGTAAAATTTGCGGAACGTTGACATCAAAGGCCGTGTTCGAGATCCCTGTGTCAGTAATTTGTCAGTGAGTAGTTTACCTTTGCATATGAAATGTTACTACTTAAATGTGGAAAATTAACGATGGGAAAGTTGAAATCGTCGCGTTTGTCGTAAAGCTTGGTTGTTAATTTCCCGTCTGTGTCTATAGTAAGGTAAAATGTCTAAGTATGAAGTGTTTTTCCTTGATTCTGTTGTATCTTTAATTTCTAGTTCGCCGGGATTTATGGCATTGACATACGTAAGAAAAATTGTCATTATTAATTGACAAAACGTCGTCGATATATCTTAATCTCAAATTAAAGGACACCGCAAACTTTTTTTTTCTTTTGATTCAGCAGATTCTGAAGTCTGCTTCATATGAATAAAGGAATAGGTCGGCCAATAAAGGAGCACGATTGGTTCCCATAGGAATGCCGACAGTTTGTTGAAAGACCACGTCTCCGAACATTATAAATACATTTTCTTTTAGAAATTCCAGCAGCTTTTTACATCAACTTCAGTGTAGTTATGTGTAGAATCAGAGTGGTGTCTGACAAGAAAATATCATAATAACCAATCACTATGTTTTTAAATTTCCGGGTACCAATTTTAGTGACAAAAACAGTTGTCTATGATGCTAAAAAGTCTCTCTTTTAATTTTTTTTATGTGGAACTGTTGTATAAAGAGTAGAGAAGTCGTATGTTTTGATACTGTGAATTTGAAAAAAATGTGTGCCTTCAAATTTTATATCCACATCTGATTTACACTTCTGGAATATGCATCTGTACAGTAATGCTGGAGTTTCTCCTAAACGTCTGTTAGTATTTTGGTAAGGAGTAAAGATAAAGGTTTGGTAGAACATGCACTGAGTAACTCAATATTACTATTTGTGTATGAATACCGCATTGGGCCATGACTTTATTTTTACATGATATATCGGAATATAACATTTTTATGCCGGCGTATAGCTCTTATCTATTGTTATACACCAAGTACAAGTAGTACAACTAGACAAGATCGAAATATTTTTATTTATATTAATACAGCTAATGCCCCACATTCAATATTCTTTTCTACACAGGTAGCTGGGAAATTTATGTAATTGTCTTGTAGATGTCACCACTAGGCGGCTTCAACCGATATGTTGCAATATAAAAAGTACACGGATACTGTAAACAATAGATTTCAATTTTTTTTGGAGAGGGGGTTGTCGAAGAAGTTAATTTACATATTTGTAAGTTTTTTTAATTATTCGAATAGATTCTTCTACAGTGAACTTTTCATAAACAAACTGATTGGCCAATTTATTATTGAATTGTTTAAAGGCTGACAAGACCTGACGACACCTTCTGCCTGACTTTTCCATTATAACGTCATGATAAATGGCCCGTAAAACATTTACGTGACTATGACGTCATGATCGAATGACGTAAAAATACATATGGAGAGCCACGTGTCGACATGTGGCGATAGGTCAATTATATGATCAGAGTGTACTTTTATTTTTATCATTAAAGAATATGATATGTATATTAAAAACTCTTTAAAATGCCCGTTTCTTTTATCACCTCTCTTATCACCACAGTTTTTGAAGTCCACTTTTCCCATTTTCCCTATAATTAAATTTAAAGTTTCCCTCAATCTATTGCCAAACCCCATTATTATGCCAAATTTTGGCTCAAGAAATGGTGGCAGTATAACGAGGTTTTACTGTACATAATTCGTATATTTCAATTAAAACGAGTAGTTTTCGAGTGAAAGAAACCAAATTTTTGTTTTCACAAAAAATGTCTGATTGTGAAAACTTTACACTAGTCACTAGTATACTCCAAAACGTCTCCCTTACAAACGTAAGGATTTGAGGCACACACCCTCTCAATCTCGAGTATAACAACTGTAATAAGGCTGTATTTTATATATTTCAAATGATAGATATACCCGTAGGTTTTTTTTGTAATTATATCATCATTAAGATTTAAAATAATAATACACAATAATGATAGCTGCAATGGAGATAAATGGCCTCATATTTATAAGATATAAAATATCTCATATACCAAAGTATGAAACTTTAGGATGTGCAGGATATAGATACAAATCGGATAAAAATGGACAAACACCGACCTCCTGAAACCAAGAGGTGGGAGCAAGTGCCATGGAGGAGTAGTTTTATAATACTACTTGCAGTATCCTTATATTCTTGATATTTTATCAGATAAAAATACACTTAAAGTAGCCCAATTAATCCATCTTTTTCAGATTTCTCTTGAAAGTACATGTAGTTGAATATGCAAATGAGAAAATTATTACTATCAATATTAAAATCACAAATATCAAAGTTTAAATCGCTTAGGGGAGGAAAACACATTAGTTTGTTTTAAGCCATGGGGTATATTACGCGGCACATGCATGAAAAACGATTGATCTACTGTGAATATGGCCTTACTAGAATTCAAACTTTGATTTCTATCTCAACACGATTCATTCTTGTGTTTTGTAGTATTCATTCTTTTGCAACAATACTCTATCTCCTTTCAGCATGACTTAATCATTAAATTGGATAACAACCATACTTAAATATACATTTCTTGTAAAATGAATGTTAAATAATAACTGTATGCCATTATGTACTATTTTCTTTGTTGAATTATTTTTACTTTCAGTTTTATTGCTTTGTAAACGAGTCTTTCGACTTATCAACGGATTGGACGCCGTCATCTATACAGTATCTTCATAGTGGATATTACGCAGGTTTATTTTCTACACAAATACTAGGTGGCTATCTGAGTACAAGATATTCTTCAAAAATGTAAATATGTTTATCTATGTTTTATTTACATGTATTCAGGTACTTTTAAATACTGTATAGGTGGAAATTTACGCGTGGGGGTAATTTACACTAAATACGCAATGCAGAATTTTTCGTGTTAATTACCCCCGCGTACCAGTCATATAATTTTGCGTACCAGTCATAGAATTATCTTTAATACGAGATTGCTAAAAGTAACGTGTGACAGCGCATAAAAAACCCACGCGTATAATTTTCCTATAAAAGCGCCTAATAAAATCGCGTTATTAACAACACGCAGAAAAAACCAACATTTACAGTAGATAACAGTGACGATAAAATCACACACACACACACACACCTACACACACACACCTACACACACACATACATTATATATATATATATATATATATATATATATATATATATATATATATATATATATATATATATATATATATATATATATATATATATCATGTAGAGTCAAAGATCAAGGAACCACCTACAAAGTTCCAAGCATCGGCACTTCTACGATTATGTAGTGTATATGGATCCCTTCAAAACAATTTAAGGGATATACGGTTATGATAATTAATTATTAGTGTTAAAATTATCTTTTTTGTTTGTGATGGGAAAATGAATTACCATGGGGTGATTTCGTACTTATGTGAATTTGAGTTCAAATTATTCGTTATCTTTTACAGAATTCGGATTAAATTATTCGAAACATCGAGAAATACAAACCATAAAACTTCAAATTATAAAATGTTTATAAGTAGCGTTAAATAACAATATTATTTTGGTTTTTATCAATAGTTCGAAGCACTGACGTTTTGGATAACGGGCAATATTGTCATAATATAGTTGCAAAAATTCTGTTGCCAACACTGAGTATTAAAAAAAATATTTTCTTTATTGAAAGTCTTTAATATATTCAAATGTAGTGCTATCCTTGGTAATTCTTGGTGTCCATATTTGTGACAACTCACTGACGGATTATTTAAGAAGACCGTAGTATTCAGTGTATAAATGTGTATTGTTCGTCAAACAGTTGTGCTGCAACAACAAATTTCTTAAAAGTTTTTCTATCACAAAAATATCATCTACTAAGGAAACTATACAAATGTTCTAATGATCACGTGCTTTATTACGAAAGGCTAGCTGTCTGTTTATACCGCGATATATACATAAAATAACTCGGGCATATTATATTTCTTTCAATTTGTTTGGTAATTTGAGAAAATTACAAGCAATTTTATGATTTCAAACTGATATGTGAATGTATCTATACAAATTATCTTTCATAAACACGGACCTCTGGATATCAAGAGGTGGGATAAGGAACCATTGAGGAGTAAGCATCCCCTGTTCACTGGTCACACCCGCCGTGATTCCACAGTCAAATTCAAATGAAATAAATGAGAAACGTCACAATTGGTACACATGTCTCAACAATTGCTATCGAACAGGCAACTCAACATTTCATTTAGTGAAATATAAAAACTTCAGATACCAAAGTATTAATAGAATGTCCAGGACACAGATACAAATCCGGTAAAAATGAACAAACACGGATCTCTGGAAACCAAGAGGTGGGATCAGGTGCCATGGAGGAGTAAGCATCCCCTGTCGACCGGTCACACCCGCCGTAAGTCCACAGTCAAGTCCAATGAAACACGTGAGGAGTGTATCCTCGTCACAATTGGTACAGACGTCTCAACAACCGCCAACGAAAAGGCAACTCAACATTTCACTTAGTGAAACAGAGTAATCGCAAACAAGACTATTATACCGAACGTAAAATTTGCGGAACGTCGACATCAAATGCGGTTTCGATCATAGTTTTCATATTGAAAAACAAAATCATGAGATTCGATATTTCCCTCCTTAACCGTGCTGCGCCTATATAGATGGAACAAACAGAAGAGTAAAGTATAGAGTATATAGGATTGATATCTCTTGATGTGACGTCATATGAATACGGATACATCCTTCTATGACATCATATGAGGAACTACGATTATAGCTTATATCAACGCAGTCTATATTAAAGGGGCATGAGCAGTGTTTACCAAAACAATATTTCGATTTATTTCCATTTTTACTACTTGTACTTGATATACACAGATAAAAGCACGGGCATGCTAAATTTTTGTATTCCTATATATTTTGTGAAAATAAGACAAAGTTCAGTGTGGTATATATATACACGAATTTTAAGCTTGAATTAATAAATTGCAAGTGAATAATTGCCAACCTGGGTAGCTCATGCAACTTCCATAAAATATATAGGAATTTCATAATTTTTTTTGTAATACATATAAATCTAAGTAGTATATTTAAAAAACACAGCCTATGCCCCTTTAATATTGAATCGTTTCTCTGACTGCTGAGAGAAATGTAAATATTTCACTAAACAACTGATAAAATCTACAGTGATTTGGCGTAGTTTATCTCATGTATATTCCATCTGTGCATCTTCAAACGGTATGCAATCTAACAAAACATATATGTGTGTGAAAAATAAGATAAATCAACATTTTGTTAAATTTGGAGTGAATTTTGTTATCGTAGATGAAAGTCTGTTAAAACACAGTTACCAAAGAAACCCTCTAACTAAGGCTATTTGTCATTTTTTATCGTCTGCATAAAAACTCGGTGAATACCCATATTTCGACTACGTGTGCCCTGCAATCCCCAAAATTTCATTGCATATAACACACAAACAAACACACACACACACACCAAAGATATTTTCATACTTTAAATTTAGGCATGATTCATATGTGTTTACTTTCATATTAACATAGAAGTTGTGAATGTAAATATACTCATTTTTCTGGTTTCCTTTTGTCATTATTATTTATTTTAAAAAATCATTAATATTTAGACTACAGCAACAATCTGTTCTGAAAACGTTTGGAGCTCTAACACAACAGTAAAAAATTGCATAATTGTTTTTCAGGATTTGTGGCATTACCATTTTGATCAGTAGCGTTTTATTATTTTTCATTCCAACTGCAATTGAAGTCAATTTCATATTGGTTTTAGTTGTGAGAATGGTTCAAGGGGCTATTGAAGTAAGTAAACTTCAGTTTCAATATAAAGTTGTTTTATTTTATATACCTATTATGTGTCTCTCTGTCATTTATATTACCAATAGCTTAATCTGTAATACCAGTAAGTAGAAATGAAGAATTACCGTAAACTGGGATATTTTGGACACTGTTTAATTTTGGACAATATGGCCATCACAACAAAATGGCCAAAGTATGTACACATTCCAAATCCCTTGATTCAATATCATTTTGCCATAATATTCAAAAGATGCATTTAAATTTTTATATATGATAATTGATAAACAAATATTTTAACATAGAAGGAAATGAAATTAACATTTTTTTCCACAGAAAAATACATTTATTTATAGGTCTATCTTGTCGCACACTTAATTCAAGCAGACTGGCCAATAAGAGATCATTTCACAATGAGTCAACATGAGTTTCAAGATAACATTTTTTTGTTTATTTTTATATTGTTTTATATCCAGTATGCCGCCAAAACTACTAATAAGATGAAATTATTTCAGTAACACTAAAAATAATGCAGACTAATGATTCTGATTTTTCTTCTGTTCATAAGAAAAGAAAATAATTTATTTATGTTACATCCCATGCCAGTCTACTCATATGTCCCATAGTTTCTGATTTGCATACGACCTACTAATGCGTAAATTCAAAAGTATTATGGGTGTTGTTTTATCAACTCTGCATTAACCCATACAAACCTTTACAGAATTTGTATTGCAGGAAATGGGTAACACAAAATTTCCATATTCACTATTCAGTTATGTATGGTAAAATTAAAAACATTGCTAAAAATTCAAATTTGACGATTAAGTGAAATTGAAGA
Source organism: Atrina japonica (assembly GCA_030159075.1). Lineage (NCBI taxonomy): Eukaryota > Metazoa > Mollusca > Bivalvia > Pterioida > Pinnidae > Atrina > Atrina japonica. The sequence goes on from BROG01000080.1 coordinate 60,350, forward strand.
CATATAACAAAATCTGTTCTAGTGATTATTGCAATAATAAATGTATTGTAGTGCCTCCATAGCCCAATGGTTAGAACATCTCGTTTTAAGTCTCTTGCTTCTAGTCAGCACAGGTTCGAGTCCCACTGGGACTTGAAATGATTTTTGTGAGAACGTTTGCCGGTTTACTTGCACAAAGTCGGTGGTCTATTTCCGGGTACAACACTATTCAAAATCAAATGTGTCGTAAATTTACATAATATTTCGTATTTCGGTACCAGCCGATTATTTTAATAAAGTAACATCTCGCTTTGATTCCACCCTTTAAATTATCACTTTCTCAACAGCTAGGGTATTCATGTTCACAGTGGTTACTCTTAGACGGATTTTGCATTATTATTGCAGGATTTATTATCTGACCTTGTATGATGCCACTTTTTTCTTTCGGATATATACGTTTATTTTAAATTGCAGTTCAACTGTCTTTCTGATGAAGTCTTATTGACAGATATTATCGTTTTCAGCAGTTGTTTTAACCTATCTTGTAATAATATATCTTTGGTATTGTTAATTACAATATAAAGAGTAATAATCAAAATTCATATCATTGGTAGGGATGTTCTCAATCTGCAATAAATGGAGTTATATCAGCATGGACACCTATGTCAGAAAAAAGTAGAATGATCACTATTCTTTACTCGGGTATGTGTTTATATTATATATATATATATATATATATATATATATATATATATATATATATATATATATATATATATATATATATATATATATATATATATATATATGATGTTCTGCGAATTTCGTAATCAATAAATTTATTATTCAAAGTCAATATTTTTGCACGTTCATTTTATTTTCTGTTTTCTATTCCATCATCATCATCATCGTCGACATCGTCGTCGTCGTCGTTGTTGCTATTATTATTATTATTATATAAAATATATTTTATTCCTATGTCTGATCTTATTGAAGGTGCATATATAAGTCCAGCTGTCGCATTGGCTGTTACAGGAATTACGGCGTGCACTTTTTCATGGAATGCAAGTTTATACATTTATGGTAGGTATGATACATTTTGATTTCAAATACACTATACATTAAATACCATCTCAAAATGAATATTAATCCAGTTTCCATTTCTGCTAAATACAGCAATTGAATAGGCCTACTTGTAATGAGAAATAAAGATTAACTACTTACACGTAAAATGTAAGAGCTTTTTTTTATTATTTTGATCTTTGTTGTACGCCACACTTAAGAGTTGCATTTAAGGTAATTTAGCGAAGGATATTAACACACACACACACACATACATACACACACACACACACACACACACACACACACACACACACACACATATATATATATATATATATATATATATATATATATATATATATATAATATGAGAGAACAAATATAAAAAGAATGTTATTAAAATTGTGAAAGTGCAAAGGCTAATTTAAATAAAATCAATCTATCTATCTATCTATCTATCTATTTATCTATCTATCTACACACACACACACATATATATATATATATATATATATATATATATATATATATATATATATATATACTCACCTTCTACTTAAGCTGCTTGTGGAGTCCTTTGGTCGTGTATCTGGTTATTATTTGTGCTCGATACTCCATCTCAACACTCAGGACTGAGCAGGAATGATAGATTGTTGTTCGAAAGAGAGGGATTCGGAATTCTCCAAAGTTCTGATGAGATTGTAAGTGGTTCGAGTTTTTTCTATCAAAATTTGAATACTATGTGATAACGTACAACGATACATTTTTATCTGTGTCGCTCCCTGTTAAATGGGGTACATCAGTATCTTGTTATCAGTCGAAAGATTAAGATCTTGCTTCTATATCCGAAATTATCGTTGGAAATGAGGCATTCCAGTTCCTGTTGGGGACACAAACACCAAACAGGTAAATTACTGAAATTCCTCTACGTACTTACTACTCATGTCTGTATTTATTGAATGTCAATACCTTTTTCATGTAATATTAGATATTACTGGTAATGCCGCAGTTGTGCAAACCAAAATCTTTTAATCATGTTAAAAATCACAAGTTCTCTTTGAAATTACATGTATATATCATTGCACAGCCGATGCAAATTATTATTAGTTCCTCTGAATATTATATACATTGACTCCATTACGACATGTTGAGTTGCCTGTTCGATAGCAATTGTTGCGACATGTGTACCAATTGTGACGAGGGTTCGTTTCTCACTTATTTCATAAGGACTTGATTGTGGATTCACGGCTGGTATGACCGGTGAACAGGGGATGCTTACCCCTCAATGGCATCTTATCCCACCCCTTGAATTCCAGAGGTTCGTGTTTGTCCAATTTTTACCAGATTTGTATCTATATCCTGGACACCCTAAAGATTTATACTTTGGTATCTGAGATTTTTTATATCCTTATTGTCACGGGACTGACCAATCAGCGATGCGTTATCATGGTAGTTTATACTAGAAGTTAGGATTTAGGACTTGGGGCCTTTCGTAAAACGGGCCCCACACTATGCACCGCCAGGTTATATGGATTTTACTATATACATTATAAATATCTTTTAACTAAATAATGTTATGGTACAGATCATTTTGGCTCGAACCAATGACTGCATTTTACCCTGTCATGCATAATTTTTCAATATGTATGTGCATTTATCTATGATCACTTTTTAAAGGCAGACAAAATTCCATGGAGAAAGATATGTTCATCATTGCCAGTATGGGCCGTTTTTGTTGGTAGTTTTTGTAGAAATTGGATGTTTTCCTTAACCATACTGGGTATACCACAGTACTTCAGGGCCGCATTTACGACCAATATAGCCAAGGTAATTCATTTACTAAATTAATTATCGTTAACGACTAATACATTACTGAAATATAACATAATTTTCCGCCGAAAGATAGCGAACGCTATGATAAATTTCATAGAACGATACAACGTGACCTGATTGGCAAGTGTTCATGTTATATGACTTAGTCATTCTAGCAGGAGATTGTTTAGTTTTGTGGGTTTTTTTGTTTATTGTTTTTTGTTTTTGTTTTTTATTTTTTTTTTTTTTTTTTTTTTTTTTTTTTTTTTTTGTTGTTGTTGTTTCTTATTTTTGTTTTGTTTTTGTTGTTGTTTTTTTCATCCGTAAATAATTTTTCATTTATATTGAGATGTCACAAAGTGTAGGCGAAGGTTCACAAATTTTAACCGGTGTTATGGACTGACGCCAATGCAATAAGCGTTATTTTACGTGCCACGTCTATCGTGACATGAAACCTCAGTATGCCGAGCGATTGGCGACAGAACAGTCATTTTCATTTAATAAAAATGTATTTGCTATCAAACCGAGATATTCCACTTATGATTCGAATTCTCCACTAGTAAACTACAGCAAGCGGTGTCTGTGGAGTGATATTTATTAAAAATGACCTGTAAATGACTTTAATGTGTTACATCTGTTACAGTGATTGGAAATGTCAATATTTCAGTGCCAAACACTTACTGCATCCACATCTCCAAAGTTGTAAATTTGTCCGATTCTAATTTTGATCTGTTGCAAAGATGCAATGTTTAACCGGAAATAAAAACACGGTATTTAGGCTTAAAACGGCGGTATGACAGGTCAACAGGGGATGCTTACTCCTCCATGGTACTTGATCCCACCTCTGAATTTCCAGAGGTCCGTGTCTGTCCAATGTTCACTAGATTTGCATATGTATCCTGGACATTCTGAAGATTTATACTTCAGTATTTTGGATTTGTAGATATATATACCTGCCTATATAATGTAGTGTAGGCTCATATAATACGCCTATGGATAATCTGCCTGTATTACATATCAAGTGATATGAGTATGAATATTTATTTTTCTATGAATGAACCATAGTCCAAAAATGACACCACTACAACAACTTCCTGAATAATATTTTAAGTTTAGCGTATTACCGATCGTCACATTCTGTCAATAAGTATGTGTACCGCACAGAGAAACATCACAAATATATGCCAGTTTAAACTCTAGCATAATGCCTTTGATACTGACAGTAGATCTATACCACAACGCTTCAACTTCAATGTCGGGTTGCTGTATACAGGGTTATTTTCGCTCCGTGTTATTTTCGCTCTAATACACTAGCAAACGGTTTCGCCCCGTTTTATATTCGCCCAGACTTTTATTATCAATAAAAGATGAATTTACCATTTTGAATTCGTCCTGTTTCGAATTCGCCCACTGACGATGAGGGCGAAAGGGGCGAAAATAAAACGGGGGCATAAATTTCCCTGTATACAGTATCCAGACGTAGCATAGTGGTCGGCCTATTAATTTCACTTCATAATTATGCTTTTGTGAATGATACATCTAGCATTTACATTTAAAGTAGTGGCCTAGGCTTACTAAGCTAGAGCACTGCTATATCTTCTGCCAAGTTCTGTCATCGTTAGGCCTACTCGGCTATATGATCTGCTTATAGTACCTCAGTTGTAGGTTAATCGCCAACCTTCGAAAGAGTTGCATGGAATTGTACTCTAAAATATTTGAATTCCAGTGCAGAAAAACGTCAACACGTACCATTACAATCATACAAATAGCATCAAGCTAAGAACAATGACCCAAATCCAAGGATATCGCGCGTCATTTACTATTCAGACAGTGATCGAAAGTTAACTCACTTTCACAACAAACCGCTTTTCACTGTAAACGTATGATGCGACGTCACTTACCGAATTGAATCTGTGAACTCAACTCTACTTGTCTCTAGGATGAATTACATTTTGTTTTATCTATCTAAGTTTGATTGTTGAATTACATTAATGCTAAAATATATATTATCACGTGGTTCAAATGTATTTAGGCTAAGTTTTGCACTATTTTCTGTTGTGAAGTATTTGGTTATTTTAACGTTTGACTTACATATGTCGCTTTCCTGCTGTTATCAATCAACTATGCATAACTCCTCTAAGGTTAAATTATGGGTTGATATTCAAATTCTGTTGCGACGACGTTTTCTATTTACAGGGTCGAGGATTTAAGAAATGTTAAAATGTCCAGGGTTCGTAAAGAAATATAATTTTTCAAGATGGCGACGTTTTCACATTAACAATTATGATATAAGCTTGTATTTATGAAAAGGTTTGAGAGAAAAACACACCAAGGGTGGATTAAACGTATATTTAATGAAAACATATGAAAGGGTATATATATATAGTCAACTATTGTTAAAACGGCACTTTTTATATAACAGCATTTTTGGTTAATGGCAGAATTTCATTGGAACAAATTTACATCCATGTTAATTTGTTTGATATAACGGCATATATGCTTTCCGGCACCGGCAGTGATTTTTTGGCAACAAACATGCATTTTACCTCTAGAATTAACTTGTTATAACGGCAAAGCATCAATTTTGAAAAATTGTTGCCACGTTTTATTAAATTAATGAAAATTACAATAATAGCAATTTTATTTATTGTAGTCATTCTATTTCATTCATGATATCATATTGAATTGAGGTTTAACATTGAAGGGGGGTATTACAAGAAATTATGTTCATGCAATCTTAATTTGGTACCAAGCTTAGAAATTTGATATTACAGCATATTTGATATAACAGCAATTTTACTGGATCCTAATCTGGCCGTTATAACAAGAGTTGACTGTATATATATATATATATATATATATATATATATATATATATATATATATATATATATATATATATATATATATATATATATATATATATATATATATAATAGGTTTTATCTCATCCTGATGTATAGATAGGGCTACAATCAGCACTACCTTCAATAATGATGACCATGGTGACGATAATAGGAGGTGCCTTCTTCGACAAATTAATCAAATCACAGTTGGTCAGTACAACGATCGGACGAAAGATTGCTCAGTGTGTAGGCATGTACTATATTTCTGTATTTACTGAAATGCAATTCAGCATTTTAATGGGCATTAGCTGTGTTTTTGTAAATAAAATATATTTTTAACTACTAGCTTGATATACAATAACAAAAAAAAAAACCCAGATATACACAGGCATAAAATTTCTTAAATTCCGATAGGATATATATATATATATATATATATATATATATATATATATATATATATATATATATATATATATATTCACATACACACACACACATTTTAGTTGAGAATTCTATAAATTTGGAGATAAAGTAATGAAATACTTACTTCTGTTACAGAAAAAGTGTTCCATTATTTCATATTGACAGGTTTAACCATTATTCATTTCCTACTATTTCGAATAACAAGTGTTTGGTCTCAACTCTCTTGCTGTTTATTCTAAACTTTAACCATTGTACTTTGTGCAATCTGAAGGGAGACAATTAACTTACTTAACATTTTAAAAAGTGAAATAGTGTAATTGCACACAAGATCATTATGCGAATATTAAGATTTGCGAATTGATTAAACGCGATTCCTGATATATTTGCAACAATATTTCCGTTAGTAGTTTCGATGAAATGTTCGTACGTTGAACACACCTTAGTATATATCTCTCTCATTTGTGATTGTTTCATACGTATATTACTTCTATATAACTTAAGGGGTGCAACATTGGCGAAAATACAACGGGACCAACAATATCCATGTCTAAACTGCTCAAGTGACCCCTTGTATATAGGCTCTCTTTTTTTACCGTGTTTAAGGTTGCCCAACAGTATTTCCTATATATATTAACTGGCCATTGTTAAGTGACTCCCTGTCTTATTTGACCAAAATTTGCAAGTTCCTTTAACAGTCACTTAAGACAATATCTACTGTATACAGTACTGGTATATGTTTATGCAGGTTTTGGAGTCGAGGCGTGTTGTATCTTTGGTCTGAGATTCACAAACAAACTGGAAATCGCTTTGGTGGTGCTGTGCGTTGGAGTTGCCATCAGTGGACTCTCCGTATCCGGTTATGAAGTCAATCCACTTGATCTTTCTCCACAGTATTTCAGTATGGTGACCGGTTTAGTCAGGTTTGGAACCTTAGGAGGCATCATTAATACTGTGGTGTCTGGAAAATTAGTCCCCGAGGTATATATATATATATCTATTGATATTCATTATATATTATAGAGGATCTAACACGCATGTTTATTTAATATTTCCTTTTTTTAAAAAAGCATATTAATTCCATATGAATATGACCAGATTCCCATAGGGACACGAGTTCAATGGCATGCTTATTGTGCGTGTCAAGAGGCCAAGAGACCCTTGTTGGGGCAGGTTCTTGTACCCTTTTAATTGGGAATTTTACGTCGCAATGTACGACATTTGGTAATAAGAAAAGTAACCATGGTCATTTTATCAATAAAAATAAAGATACAACTTGTAATTCATTTAAATTTATTTTATTAAACTGACAACATGGAGTTCATCTGAAGATATGGAGGTTTTAATTGAGTAGTAGTTTTTAAGTTGCAAATACTTCCTTTAATTGTATACCGAAAATGAGCTAAATTGTGATCATAATTGGGAATTTGGGGAAAATATAGCAGATTTTGCATTGGAAATGGCACCTTTTACAGGACCCGCATGTTTATGATATTAATCCCTAGTGTCCTATATAACTTTTATTGAACAAGAATATTGCAACGAAAATGGACTATGTTATATAATAAATAGTTATATTTACATTTCCCGCAGCAGACTCCCATAAACTAAGTGTTAAACTAGAAGGAATTTATATCAGCTATAAATGACGTTCCTCATATGGCGTCACACAATGATGTGACTCTATAATATAATGACGTCATACCAAGATATTTCATTCAGAAAAAATCTATAATACTCATAGTTTATTGTTCTACCTGGCGCTTCGCTGTTTCACCATAAGGATACTGATCACTTATAAGGCGGGATATACGATTTCATTATTTTGCTTTTTTTTCAATTTAAAAACTATGATATGTAAATATAACGAATAAACCCATTCTGTTTATCTGTCACCCACACGGCATACATATTGACAATAAATGCACTCCGACAAGCGTTCATTCGTTAAATAATACAAATAACATTATACACATACTAAATCACAGATACAAAATTATTAATCGAAAGAAGGTTCATGAAATAATATTCAAATCAGATGAAAATTGGGCAAACACGGACATCTGAAAGGTGGCACGGAGTAGTAAGCATCCCCTGTCGACCGGTCACATCCGCCGCCGTGAGTCCACAGTTAAATTATAATGAAATAATTGAGAACTGAATCCTCGTCATATCCGGTAAAGACAATTCAACAACCGCTATCGAAACGCTGTAATTACATAAAATGTCATTATACCGACCGTACAATTTGTGAGTTGTTGACATTAAACGCACAGTTAGATACATATCTTACCCAATCATCAAACAAGAAAAGTATTTTATATCTGCTGTGGATGGACAACCGGGGATACAGCTGCAAAACATTTGAGTACTGCAATATATCTCAGAATGAGTTTTATTGATTTTTATGTTTAAATCTGTTTTAATTGAATCATCAGATTGTTCTCAAGCCCACAAACTGTATTTTCCATGTTTGTAATTTGTCTAAAGAATTTCATTTCTGTACACATTTGCGTATCTCTTTGACAGAACATTGAAGCTTGGCAAAATATCTTCACCATTTCCGGTTCTATTCACCTTGCTGGGGTTATCTTTTATGGACTATTTGCATCCGGGGAACGACAGAACTGGGTCATCGAGAATCACGAGAGCACACCATTAATCAATCACGTTGAACAAGACCAAATAGAGACCACGTTAAATACAGAATCAGAAGAAACGAAGATGAAATATTAAATTGGTGAAAGTGAGACTTACTGGTACCATTACGCAATATGATAAGGCTAAATATTCTGAACAAAACTGAACATAGAAAAATAAATTTAGATCAAACATATTTTATTCAACAAATACATTGAATAGGACTGCCAAACCAATTTTATACACATTAGAATAGCCCTCGACTATAACCAGATTATGTAACATTGACTGTCAGACACGCCTTTTACGTTGTGTTTTATGATATATGGTAATAACTATGACTTTGCTGATAATTAAGTGCATATGTGTATTAAAGAGCAGAAGGGTGCTGGATGACAAGAAGTGTGTGCTAAGGAAATGCTAGGAAATGAGAGAGAGAAAAGCAAATGAAGGTCTAAAATTTTGGTAGTGGGAACTGCATAGGTGACCTTAAAATCTCCTAGGCGAGAGAATAAAGTTCTGCACTGTTTATCTAAATGTTATTATTGTCTAAACTGAACTGTTCAGCTTTTCTTCCCAGAAGACTTGTAATACCTAGTTTTATTTGTTTGTTTTATTGTTGTTTAACGTCCCACTCAAGAATATTTCACTCATATGGAGACGTCACCAAATGCCGGTGAAGGGCTTCAAATTTTGGCCTATGCTCGGCACTTACGGCCATTGAGCAGTGAGGGTTCTTTAACGTGCCGACACCTACTGTGACACGGGACCTCCAGTTTTTACTGTCTCATCCGAAAGACAGGAAATCAACCTGTCGCCGGCGGGACTCGAACTCACGACCTCACGATCCAGAGTCGAGCGTGCTACCGACTGAGCCAGGCCGGCTCCGTCAGTCTTTGAATGGGTCAGTGTAACACCTAACAATTTTAGATAACTAAAATTTTAACTAAACAAAATATATAACCATTTTGGACTTAAATATTGTTTACCAACAAAAATATCAAATATCAAAAATCGCTTTGTGTTTTTAAACGTTTCGAGTTTTTGTCAAAGTTTGAAATATTAAATATTCAGAAACTGGTTTTGCATTTTAAGATTTTTGGCGTTCATACCTTCAAAGCGTTCGAATGATCATGATTCCAACCAACAGTACAACTAAAACCTTTTCACTTGTTACAATCATACCAATGAATGCACGGGAGCCCGTAGGTTCCATGTTATAAAAATAATTTATTTGCCAGTCACCAGATATTTACCTGCTTTGCCTGGCAACTGCAGCATATTTAACTGGTTGCCAGACATTTTAGTTTTGAGAGAAGATTGTCATTTGCAAAGTCGCCTGCGTCTATATGATTATTTTTTTCGTTGAAATAAATTATCTAGATCTTTATCTAGATTTTTATAGCGCTAGGTATATTTTTATGCCCCGACCTGAAAGGTCCGCCGGGGGCATATAGAATTTCAATCGTCCGTATGTCTGTCTGTGTATCTGTCTTTTCCGACACGCTTACATATAAAGTGTAATATTTCATGTTTGGATTGTAATACAGTAACCAAACGTGGAATGTAAGTTCATCTAAGGGTTGCTCACACTTCACTGCCCCTGGGTGGGGTGGGGTCAAAATGTAGGACAGTTTGGATTCTGATACATTTGGGACTGGGGGCATTTGTTTTCCACGAACACATCTTGCTTTTGCAAATTATTAGATTTTAAGTCGAAATTTTATGCCCGTCTAAACTTATTCTTTACGAGTCCGACATAACGTTGACTTGAAACAAACAGGTTTTGTCTAGTGATACAGCGTTCGACTCGTAAGCGAAAGGTCCTGGGCTTGAATCCCAGATCGGGTCATACCAAAAATGGTAGTGATTGCTCCTTTTTCCAACCGCTTACCAAAAATGGTAGTGATTGCTTCTTTTTCCAACCGCTAGGCATACGGAGTGAAATTCACCAGTCTTTCGGATGAGATATAAAACAGAGGTCAGGTGTCGCGGAAGGCGTGGCACTTAACAAAACACCAACTGCATTGGCATCTGCCCATAGCACAGACCAAAATTCGTCATTTAAAGCTGTTGGCAGCTCTGTATAAGTGAGATACTCATATCGGGATGTAAAACAACAATCAAATAAACAAAGACTTGAAAAATAAATAGACCCTATAATTAGACATTTTCTTTATCGATTCCTTAAAAGAACTCAAAACATATAAGTGTAAGTCACTCAAGATTTGTTTGTTTTTTTGTTTTTATTTATTCCGGTGCTTATTGATTTTGGTATTTTATTTCTATTATGATATTCTTAAAAAACGATTTATGATACGTTTTATTAAAGTGAAGTCCATTCCAGGTTTTTTTCTTTGTTTAGCGTCGGTGGACGGATTGGTTTTTGAGATAATAAAACTGAAAAACCCACAAACATCTAGGGAGTAAATGGAGCAAAACTCTTAAATGAACAGTAAAACAGGAACATTTATTTTCATCCATTTGAAAGTAAAATTGAAGAAAATCCAAATCAATAATCAAAACTTCAAGTCCATTATAACGCGACGAATTTAATGTGCAAATGGTCTCAACATGAAGAACAATTACAAATCCCAAACGGGATAAGACCAGGTGTCCGGAAGGAGTCAGCGTCTTCTGTTGGCATGCCACACCCGTCGAAAATAGTCCTTGGAAACCTTTCTAGTTCGATGAACGGGTCAAAAACTATTATTCCATAGTCTATTCATACGTATGTGCCAACGATATGGTTTTTATAATTTCAATTTTGTTTTCTTTTGTAAACACATATGGAAAATAATTAAATGTGCATTAAATTGCGTTTGTTCTCCCAAAATGCCTTAAGTTCTTTCTGTTTTTTTTGTGGTAACTTTGTTCGGATACAAAGATGGGTTTCATATTTTAGGCTGGATTTTAGCAATAAAACAAACTTGGAACGGCTTGATAGTTATGAATTTCTGTGACAGGACACCTTTAAGTGTCTTTTATTAAGGTAATTCTCGGGGACTACAAAGATGATGTTCAGGGGCTCGTTTTACATAAAGTCTTAAGTCCTAAAGTATGTCCTAGTCCTAATTGTCATGGGACTGACCAATCAGCGATACGTTGCCATGGTAGTTAGGACTAAAAGTTAGGATTTAGGACTTAGGACCTTTCGTAAAACGGGCCCATGGTATTTCTGCTAATAAGTAAAACACTAATTATTTGTCACTGCGATGTCATGATCCATCACTGCGTTCCACACATGAAAATGACAATTTCAATTATAGATGAAAGTCATAAATGGCTGGTGTCTGCCAGATAAACAGTTACGGTCTTTCATACGTATGTTTAAAAAAAACTAAAAAAAATAAACGCTGGCTTGAACTTCTACTCGAGCCATACTTTGTTCATATGGCATATATACAGCTCTAGCCCTAAATATAGCCATCAATCGAATAAATTATATAAATACATTTGAATCAGCGTAATTAGGACAATAGTTTTCAAATGTTTATTTCCAGTTTCACCGATCATGATCACTCGCATGCTTTATAATTCTTTAATTTTTGTTTTTTGAACTTTGAACGTAAAAAGTTCAACAATTCAACAAATACTTAGAACGATTCTAGTTTTTGATATTTGAAACCTTTTACCAAAATGCCAAACTTTTAAAAACTTTTTAACTACTTAGATTGGTGTACAATAAAAAAAATTATAACAAAAACACAAGCATAAATTCTTAAATTTCTATATATTTTGTGAAAATTGCTATAGAAATCCAGTTTGGCAATTATTCACTTGCAATTGATCAATTCAACGTTACTATTTGTACGGTACTCAATTTCGGCCGTTGCGTATGGCAAAGCTTTCCAACGGAATAATGGTTTTTTAGCCAACATTTTTCCTTCAAACTTCAACTATAACGCAGACATTCGTCAACAGAATATACACCTCTTTTCAAAACTTATAAGATTTCTAATTCATCATTGTAATCAGAATTGCAGAATTGTATAAGAAATACTATTGTAAAATTTCTAGAATTCTTGGGAGATAATCTGTGTTGTTCAAATATTAGAATATGTAACTAAGAATCAGAAAAAATATGAATTATTTAACGGGCCAAGAAGGCTGAGAGAATTCCATTACCTAACACCAATCGTAAGGAGTGAATAGATTTAAGGTGCATACCTACACCTCCAGTAACAATATCCAAAATTTAGAAAAAAAAACATTACTGGTGACTTTGTGTCATCTTTTGAGCCAGCAATCGATAGTTTCTATAACACTGAAGTGAAAATGACATGTCATCGCACTTCCAACAAAAAATGTGTGCAAAGTAGACACACCCCTCTATGAATCTAATTTTTTTTACAAGATCTAGTATAACTTCAAATAAATTTGAAACATTTTTGTCGTAATATTAAAATATCCCTTAATACTACTTTTCCGTAAATTACTTTTACTGAAGTATTACTGAAGTCCAATCAGAAGCTTTTATTTGCTACCATGACAACCAATGCTTCCATAACATTTACCCAGGAATTTGCAAGGTGAAAATAACCCTGTATTTCAATTTTCAGTAAAATTTGATGTTTTTTAAATCATTATTATTATTATTATTATAATTATCATTATTATTATTATATTTATTATTATTATTATTATTATTATTATTATTGTTATTATTATTATTATTGTTGTTGTTGTTATTATTATTGCCCAGATTGCTCAGTAATGGTGTCAAGAATAGGGCCCTAAGGTCACCACTTTACATTGTACAATTTATCATTTTTGAAATCTAAGCATATTTTAAGTAACAAAGACAAAAACGGAATCAATCTCTCTCACACACTCATACCTATTCAACTGTTGATCTAATTTTAATTTCAATTTAAATGAAGTGTTTATTATATACAAGTATATACACTACATTTTAAAATAAATAGTTTTATACACAAAAAAATATTTATTATTATCATTATTTGCAACATCGGAAGTCACCTATACAAGTACATGTGTACTTCTTCATATACATACATGTACGTATTTTCTTGAAATAGATTATGAAGTCATTTCCATTTTATGTCAAATTTGTCTGTCTGAAAATTAAGTTTTGATGAGTATTTTTCTAACTGATAATATTCTTTTAGGTTTCTTTTTAACCCCCTCTATCTCAGGTTATCTATTGTGAAGTCTAGCTTTATACATAATAGTTAAATTCAAAGATCTGAACTTGTTTTTGTTTATGAGAAATAGGACATCAGTCAATGAAAAGTAAATATTCATGTTAGTATAATTCTTTACCCAGTCTTGTTAAAGATTCCAGATATTTCTACTAATATCACAACCATAAAATAAATGTTCAATTGTCTCTTGTTCAACATTACAAAAACTACACAGAGAGCAATCTGATCTTAATACAATGTAGATATTTATCAGTGGCTATAATTCTATGTACTATCCTGTATTGAAATCAATTCAAATTTTAATTCCTTAGACTGCCAATTTAGATCGTAATCAAAATTTAATTTTAATTCCCACTTAATTACTGATTTGGTTTTAACTTTTTTTTGACAAATATGTTATACAATGTCCTTGATCCCTGTTTGACAAATATGTTATACAATGTCCTTGATCCCTGTTTGTCCTTATACAACACTTCAATAAATTTGGGTCTACATGGTTTTATATCTTTATTTTCAATTTGTTTTAAATTTGGCCATGTTTGTAAAATTTTATTTCTAAGTCCTAAAATAGTGTAAATGGGGTCACTTATTTGTAATTTCTTGAGAAATTTTTAAATGTGAAATATTTTCCTTGTTCATAGAACAGGTATTAAATTGTGGTAATGCCCTTATTGTACCGTTTCTGTAAAATTATCAATGTTATTTATTTTTATTTCAGTTGTTCCATAACGGTTTTTTAAAAATGTCTATTTTTAATTCATTATTTCTTTACTCCTTACCAAGATATTGACAGCCATTAAGGAGAAACTTCAACAATACTGTACAGTTGCTTATTCCTGAAGCGGTGTAAACCGGATGTGGATACTTAAAAATTCTAAACAGCTTTTAGAAAATTTGAAGGCACACAGTTTTTCTCGAATTCACAGTATCAAAACTTATGACTTCTCTACATTTTACACTACTATTCCACATAAAAAATTAAAAGAAAGACTTTTCAGCATCATAGACAACTGCTTTTTCACTAAAAGTGGTACCCAAAAATTTAAATATCTAGTGATTGGCTATCAGGATACTTTTTTCGTCAAAGACCACTCTGATTCTACACATAAATATACTGAAGTTGATATAAAAAAACATGCTGGAATTTCTGATAGCCCAATATATTTGTAATGTTCGGGAGACGTGGTCTTTCAACAAACTGTCGGCATTCCTATGGGAACTAATTGTGCTCCTTTATTGGCCGACCTGTTCCTTTATTCATACGAAGCAGACTTCATTCAGAAACTGCTGAATGAAAAGAAGAAAAAGTTAACGGTGTCCTTTAATTTGACGT
The DNA here is from genome assembly GCA_030159075.1 of Atrina japonica. NCBI lineage: Eukaryota > Metazoa > Mollusca > Bivalvia > Pterioida > Pinnidae > Atrina > Atrina japonica. Next base: position 75,616 of record BROG01000080.1, read on the forward strand.
TTAGATATATCGACGACGTTTTGTCAATTAATAACGACAATTTTTATACATATGTCAATGCGATATATCCCAGCGAACTAGAAATTAAAAGATACAACAGAATCAAGCACACACGCTTCATACTTAGACATTTTACTTAATATAAACACAGAAGGGATATTAGCAACTAAGCTATACGATAAACGCGACGATTTCGGCTTTCCATCGTAAATTTTCCACATTTAAGTAGTAATATCCCTCAGTCACCCGCATATGGAGTTTATATTTCACAAATGATCCGATATGCCAGGGCGTGCACAACATATGAAGATTTCATATACAGAGGTAAACTACTCACTGACAAATTATTAACACAGGGATATTGAAAACCGCGTTTAATGTCAACGTTCCGCAAATTTTACGGTCGGTATAATGGTATTATTTGCGACTACTCTGTTTCACTAAGTGAAATGTTGAGTTGCCTTTTCGTTGGCGGTTGTTGAGACGTCTGTACCAATTGTGACGAGGATTCACTCCTCACTTGTTTCATTGGACTTGCCTGTGGACTCACGGCGGGTTTGTGACCGGTCGACAGGGGATGCTTACTCCTCCATGGCACCTGATCCCACCTCTTGGTTTCCAGAGGTCCGTGTTTGTCCATTTTTACCGGATTTGTATCTATGTCCTGGACATTCTATTGATTTGTACTTTGGTATCTGAAATTTTTATATTGAAACTATTTTCTGAAATTCTGGTAAGAGTATCACAAAGCAAAAGCCGATAACTCGAAAATCTTATAACTCAAATTGGAAGAGTAGTCTTTCTTTGTGTATAGCTCTGTATACACGTACATATACATTCTGACATCGCTACAGTTATGTATCGTTATAGCGTGTGTGTTTAGCCTACTATTCATGTGTTGTTAACAATTTTTTCTTTAATGAGAAAAAATGAGCACATGGGCTGATTTTCAATTTCTTACACTACTGTTTCGCAATTGTTTTACAACAATGTTAACTAATATTTCAAGAAAATTTCTTGTATTGGATTTTTTGTTTGTTCGTTGTTTTGCCTTGATTTTTTTCAATTATATGGATAATTCACCAGCTTTGTATGAAGTGCCGAAAATTTTGACCTATGTTATAGACTGACGCCAATGCAATGGGGGTTCTTTTACGTGCCACATCTGCCGTGACAAGGGATCTCGGTTTTCAGTCTCATCCGAAAGACTCGTAACTTCCGGTTCATTAGCCGTGTGTTTGGAGAAGGAACAGTGTTCATAAGTGATTACCATTTTAAAAGTCTTCGCCGAGACCCGGTACCCAGAATCGAAACCAGGACTGTCCGCTTGTGAGCCGAACGCTCGACCACCAGAGCTGTCTCTGTTTTGGTCTCGTCTTTTGCTTATTCGTAGATATATAATCTACTAACTCATCTCACTTTAATTACCATATCTTAAACAAAAACAACACAAATTTATCCTCTTTATATATATATATGATAAGTAGATTCCTAATTGTGAGATTTTTTGCCCCGCCCCCTTTCGGGGTACATGATTGTATAACATAATTGCCGACACATCCGATATCGTTTTAGCATTTATAACTGCCTTATCGACAAATGCATGATAACGCATATCCGCTGTATGTTTGTATAGTTCGCAATGCATTATCAATATAAATGCTAAAACGATATCGGATGTGTCGCTACTTGCCAAAAATTTACAGACATAATTATTTTTTAACTACATGTATACATTTCATATAAAACCAATTTAATATATAAACCATTTCTCATTGCATTTCAATAGAATCTTAAGGGAGCCTCCGTGGCCAAGTGATTAGAACATTGCGCTTTAAATCACAAGGCCTCTTACCTCTGGTTCGAATCCCGCTAGGGTCATTTCGAATTAAGTGGGAAAGTTTGACAGTTTTCTTGCGGAAGGTCGGTGGTCTTTACCCGGGTGACCGGGGTTTCTCCTCCACCAATAAAAACTGGACGCCATCATATGACTGAAAGATTGTTGAGTATGGCGTAAAACAAAAAAATCAAATCAAATCATTCAATAGAATCTTAATCGTTTCCATGTTTCATAAACCTAGTACCTGGTATTTCGGTACCAACTGTTCATCTTATACTAAAGTTATATTTGGCGCTGTTAACACTATTTAAATTCGAAAATTGTCTAAAGCTAAGATAGTCATCTTTTGTTTACAGTGGTTACTCTTAGACGGATTTCGGCTAAACTTTTAGAGATATTATTTGGCCTTGTATGATACCACTTTAACTTTAGAAAATACACATACTTTTCAAATTGGAACTCAACTGATGAAGTCTAATTGACAGAAACGATATCGTCTTGAGCATTATAACTTTGGTATTATGTTTATAATATTTGTTATTGGGATGTAATTTTCTAATTTGTTATTTCAAATATTTTACAATTCAAACAGTAAGTAAATATCACACATCACAATTTAACTTACCCATATATGGAGTTTTCATTCCAAAAATTAAATTATCTATTTAAATGAATCAGTTTTATTTGTAATTCGTAAAATTAAAAATCAATATATATAATGAAACTTTATTTAACGGATGAAAATTCTACTGAAATGCCATTAGAAATGGCCTCTCAATATATATTTTTAAAACATCAGTTTGATATAAAATAGATAGTAAAAAATAATAGTGACCGAACAGTTTTGGCACGCCTCTGTATACCTTTATATTGACTGACTGGTGTCATTGATGGCATAAACAGCATAGGGTCAATACACTGAGAAATAGATGTCTAGTCTATGAATGTCAATTTCTATCATGAGCAAAATATCAAGTATAACCTGTAGAAATTGTATGTTTTAGAATTTAGTATTGATCTACTTTGTATGTTTAAAGGTGAGAGTCATCCAAAGTGGGCCTATATTTTAGAGAAATTGTGTATAGCCCAGCAGACGATACATGACATTGCCCGGCTAACAAACAAAAAATGTGAAAGGCGGGTTTGTTGTATATGGACTACGTCACCTGCTGTTAACGAGACTTAGACGATCGACTTACAGATACATGTATATTATTGGGAATGGTCTGATATAAGGTTTCGAGCGCGAGTCAAAAATATGTAAAAAGTTTAAAGTGATTTGTTGTTGAAGGTCATTACTATTCAGTAGGGTTATGTATGCGGTATTAGAGATGTCTTCATTGAATCCCCTGGCGGGGATCGATCACAGGTTTGAGTTGTGTTCATCCGTCTTTCGTATCTTCCATGTTTCCCAAATTAGACTTCCCTTATTGTGTTAACTCAAATAATTCAAGCCCGTTCCGTTTCAGATTTTCTCCACCCTACGAGTTAATGCAGTAATCGTAGTGAACGGAATATTCGGGTTAGCATTGTTAAGTGGACGGAGTTATTCCCCTTTGCTCATTTCAATTGTCCCAGTCCTTTTTTCACACCTACGTTCACCATATTTGCTGTAGAAGATATAACACATCTTACCTGATCACACACAGTGTTATATACATGTAACATACGGATAGTCTGTTCCTGCCACACTCTTTTTTAGAGTTATCCATTTTGTTTATTTCATTTCCTCCTGTCAAATCTATATTTTGACTCACCAGTTTTGATGAATACATTTTATAAAATACACTGAGTGTCGCATACAAATATTGGAATTGCATCATATTGAACCTAATTTCTGGAATGATTACATTGTCCCAGCCATTTTTTCGCCTATGCCCATCATATTAGGTGCAGATACAAATGTATACTGATTACGTAGATGCAGTGACACAAAAGACTACTCTAATATGACCCTTGTATCTAGAGTAATGCCCGTTTGATGTTTTATGTTCCCGCTTATTTCGTTGCCTATGTTCACCATTATTGGTACAGATGCATGTATAATTCTTAGGTAGACAAAGTGCCATATACGTGTAAACAAATATTTAAATTCAAGTCATTTGTACCGCGAAACGACTATCATGGGCATACTCTTTACACCCCCTCCCGCCTCTGTCCGTCTTCCCGCGCAGAAGGTGGATCTGGGACATGTATGAGAGATGGGGGAGAGAATATTGCAAGAAAATCAGTGATGTGGGTACCACTTTAAAAGAGAAGACCCGATAGACCGAGTGAATCATGGAGGAGGACAGTGGAGACAGGGATGAGGGAGACTTGTTACAACTGCAACATCATAGGGAAAGCAGCATAGGACAGAAACCAATGGATATACACACTCTCACATGGAGTTGTCGTTCCTTGCAAGGACCGACAACTCTGTGCAATATAAGGTATTAGGACATATCTTGCAGACGCCTTATGTATAGACATAAACGAAGAGGACTTTGTAAGTCTACAGGTATGTTACTCGGGTATCTGTCTTGTCGGTATAGGCCATTTTTAGTTGTTCCATTCCGTTCACTTGACTTCAAATGAAGGTCTGGCAAGGTCATTTCCGATCTGGTAATATTTACATTGACAACATTCAGTAATGTTTTGTTTCAGTTCATCTTCAGAACACAATTTGGATAAATGAATTGGCAAGTGTCACCATTTTTTTTTAATGTTGCTTTTCAAATATGGCGTCTATCATATATAGATAATATCCATATTCCGGGTCGTATATATGCAATAAACTGCCTAACCGGAAATGATAATGTCCTACTGTTTTCTTTGAAAGTGCAATGTCGCACAATGCCAAGACGTGCATCAGAGATGTACAATAAATCATGTTGTTATGTTGTAAATTTTGCATTTACTGGGTGAGTTTTGATACAAAATTTACTTTTTGTATTTACACCCACCCAGTAAATGCAAACTTTACAACATGACAACATTATGAGGATTTGGGGATTTCAACAATTTTTCAGAGTTTAGTCATTTTCGATAAAAGTTTAATATAGATTGGTATTTTTTTCCTCGTTTGTTCGTGTAACTCATCGTATAGTTTTTAATTTACAATATTTAGTTTTATATTTTACTGATGCGGCAGTTGTAGTTATATGGTGCACCTACGACCTTGAGCTAGTGGTTTCCCCCTTTAGCCCGATCATTAGAGCTACAGATTCGTAAACTAGGGATCGACATTTCAGTCTTATCAGAGGCAATATTTCGCACAGACGTTGGGACCTGGGTTCTACCTGTTGAAATGAAAGTGATATACTCAGGATATCACCACAAATGCTATAGCGACCTCTAGCAGAGTCGGGGCGAATCTTCTGCTGGATGGAATAACACGGCAGTGAAATTTTTGTACAGGGGTCTACATGGCAGAGTGGTTAGAGATTTGCGCTTTGAATCATGTTCGAGCCCCACTGGAACCTCAGCTAATTTTGGTGAGAAATTTTGCCAGTTTACGTGCGGAAGGCTTGTAGTCTCTTCCTGGATATATTGTAACCGGGTTCTTTCCTCCATCAATAAAAACTGGCCGCCTCAATAATACTGAAAAGTATATTAGTATCCACAGCTTAATTCTTTTGATTTATTGAATATAGTTGAACTTTGTGAACTCTTTATTCAAAATCTAATACAAGAAATCCAATACGGGAGCGTAAATCTAGCTAATTTTTAGCGCACCCGCGGCGAGTGTGACCGTTTCAACAAAGGATGCTTACTCCTCCACCACCTGATCCCACTCTGGATTCCCAGAGGTCTGATTTGTATATTGTCTCGTGAGCCTTCTTTCGATTAATACTTGGTATCTGTGATTTTATGTTGAGACAAATTAAATCTTTCAATGGTCATGGAAACTGGCTTTATTACTTTTAAACACTTACAAAAACTTCAGTTCCAAGTGTGTGTGTGTGTGTGTGAAAACCTGATTTTTTTAAATTTGTTTCAAAGGGACATCAGCTATGTTTTTCAAATTTTTTATTTTCATTTTTTTTACTACTTAGATTGATATACAATAACAAAAAAGAGAGATACGCAGGCATAAAAATTCTTAAATTCCTATATATTTCGTGAAAATTAATTGAGAAATCTGGGTCTGGCACTTTTTCAATTGCAATTGATCTACAGGTATTTGTATATGGATACCACAGTGGACCTGACCTTATTTTCACGAAATATACAGGAAAATAATATTTGTATGTCTGTGTATAGCTCTTACCTGTTATTGTACACCAGGTACAAGAAGTAAAAGTAGAAAAAAGTTGTTCTTTTTTGTTTCTGTTTTTTTTATTATTTATTTGTTTGTCTTTTGTTACATGGTTTTTTTAAACACAGTTAATGCCCCTTTCATTAATTATAATTTTAGCCCGGAACCGCTTTTGGTGGTCTGGTGGTAATGCGTCGACTCGCAAACGGAAGGTCCCGAGTTCGATTCCCGGTACCGGACCATACCACCGACATTTATTAAAAAATGATAGTGACTGTACATATTATTTCGCCAAACGGTCGGCATATGATGTAAAAGTCAATGGTCTTTTAGATGAGACCTATAATCGAGGTCCCGTGTCGCGTGGCACGTAAAAGAACCCTCACTGCATTGGCGTCAGCCCACAGTACAGTCCAAAATGTGTCGCACTTCACCGAAAACAGATGACATCTCCACATAAATGACAAATTCTTGACGGGATGTAAAACAACAAACAAAATTTCAAACTGTAAATATGTACATGTAGTATTTCAGATAATTATCATTACTGATTACAAGTTTTTTTTGAAATCCAATCTTCGGGGTTTCATTCTAAACAGAAATACAATTACAACAGTTATCTCCCTTTGCCTCACTGTGATTAAAGCGTATTTGTTTGTGAAAGAAAACAACTTCTATGAGTTAATATATTTAAACTCTAATCTCTGTGTGTTTTGGTTTTTACTGATTTCTTTTTAATTGTTTATTTCATGTTTATTTCGCATTTACTTTTCAAAATACCGTCCCATTCTTCCTTTCATAAATCAATTTAAGTCTTTACTTAGACGAAGTGTCTGTCAAATGCCCTGTAGGTGCACGGGAAAGTATAGAGAATAAAAAACCTAAATCTCTAAATACATCGATTATTATGGCTATTGTACAAGGTGCAAAATCGAGTGTTCACTTATATATAACAATCATCTCTTCTTGTCCACTCGCATTGAGTAAAAGATTTATTTCTTCAGGTGTTCACATCTCTCGTCATACCTCGACGCACCAGAGTATGACAAACCGATGAAAAGCCAGGGGCGATTTTTGTGTGAGAGAGACCGTATTCCTACAGTATTTACCTTTCCACGAACTCAACATACGTTTTCTCGTCCCGCCTCTGTCATTTGGTAAATCTGGATTATTTCAAAGCCTGTGAAGACAATTTCTGGTTGTGTCTAAAATACCTAAAATTCAGGAGAATGGATTGAGAATTATCGCGGTATCTCCGCCTTGCGTTTACCCACGAGTCGACTCTGTTATTAGTCAATAAGATGGATATATTTATTTTTCGTCGTATATTTGTGTGTGTGTACATATCATCACTACTTGTCATATATGTCTCTTGTCAAGATTCCACAGATGAAGGTAAGTCTTTGGGTTTTTTTATTCCTCTTACTGACAGTGAATAGACGTACGTGTTACGAGGTTGGGATTATAATCCCGGGAATCGATCCCATTGATCCGATCCCATCCACGCATTCGTACTTATCGTACACATGGAGATAAATATATAATTACAAGTAGATCTAACTGGAAAGCGACACCTGAAATTATTTTTTCTGTATATTTCTACAGTCTGTTAAGTTCTTCCGTAGTATTGATAGCTTGACATATGTATATATTTTTATGTGACAGTCTTGAAGGCTGTAAATAGCATCATAACTTCTTGTTGTGAATATGTAAGCTAAAGTTAATCTATATGTTTTGTATATACGTAAGTATGAGCTGTTATGTAGCATGCTGACCGTTATACATATCGCATTACTATACATCCAGAACCCTGCACGTGCTAGGTTTGGGGTTAAATAGTTTCTGGATCTGAGATAACACGAGCTTGTTTTGACATCAATTGCAGGTTATATCAATTGTTATTATTCGATTTACACGCCACAAGCACACGTGAGTTGCTTAAACAGTAATATGGGGACCACCTGTATTACATGTATGTGCTTCATACGTGCGACCATTGCGCACACATATACGTGACATAAGCAGAAGAATAAAAATATTCACATGGCATTCTTCCCCGTTTTTACCAGACAGGAGTAATCGCGAATCCCCTAAACTCGTTAACCCCTAAAGACACTTTTGGAATGATCAAAGTCATTAATTAATAGAAAAGTCCATTGTTTTTTTAGGGGTTGATTAGTTTATCAGTTCTTAAGATAACTTTTAACTCGGTTAAGTTTTTTTTCGTGAAACGTCACACGCGGGACAATGCTTTTGCCCTCAATACGTACGGGACAAGATTTTGTCCCAGGGCCAAGATGCGTTGACATGTAAAGACATATGGGTATCCTTTAGCTGAAATTTCATAAAAAATATTTTCATTATTTGTTTTTCTCATCATTTACTCGCCATAGGCGCATGTGAATATCTTAAACAGTTTATAAGGACTGGTGTTTCACTTCGTGCAACATACAATCATTGCCCGTACATGTACATGATCAAAATCTGTTATATACACGCGGCATGCTTTACCGATGTTACTAGACTAGAGTTGTCATGAATCCGCCGCATCCGTACTTGATATCATTTTTAAATCCGTTAGGTCTTATCGTGGTAAGACGTCACACAGGGGTCAAGACCTTGTCCCATGGCCACAATGTGATATTAGACTTATGGACACTCTTACTGAAATTTCATAAAAGTTGTTTATTATTATTATTATTATTATTATTATTATATTTCATCATAAAAATTCTTTTCACTAAAAATAGCATCTATTGCATTGCATCCACATGGATGAAAAAGAACCGTTTCAGATTCTGGGTTCCTTACATAATGAATGTTTCGCAATCCCCGAGAAGCTATAATGTGCAGGTGGACTTACAGAATACCCACCCCTCCCCTTTGAAGGCGAGACAAACAATTCTCAATCCAAGGACTGGGGTGAAATTCTTCAATATATACTGCCTCTGACTAGACACTGAAGAATCTTTATTTTTTCGGTTGAGATTTTTCTGTCTTGTTCACCAAGGGGGATTACTTTTCTCAATCCATTTGTGTATTTCCGTTTATATTTAGTATACATGAATGACGTAATAATGTTAACATCCTGTTTAGCGCAGGTAGCTAATTACCCCCTAGGGTGTAGACAGAGAAATTTCGACCTAACAAAATGGCAGATACGCCTTTCCAAAGTGGTTACTCTCTCTCTCTGTGTATGGATATGCTTTTGAGTAGTGATAACTGGGACATCATGTGCGCTAAAGTGTACTCATTCTTAAAACAACGAAATATTAACCACACGAAAATTTCTGATTCCACACTACAGCGCTAGTGAATACAAATTTGCATCTACAACTTTTGATATAACTGTAGAAAACTTCAGATTTTAAAACAAACCAAACGTCAATGTTTATGTTTCTTGATTTGTTGCTTCACGTTTTGGGCGTTTCATTAAGGATTGCTCACGTGCAATATTTTGTCAATACGTTTGTGAAATTCCTCGAACTGCGTCGACATCTATACAGTGTGTAGATGTGGTAATTCAAGGAAAATTAAGGAACGGAAAACGGATATTGAACGACCACATTTTTTCAGTTCAGTATAGTTAATCATTCAAGCACATCTCTGTTAATTAAACATCCTGTTTATAGTGTGAGCTAGGGAAAAAAAAGAGCTATTTAAAACTAATTTAGTTCGGTAACCAGTAGCTATATCTCGGTCGTTACATGCAGTTATATTATCAAATAGATTGAAATTCTTTGTTACAATCTAAGATAAGCGACATTTAAAATCACTTTCAAAACAATTTCACTCTCATCTTTTCAACCTTTGACCCTGGTTTTGTTGTAAATGAAATATCGGTCCATTTTGTAGCTAATAATTCTTTCACGACCCAGCATTGTTTGTTTGTTTATTGTTGTTTAAGTCCCACTCAAGAATTTTTCACTCATATGGAGACGTCACCAAATGCCGGTGAAGGGCTTCAAATTTTGACCTATGCTCGGCACTTACGGCCATTGAGCAGTGAGGGTTCTTTAACGTGCCGACACCTACTGCGACACGGGACCTCGAGTTTTACTGTCTCATCCGAAGGACAGGAAACCAACCTGCAGCCGACTGGTCTCGACCTCACGATCAAGAGTTGAGCGCGCTACCGACTGAGCCAGGCTGACTCACGACTCAGCATAGAATATCGCAATTATACTACATCGTGTATTCAGGCTAGCTGAACCCTTTTGACCCAATATTCCAACATATAATGATCTAAACAATAGAATGTAGCATTCCATATCGATAGTTAGGGGTTAAAGGATTTAAACTGTCGCGGGAAGTAAAATGAAATTATGATAGATAATGATATAATGATACATAGGACCATAACTAGAGCCCGAAAACAGATGAGGCAGGGTTTGGGGCGGCCGACCGAGGCCCCCTAAGTTAGGGGGTTCAAGGGGGGGGGGCAGAGCCCCCCGTGGAGAAATTTAGATGAAAATAACAGTTTTCCATGACATTATGTATAAATAAAAAAAAAATGGCAAAAAATCAGACGAGGCATTTGCCAGATCTGCCTCATAAGTAGTTACTGCCCTGATATAATGGCATCTCTTATTTCTGTTCTGTGGCTGCTAACGGAGTTCTAATAGACCATTTCCGAGTTTCGTTTTGTTCACGTCTGAAATTTTTCATTTGAAATCGACTGTTGATTCGGGTGTTGATTCCGGGTTTAAGACCCTGGCTTACAATATGAACTGCCTCATAGGTAGTTACTGAGTATGAATATGTACATTATGAACTAAGGCAAAAACATTGAAAACAAGCGAAGCTCAGTCATTGTTCCATGATCATTAGTATCGTAATATTAAACTAAATTAGGACTTATTTATTCCATAATATTTTCAATTCGTTTCATTGAAATGGAAATTTTTATATATTAATTTATTTGGAAAATATCCATCACAATTTGTAATTCACTGTGACACTCGAGTGTGATTTTAAGTCGAGGAATGCGCTATTTCCGGTTCCTTTGTGACGAATTTTTTTTCAAGGCTGGTCGTTACATTTACATTTCATTTACCCATTTCTACCCTCTAACCATAGATAGATCACTTAACTCACTTACTATATTATAACACACACACACACACACAAAACACATATTAAGTCAAATAATTGATAAAAAATGAGCACACAGCTGCGATCCACAGCAATGTCCGTTTTAAATGCAATATATGTAGACTAATGGTTTGTTTCACTTCTGTCTTTTCTGGAAATGTTTTTTTTAGTATAGATTGACACCTAGATTTGATAAACCTGTCACAATTTTCTTTACAAGTGATAACGCCAATCTATATGATAACAAGGGACTCGTTAACATCTGAATGCTGAAAGTACACACCATGTGTATGCAATCGACAGAGGTAAAAGTACACCACATGCATGCAGTGGACATAGGTGAAAGTACACCACGTGTATACATGTGTATGCAATTGACGGAGGTAAAAGTACACACCACGTATATGCAATTTATAGATGTGAAATTGCACCACGTGTATGGCGTCATGTGTTTATCTCTCTACCTAAAAGCAAGTTGGTAGTTTCGCCCTACTGGTACATTTTTTTTTATTATATCACATGTGGTTACTTCATATACAGAACAAGTCGGTGTTAATTATTTACATGGTACAAACAGATGCGTCACGATTTGTTAAGCCCGAAGCCCCGAGCGCTCAACTGAGGCGACACCATTTAGACATAAGGCTAAGTAACAAGACGGCAATATTGAAAGCCGACAACAGGTATAATGTTGATAGTAATTAGTAATGGATTAGTAAATTGATGTTCTTATAATGTAACTATTTCGTTTCATGGTCGAAAGGGGGAATACAATCAATGTGTGGAAATGGACATTGGGAATAAATATTCGGTTTATAATGCATGTGTAGTTATCGCATGTCAGGGCAGAACCAAGAAAATTGACATGGAAAATGTGTCGTATAAACATCTACACACATGCATGGATTACTGTTATCGACCTGGGAAATTACATAAATTTATTAACTCATTCACCCGTAAGACACATTTGAACTAGTCTAAGTCATTGATTTACAGAGGAGTCCATTGTTTTCAAGGGGTTAATGAGTTAAAGAATAAAACACAATATTTCTACATCAGAAAATTAGCAGATGATTTTTGTGTACATGTATTTCGATTAAAAATATAAGAATATGAAAATACACTTTCTACAAGGGCATCAGGTCTGTTTCTACAAGTTTCGGGAAAATACCATCGATAACACAATTGGGGATTATAATGTGAATTTGTGTCAAATTGGGTAATTCGGGTGGGGGAGTACGTATGTAAATCTAAATGCAGTGGAACATTTTTCTCAAATGTGCCTCTGTATTATTTTTTTCCCCACCAAATTAGACCTTTCCACCAAATTATAGAAAAAAAACCGCGCGTATTTTTCATTGAGAAAAGTCCTGGACACACACTGATAAAGTTATATCATATCAATTTTGACCTTTATGTACCCTTGTCATCATTGTTATGGTTTTGTCTATATACATTTAGCGACAATTAGTACGGACCAGGCGATATTAGTGTATGCGGACTTTTCATTTTGTCTACATTTAATGTAAAGTTATGGTAAGGACCATTATTTCATTATGGCCGGAGGAATGTTTCTCTTTTTACCATTTATTGACAATTAGTAGATCAGGCGATATAAGTATATGCCGACTTTCCATTTTGTCTACGGTCCTGTAACATCATGTTAAGAGTCAAAAGCACTGAAGTGTAAAAAGTTAAGATGAACACTAGCATTGTCACAATCGTCATTACAAATTATGAAACAGATACTGAGGTGGGTAGACAAGCAAATAGAAAACTGGACAACGTAAAACAAAATCTCAGATACCAAAGTATAAATCTTCAGGATGTCCAGGATACATAAAATTATACAAATCTGGTGAAATTGGACAAACGCGCGCACGGACCCCTGGAAATCCAGAGTGGGACCAGGTGCCATGGGGGGTAAGCATCCCCTGTTCACCGGCCACACCCGTCATGAGCCCACAGTCAAATTCAAATGAAATACATGAGGAAGAAATCCTTGTCACAACTGATACAGACAACAGTCAACAACCGCTATCAAACAAGCAACTGAACATTTCATATAGTGAAACAGAGTGATCGCAAACAAGACTACAAACATACAAATCAGAACAACGATAATAATTATAACAAAACATTTTTTTTTTAAATATATCAACAATATTTTGGAGCACGGCCATATACAGTGACTTCCTATCGCCAATTATTTATCAAACTAACTGATAACTTTTTTCACCGAGCTTAACCTTTTCCATGTTCATGGTTTTCATGGAACATTTGCGATAGGTGTAGCAGGCTAAAAGGGGACACCTGATCCCACCCCATTTAGGACTCGCAATTGTTCTTCATGTTGAGACCATTATTATAGCCAATTTGGCGTGTTCAAATGGACTTGGAGTTTCCAATATCCATTAGTTCCTCTTCAGGTTTGCTTTATAGAAAAAAAAAAACATGGCGTAGGTTGCGATAGTGTGTAGCCTATCTGTTTATGTTGGTGCACTTGCAATTTACAGTGGAATCTGTTTGGTGGGTACGAGATGATTGTACGGTTCCTCCTGATCAAATTCAATTCTTGTAAAGGCATAATTTGCCACACCTAATAATTCTGCTGGTTTACGTGTATAACACGGTCTGCCTGTAACTCAAGCTATTTGAACCACAAACCACCGTAATATCTCTGTCACCTACTGGTCCGATCTTTCTGTACAGCATGCATGATGACGTAGTGACATGTATGCATTTCTGTCGTTCCTATATTCAACTGTAGAACTGTATACAACATTCCTGTGTCAGTGTGTCCGTATATTGTTTTTGTTGTTATTATGCGTTACATACCGCCAAGAACCTTCCTTTTATATGTAAAATGTCATACGTTATGTAGATGGAAAGCTACAAATCTTGACCTGTAAAATGAACTCGCGCCAGGCAGTGAGAGTTTCTATGAAAGACCGTTTGTGTCACAAACGTGATGACACCATACTTGCGTTTCTATTATCAAATACGTTTTGCAAGTCAAATATACTTCACGCAAAACACGATTTTTGCGTGTAAAGTTCATACAAAACGTATTTTTGTTTCATGCGGATTTTCATCACGAAAGTTCACGTTTGTTACGCAATCGGCCTTTCTGAAGTTTTCTTCACGATTATGCGAAGCGAGTTGTACAAGTTGCTGCGTAAAATAACATGTATAGGTCTACCAAAGTAAAGTGGCACATCCGGGGTCTGTCAAAAACTAAAACAATATGGTCTATTTTTCAAAAATAGGAGTGAATTATATTGCCCTATTGCTTTACTTGGATTCCATGCATTACTGAAGCTCTAACATTTTCGATAGGTAGCCTGTCACCCTTGACTGGTATGGTTTAATTTAGACTTTGTGTCTGTAAACATTCACGTTACCTTGGTAGACCTGTAATTTGGTTTGTTATGTAAGTAGGTTTGCCCTAGGAACCTCCCTTCTCTCTCTGTCTCACTGTCTCCGTCGCTGTATCCCCTCTCTCTGTCTTCGTACCCCTCTCTCTTCGACTATCTCGCTGGGAGTATTGTTGGATATTTAACATTATTTTGTTAATGTCATTCGGTTTGCTGTGTAGGTGTCCTATGTATATTCTCTTTTGGTAGGCCTACGTATGGTATGCATGTTTCTACACTTGTGAAAACCAATTTAGGGTTCTATTAATAAACAAAATGTAAATAAGTCTGATTTATTAAAATGTGTATGTCGTAGGCTGCAGTTTCCCGCTAGAGTTCAAGTATATATCTGAAACTATCCACAATAAATTGTTCCCAGCCATTTTTATTTATGAGAAACAAATTAACAATTAACAACACGTACAGATATTGTTGTCTTCCAGCTGAGTAGTGATATTTGACGTTTATGCAAAAAATCTTATAAAAGGTCAATATGAACTATAAAATATTCACGAGTAGTAAAATTCTATATATGTGGGCGTGGCGATCACATGCTACACGTACATAATTATGGTAAGCAGCAAACGACACCAGACTTGTCACCACTTGTAAACATATTTAGCAGAAATAGAACGGGAAATATGATTAAAAACGCACGTAATAATCTTGATGTAATTATAATCATTTATTTGACGACAAAATTTGTTTAGTTCAACAAATGCATTTTAACATGGTGTCTGTGGCGTAGATACTACTCTTCAATATGGATTCAGATGAGCTGCCTTATGCCAAGGTGACCGGGGTCAATCTGTCTGGAGATCCTGCCAAGTTGACCGGGGTCAGTTTGTTTGGAAATTTATATTCCACGTGCCACATTCTTTATATAATTGCATTGCTCCATCAGATAGATCTAATTTACGTGAGGCGAGTGATATTTCGTGTTGGGAAATTACTTACAAAGAGCATTGTTTTGTCTGAAAAGTGGACGTATACGTACCTGCTGGTTAAAGAGCGTATCACGTGGTATTACTTTACTAAATTTGGTTTATAAAGGAAAAAACAAACTTACTTAAGCGAATGAGAGCTTGGGCATCTCATGACATATGCACCTTATTGGTTCATCACTATACCTTGTCAAAATTTTGTTTTTCATTGGTTAATAGCCATCATCTATAAAGATCGTGGCCGAGCGGTTAGAGCATAGCGCTTTGCACCATGAAGTCTCTCACTTCTAACCAGCACAGATTTATGCTCCGCTGGAATTTCAACTGATAGTTGTGTGAAAGTATGCCAGGTCTCTTGCCGCAGTCCGGTGGTCTCTTTCCGGATGCATTGCAATTGGGGTTCTCTTCTCCAGTATTACAAACTGGCTGCCAACATATAACTGAACAATGGCTGAGTGTGGCTCAAACGTCCAAGTAAATGAGAACATTCTAGAATAGAATGTATTCATCATTTCAATGAATACCACTGATGGCAGTTGCTAATGCAATGCGTTACTGAACAATGTCCTCTAGTGTTCCATGTGAAAGGAAGTTTTAGTTTTCGTTCATTTGAAGTTTGGATTGTGGATTGTAACCTGAGCTTCATAGTTACAGACAGCTCCCTAGTTATACCTGGAATCTTGTTGCATCATGTGGGTGGTCGAGGGGATTTAGCCTCGAAATACCCCGCTTGGTCTTCTTTTACTTTCAGCTTTGTAGCATATGCCTTCATGAGGAAGTAAAGCTGTGTTCTAAGACCAAGTCTAAGATTTTTCGTTAAACATGCCTTTGGTCCTGAAAAGGAAATAGAAGAAATCTAACGTAACGTTATATAAATTTACCCCAGAATTGGAGAAAAGTAATTTGTGATCGGTCGTATAGACGATTTCTATGTTTATGCTAGGATACTGCATTTGCGTGTTAGCTTTTGTAGTGAAATGTCCTCGATAATGTTCCAACATTATTTACTGAAGTTTTACAATATACAATTCACAGATACCAAAGAATGAAACCATCGGGATGTTTAGGAGACAATATACAAATTTGGTGAACATTGGACAAACACGAACCGCTGGAAACCCAGAGGTGGAATCAATTGTCATGGATATGACACTTTCCGGAACCTTTGGGTTTTTACCGGTTTGAGCATGCTGGAGGTCATATATGAATAGACCTCGGGTTAATGGAATTTTTTGTCATCCTGCACAGGAATTCAATGATACATTTTACACATGTTAAGACCTCGAAATACAGTGAAATACTGATAGTTAAGAACAAAAACTTTAAATAATAACAGAATCAAAATATGTCTGTCGAATAGTCCTCCAATCAGTAGTCCAGTGTTGATATAGTATCACATTGAAGTGACCATGCGACCCCAGTCAAGCCCAGACAAAACAGGGACAAAATTTCTGATCAAAATAAAAATACATGTAGACACCACCTCACAGATAGCCTAATATCCTTGCCGGGGCCTCCGTGGGTGAGTGCTTAGAGACCCGCGGCTTTAAACCATGCAGTCTCGGCTTACTTTTGGTCAGTCCAGTTTAGAGCCCCGCTGGAACCTAAGCTGAATTTTGTGATGATATTTTTCAGTTTACTTGCGGAAGGCCAATGGTCTCTTCCCAGGTAACCGGATTCTTTCCTCCACGGTTAAAAACTGGTCGCCACCATATAACTGAAAAATTGTTGAATGTTGCCTGACATTATTCAAAATCAAAAAATATATTATAATTATATATATTCTAGATAGGTATACAATGTTTTCACAATCTAAGGCATTATATTGGTCGTAAATTAGAAATGTTGACATAATTATGTTTGTGAGAACACGACCAATCATCTATCAGTCATTTTATGTATATGAAATGAGCATTCGCTGAACTGTGGCTAGCATATCATATCCTGTTGGCTACTTAAATAATGCATATATTGTTTGTGTGAATGGTGTTTTATTCGACATTCAACTATTTGTCAATAATATGGTGACGGTAAGTGTGTATAAGTCTTTTGTTTAATACGCCTATATGAGTAACCACCTGTTTTCGAATTAATTAATGACCGGGAAGAGTAATTAGATTAATAATAATATACAATTTCAGGAATTAATTTTTTTTTTCGTAGATTTGGTTAATAGTTGGGCATTTTTGACATTTAAATGCAGTCATTTAAGTGTGCGTGATTTGACAGTAAAAATTTGCACATATCAATTTAAATAATTTGGCATTTGTGCAAAGATAGGTCGTTTTTATCGTTGACATCATCATCTTCATAACCACAAGTTCAAAGTAGTTATATAATTATCTAAACACAAAACAACAACAACAACAAACCAAAAAACAAACACGTTAGCAAGTACATGCATGTGTGTAGTTTAAAGGGGTTTTAGCTGTGTTTACTCGAAAAAAAAATATTTAGATTTTTTTTCTATTTTTATTACTTGTACTTGATGTACAGTAACAAATAAGAGCTATACACAAGCATAAAAATCTTATATTCCGATATATTTTGTGAAAATAAGGTCCGGTCCTGTGTGGTATACATACACAAATAGTAAGGTTGAATTAATCAATTGCAAGTAAATAATTGCCAAACTGGGTTTCTCAAGCAATTTTCACAAAATATTTAGGAATTTAAGATTTTTTATGCCTCCGTATATATCTTTTTTGTTATTGTATATCAATCTAAGTAGGAGAAAAGGGAAGATTTTTTTTTGAAGATAAAACATAGCTAATGCTCATTTAAGTAAGAAAACGTTGTTATAATGATGAAATTACTTGCTTAGAATTTCACAAGATATGCCCAAGAAAGTCAGCAAATACAAATATTGCACCTGTATGCACCTTTGCCTCAGTTATTTGTACGGCAATATATTTATTATGTAATAGGTCATGATGGCAATTCATGATTTTTTTTTATGACAAGGGGGCGAGCTTCGCATGTAATAGCAATGAGTATATTTGTTTCAGCTCAATACATCGGTAAAATAATTACGATATCACTTAAAGTACCTGTTTCTTGTTGATGTGTATATTATATACAGTGAGTATGGTCTATGCTAGACATATGGATAAGACCTTAGGCAATGGACTAAGTAGTTATTATCTAAAACATGGCAGATACAAGTTCCTTGTCACCCAATGGATCTCTCTCTCTCTCTCTCTCTCTCTCTCTCTCTCTCTCTCTCTCTCTCTCTCTCTCTCTCTCTCTCTCTCTCTCTCTCTCATTTTTCATTGAAAACTATATTCGTGCGTACGTGTAAATGTCGGTATTAATAGTATTGTCTGTTTTTGATCCGTCTAAACCAATTAAGAACTTGTATCTACTGTATTGTTATTAGGAATGCGGAAAAATTGTTTTACATCAAGGACACGATATTTTCTCCCTCTTAATCACTTCATACCCCGTCTACAGTAGTACAATGTATAGTCATATTGTGTACTAAATCTCTGAAATTTTAACTATTCATTTTGAACTATTCACCCTAGCCAGATTTATGAGGTAAATTACATTATTTTGGTAAAGCACGCGAAATTTTATGTTAAGGTTCAAGTACCTATTGTCCGGTTTTTCTTTTTTTTTTTTTTTTTTTAAACCAGTCCCTGATATTCCATATCAATCTTTTGTAAGCATTAGGTTCATGGTCATTTATAATGTGTGTCTACTGTTCTACAAATGTTGTATCGTCTGCTAGAATTGCTACTGGTCGTCTCAATTGATTCTGGTTAAATAACTGTGATAAATTAAAGGGTATTAGTTGTGTTACTAAAATATACTTGTTAAAAGATAAAGATACTGTATATATATCATTTCGATTTTTTCTACTTTGACCACTTGTACTCGATGTACAATAACAAATAAGATCTATACACAGGCATTAAAAAATCTTATATTCCTATATACTTTGTGAAAATAAGGTTAGGTCTTGTGTGGTATTCCTATACGAATAGTAAAAAGATGCCAAACCTGGGTTTCTCAAGCAATTTTCACAAAATATATAAGAATGTAAGACTTTTTACGCCCGTGTTTATCTATTTTTTTTGCTATTGTATATCAATCTAAGTTGAAAAAATGGAAAAATAAAATTTGAAAAAACACAGCTTATACCCCTTTAATTTATGTTTCAGTTGGTTTTGGATATTATATCTTACTTGAGTAAAATAGTTAAATACACTGTAGACGTCCATACTTTACTAAGGACGCCTACCATTGCTAAGAACTATATAGATGGTTGAGAACCAGACCGTTGGCACCAATGGTAAGGTGTTCAATGCGGACAGGCAGGCACCTGCTCAGTGTTGGATTCCTTCCCATGATTCAATAGTAGTACCGTGGCAGAGTAAGACACTGAAAACAAAAATGAATTTACGACTTTAATTTTCAAAAGCAACGTTGTTTACAAATAATATTTTGTAAAAACATATCAAAACAAAAAATGATAAATTTTCATGGTAAAGATGGTTCTTTTAACTTATAACGGAAATAGTTTTCAACTGATTAGTCGCGTTTATGTTGGAATTCCGGTTCATTTAAACAACCAGGCAAATATCAGCCCGTCCTTTCAAATAGCTCTCCTTACAAGCAAAAACACTGTCGCAGTATATTTCCCAGTAACACGATTAGGTACTTTTTAACAACGGTTATTGTAAACTTTATAAATTTTTATTGACACAAATATATTGTAAAATTGATAATCAGTATATTACAATACATCTATTTCTTCACTTGGCATGTTTTAGCAATTCGAGCAGACGATACTACAATATTCTAGAACAGCAGTGCAAGAAGGCCAGATAAAACATATTGTTTAAATACATGTGATAGAAATACAAAAAAAATCTCAGATACCAAAGTGTAAGTCTTTAGGATGTCCAGGATATATTATACAAATCTGATAAAAATGGACAAACACGGACCTCTGGAAATCAAGAGTTGGGATCACGTGCCGTGGAGGTGTAAGCATCCCTTGTCGACCGGTCACACCCTCTGTGGGTCGATATCCCAGTGTAAATAATTTGTCAGCGAGTAGTTTAACCTCTGTTTATGACATGTTCATATGTTGAACACACGGCCGATCAAATCACTTGTGAAATATAAACTCCATATGCGGGTGATTGTGGGATATTACTACTTAAATGCGGAAAAGTAACGATGGGAAAGCGGAAATCGTCGCGTTTGTCGTATAGCTTAGTTGTTAAAATTCCCGTCTGTCTATAGTGAGAAAAATGCCAAAGTATGAAGCGTGTGTGTTGAATCTTTAATGTCTAGTTCGCTGGAATATATCGCATTGACATATGTATGGAAACTGTCATTATTAATTGACAAACGTTGTCTTTATATCTAAATGTCAAATTAAAGAGCACCACTAGCTTTTCCTTTTGATTCAGCAGTTTCTGAATGAAGTCTGCTTCGTATGAATAAAGGAACAGGTCAGCTAATAAAGGAGCACAATTGGTTCCCATAGGAATGCCGACACTTTGTTGAAAGACCACGTCTCCGAACATTACAAATATACTGTCTATTAAAAATTTCAGCATTTTTTTTATATCAGCTTAAGCGTATTTATGTGTAGAATCAGGGTGGTGTTGGACAAAATAAGTAAAACGAGTTTTATATGCGCGTTAATCGAGGCGGCGCATACAGATTTCTGCAATTGCTATTCAGCCATCCAAACAGTAGGTATAATGGCAACCGCACTGTGTTGGGAATACATCACAGTATCTTTGACCGGGCAGTTTATACAGCTTATGTGACGTTGATAAATATTCATTCAAACAGATGAGAAACTGTCATGGCGAGCACGGTTTTCGTACAATAGACTGATAATGCGAGATATAAAGCATATATACGTACATTGTATGCCGTGCAACTAGATAAGTATTAACAGTTGAGATATATGTTAAATAATTTTCTTTGTTCAGGAGTGGCGGACATCAACAAACCTCCAGAAAATCCGGAAATTGGATCAGGGTCCGAAGTCATCAAATTTACTCAATACTCTGTTTACGATTATATGATAAAATGCACAAACTGTATGCTGTAACTGGACATATACCATGAAATACAGTTATACGTAATGACTAAGAGAGAGTGTTGTTTATTTGGAGGTAAAACGTCGGATTCAGAAATATAAAAAAGTTTGCTCAAATTCTGAGTGCCATAATCAACTTACGTATTTTTGAAATTTTTGAGAAAATATGCTCAATGATTTTTAGGTGAATGAAAAAAGAAAATGGTATGTTTCCTAGAAAGACATCCAGAAGTGTGACTATCCACTGTATATTTTGTGTAGATTTTTGTATGACTTGACAAGTCAGACGCTTAGATTATTGATTCGTCTTCAATAAAGCATAATGCCTCTTACTCATGTTTTAATAACATGAAACAACAAACTCGAGAGGTGTCCCATGTTCCATATAACATTTGCGACGGTTGTGACATGCTAACAGGGAATACTGACACCGTCTGGACACCTGGTCCCATCCCGTTTTGGGATTCGCAATTGTGGTTCTTCCTGTTGAGACCATTTGTCTATTTAATTTGTCGTGTTCTGAGGGATCTGAGTTTCGACTATCCAGTGGCATTGTAAAATTCATATAACCTGACGAGAAGGAGTCTTATGAACCCTTTCTTGACCTGAACGAGTTCAATTTTAAGGTCATAAAGCATAACATCAAAATTACACTGACAAGAGAAATCGTTCCTACTCGTCACCTTAGAAAAGATAGAACCAAGTGAGGAATAAAACGTTTTTCCCGTTCAGCTTGTCATAACCGAAAAGTGAGTAGAATCATCCGTATGATAATGAAAAGGTTACTCCACCCCGCCATCTTGTGTGAATCGGACAATACCTCTTCATTTTTACTTGATAACCCAAAGCCTTGATAATTCGTTCGTCTTCTACAACCTTTTACTCATGGTTATAACATGAAACAACAAATGATTTTTGTAACAATTATCACGGAGGGGAATACTGTATTTCATATAACATCATTTTTCAAAACGAAATTTTTTTGCAAGAGTGTGAATCACTCAATTGTCATTGCTTAATGTTCCATCACAGAACAAAGAAAATGTTAGACACGTTTTGTGACGTTATTTTAGGCTTTCCTCTTACTGCATTACATAATTTCTTTACGCTTCTTCATGAATTAAGTCGGAAACGTACACAGCAGAAAGGGCGCCAAGTATGATAAATTTGCGGTTGTTTAGAACACCTTCACACATATAATGCATTCGTGCAGGTTTCCATATGAAATTGACAACATTTTTGAAATGTCATTTGACAATTTTGTCTTTTACCAGCTCAGATTGCGTTATATACTTAGCGAGGCAAGGAAGGTCGGTGGACTTTTCCCGTGTACAATGATTATGTAACCGGGTTGCCTTCCCCACCATTAAAACTGACCGCCACCATGTAACTAAAAAATTGTTCAGTGTGGCGTAAATCAACGTTCAAACAAGGCGGTAGTGTATACATCCCCTAAAATGTAACGTAATCAAACGACGTATTCTGTGAGTTGTATATATATACGTGAGCCCGAGGGTGGGCCTGAATGTGTGAGTAACGTATATCAAATATTGAAGATCAGGTAAAATCATAAAATCTCAGATACCAAGGTACAAATCTTAAGGATGTCAAGGATACATATGCAAATTTGGTGAATATTGGACAAGCTCGGATCTCTGGAGGTGGGATCATGTGCCGAGGAGGAGTAAGCATCCTCTGTTGACTGGTCACACCCACCGTAAGTCCACAGTCAAATTCAGATGAAATGGGTGAGGAAGATATCAATTATATTTATTCAATTTAATCATAATAGTTCGGATAAAACAGAGTAAAACCTTCTTTCACAGGAATTCATTAAATTCTATTTTCATATATTCCATCATTTTATGCTTGTATTAACTTAAAAAAATACCATTCATTGATTTCAAAAGTATTCCCATTGAAATCCAGCTAGGCTGAAATATAAAAAAGTCACAGATACCAACGTATTAATCGAAAGAACGTCCACGAGATGATATACAAATCAGGGGCCCGTTTTACGAAAGGTCCTAAAGTCCTGGGGCCCGTTTTACGAAAGGTCGTAGTCCTAAATCCTAAGTCTTAGTCCAAATCGTCATGGGAATGACCAATCAGCGATGCGTTGCCATGGTAGTTAGGACTTAAAGTTAGGTTTTAGGAGTTAATACCTTTTGTAAAACGGGCCCCTAAATCCTAACTTTTAGTCCTAACCACCATGGCAACACACCGCTGATTTAGGAGTAGTTAGGACTTAAGACTTTATTTGAAACGAGCCCCAGATGTAAATTGGATATATGGACATTTGAAAATTCAGAGGTGGGATCAGGTGTCATGGAGAAGTAAGTATTCCCTAACACGAGTTATAGTATCCAGGATGCCGTCTGTCCACTTTAACCCTTTCACCCCCAAATACCTAAACGTAAATGCTCTTTTCTATTGTTCAGACCTGTCTATGTTGGTAAATAGGGTAATAAGTGTTAAATGAATCATATAAAGCCCGGACAGAATTATTGGGGTGTTTGTTATCTCTGATGTTTCAAATCAATGTAGGTATGTTTAGATAATCCAAGTTTTTCCAAAGTCGAACAAATTTTCCTGAAATAAAAATTATGACGGTACATATAAGTCTGTGAAAAAGCTTAAATTTTAGGAAATGTTGGACAACCCCTCACTTAAATCTTCCGATATTTAAGTTAAATGTGCTACTGATTTAGAACTGTGCCATTTTTTTCTAGCGTTCGATTCACATTTGTGCATATGCTCTCTTCTTGAGTTGATGAAGAACAAAATCAACCGAATATTCTTTGATTTTTTGGAATGTATACAACATTTTATCCTCCTCATCATATTGCAACAATTCCCAAGCTGTCAACATACTGGGCGTCGCCATTGTTGCTTACTGTTGTAGGAACTAGAGTGCATTCGATCACCGATATGCGCAGAGTCGTTTCCTGCGTTGGCAAAGTGATACCAGACTAAAGTCGAAGTTCGAACTCGTTCATCGTTTTGCTTGGGAAACTACTACATGCTCAGAAATGAATTATGGTAATCTCAGTTGAGATCAGTTGAATGTTTGAATGCCGACTGAAATGAGCCTAATCAGATTAGCATTACATCGACACAGATGTTGAATTGTTTTAATTTAAATGATATAATAATGAATGATATTTTCTTGAATACATTGAAATCAAGAATGATATATTTATATATTTAGTGTGAACAGCAGTAACGCCCATCAGTATAGCAATGCATTATATAATAGTAATAGTTTCTATAAATGCGAGGAAACAATGACGACAGAAGTATGTGAATGTCAGCTAATATACACTAACATACACATTGCCTACATAGTTCATAGGTCAAACATTGTCAAATATCGAACATTGTTATACAGATAAACGAACAGCAGGTTGATATAACTCACTATTCATCATTTACTACTTAGAATGTTGTTTTTTTTGTATCCGATGGAGCAGCTCATTGGCCACTCCTCCAAACTCTGGGAAATTTAACCATCTTCTAGCCGATAACGCCTAATGTTTATAGACCACAAACCGCAACCGCAAAAAACCTGTGGTGATGAATTGCTATTTGTACGAGGTTTTCGTCTGACGTAGATACGTCTCCTTACTTTAATAGTTCTATGTTCTTAACGGGAATATAAAGACACGTACGTTAATTGTGCGTGATAGCAGTAGGCAACACAGGTGTTACAATGACCAGTGTTACTGTTCGGTTAAACACTGATATATAACAGATGTCTGAATATATCTGATTCGTAGTGATATCAAATATATCCTCAAAATAGCTAGTAATTTATCTATTTATCTATCGATCTATCTATCTGATTATATATCTGTCTATCTATGTATATATCTATCTAATTACCTAATATATCTTTCTGTTTATGTATGTAGGTATTTGTATATAAATTCATTTTTCCATTCACCTCTCTCTCTTTCTCTCTCTCTCTCTCTCTCTCTCTCTCTATATATATATATTATTTGTTTGTCTACCTATTTATCTATCTATGTATCTATCTATCTATCTAATTTATTTATGTCCTACCAGTTCACCCATCCATCTATGTATCTGTCTGTCTGTCTTTCCATCTACCGTTCAGATGCTAAACTACGTATTATAAACTCCATTTACAGAGGTCATTCAAAGGAAATAACGCCTGATCCAAAATACAACTTAAGTTCTAAAATTCAAAATCATTGTCTCTTTGTATAACAAGCAGTGGCAACGAATCATTTCGATAACTTAGCTTGAAACTTCTCAGATGACAATTAAAATAATCATGGTATTTCAAGAATAACATAACATTTTGAGTATCGCGACTGACTTTACATTTTGTCATTTATTAATGTATCTACATGCCTCCTGCATGTTATATGTACAGTAGAGTAGGCGTTTCAGGTTATTTTCGGGTGCAAATATAAAACTAATATACTCAATGTTATTCTTGTAATGAAGTTGGAAGATGACGTAAAACCTAAGCTAATTTTTGTTTGCCAGTTTACTTGCGGTAGGCCGATAGTCCCTCCCCGGGTACATTGTAACCAGGTTCCCTCCTCTACCGTTTAAAAA
This sequence comes from Atrina japonica, assembly GCA_030159075.1. Lineage (NCBI taxonomy): Eukaryota > Metazoa > Mollusca > Bivalvia > Pterioida > Pinnidae > Atrina > Atrina japonica. The sequence continues at coordinate 101,810 of BROG01000080.1, forward strand.
TTGGCTGCCATGATATAAAAATTGTTGAGGCTGGCGTCAAACACCATTCAAATGTTAAAAAAACAAAATACTTATTTTTCAACAAAAAATATAGCCGATTCTACCATTTCCGATAACAAGTATAAGTTTGGCTCTTTGTGAAGCACTGATTTTTTTATACCAAGTTATCCTTGGGGGTCATGAAGGACAACATCATAGATATCAGAGATATAATGTGATTATTACTTAATTAAGCCTTTGTCGTTTTATAAAGTCAATGTTACCCTAGTAACAGATTTATCTATGATGCAATTAGATCACATTTCTGATTTTCCTTATCATGAATCTGCGAAGTGTTCATTTGACTGCAAATAATTCATGTACTTAACATTGAGTCATTTCCCTTGTAATCACCCAGATCACAAGAATACTTTGGTCTTAGTAAACATCGACTTAACAACGTAAAGGAACACTAGCTGTGTTTTTTCCAAAAATTTTCTTTCCTTTTTACTACTTAGATTGATATGCAATAACAAAAAAAGAGACATACATAGGCATCGAAATTCCTGAAATCCTGTATATTTTGTGAAAATTACTTCAGAATCCCAGTTTGGAAATGATTCACTTGCAATTGATTAACTTAACCTTACTATTTGTATATGCATACCTCACTGGATCTGACTCTATTTTCACAAAATTGTAGGAATATAAGATATTTTGTACCTGTGTATAACTCTTATATGTTATTGTACATTAAGTACAAGTAGTGAAAGTAGAAAAAGTCGAAATATTGTTTGTTTTTGTTTTTTTTGGTAAACAGGTATAAATGCCCCCCTATAAGGATATTATGTCTCTGTTAATAATTGATGCACATAAAAGTCCCGTTGGAACTTCAGCTGATTTTATGGAAAAGTTTGCTAGTTTACTTGGTCGGTGGTCTCGTCCCAGGTACATTGTTTCTGGGTTCTCTCCTCCACCATTAAAAATGACCGCCACCATATGACCGGAAAATTGTTGAGTGTGGCGTAAAACAAACAAACAAACAATACAATACAATTATCAAGTTCAGTATTGAGGTTTGACATTCCATTAAAGGTTAAAATCAAAGACTACTATTTGACGGTACTCTACGCAAACATCATAAATACTTAAATAAACTAATTCGATACACTGAAAAGATGTTACATTGTTGTTCGTATGGGATTTTCCGTTTCGTTAAACAGCTTTGAATACATTTTCCAATACACAAGGCTTATAATTCGTCCTTGAAAACACGACATTCCATAGGACATATTGTCAATTCCACTTGTTTTTATTTATACCCACTGGACAAAGGACATCTTTTGACCTTATCCTTAGTATCAAGTTCACAATTACGAAGGTACTGTCATGTTTTAATTTTTGAATTTACTCTGACTAGTTGTCATGTTTTAATTTTTGTATTTACCCCCCTCAGAGTAAATTCAAAAATTAAAACATGACAGTACACTTGTTTATATACATTTTGGATTATTTTATTCGTAGGAGTCTATTTGTAGAATCTCATTGGTAGAGCGTTTGTATTGCAAGTGAAAAGTTCAACATTCGAATCTATTTAATCAACGTAACCAGATCACACACTTTTTACATAATCGGATATGACCTATTGAAATCCATGTCGTACATCGTTTTGAGCGTATGTTCCCCTCTTAAAACCACTAGGTGTATTATGTTGTAAATCAATAAGTCGTAATTGTATTGTAAGCGATTTTGATTTTAGTTTTATGCCACACTCAACAGTTATATGGTGGGTTCCAGTTTTTAATGGTGCACGAGAGAACCCGGATACAATATACCCGGGAAGAGATATCCGGTCTTCCACAAGTAAACTAAAAACTTTCTTACAAAATGCAGCTTAGGTTTCAGCAGAGCTCGAACCTGCGCTGACCAGAAGTGAGATACTTCATGGTTCAAAGCGCAATGTTCTAACCACTGTGCCATGGAGGCCCTTGTAAGTCTAACAAAACATATGAGTATCACAACCCCTGAATAAGGAATTTTAAGGAAACGGTGGCGAAAGCCATTTTGGTTTGTTTTGTTTGAATAGTGCTGTACGCCACACTCTACAATTTTTCAGTTATACATGGCGGGGGAGAAAATATGGTTACAGTGTACCCTGGAAGAGACTACCGGCCTTACGCAATTAAACTGGAAAACCTTCCTATAAAATCAATCAGATTATGTTGTATCATGACTCGAACCCTCCACCCACCTTGACTAGAGGTGAGAGACTTCACGGTTTTAAGCGCGATGTCCTAACAACTAGTCCGCGGATTCCCCGACATCTTTGGCCTTATGTTAATACTCAAAGAAAATGTTGCTTACGTTCTACGTTCTCTTGTGTTATACTTTGATGTCATGGCTCTTCCAGACAAGTAAATTCCAAGACCCTTGACATGTTAAGTATACCATTTGGAAGATCCAAACAACTCTAAAATAATCTCTACTGTCAGTCTACTACACTTCACCCAGAGCCAACGACGCATCTACAGTAAAAATAATTCTAGCAAAACAATATCGAAACAAACAGTTATTTGTTGTCTACCAAGACGGATTTAGCACATGTAGATTCACAAAAGTATAATGTGTACTCACTCAGGGAGTATTTTAGTTACAATTAAAAGTTAAAATTTTTGTCTCGTGTAAACTGTCAGATTTAATAGGCTATGCTTGTCATCTGTGCGACAGCCTGATTTATTAATTCAATATCAGTTTGACTTAGCTAACAGGCACGTAAAAACACAAAACGATTCTTGAAATTTTATAAAAACAAATAGGTTTGCAGTTGTTTCTAATCCTTGTATGTTTTTTTATAGTTAGTATAAAAATAAAAAGAAATTTTAAACGAAATAACACGTGTCACTAATTGAATATTTTCATTTTTAAGATTTTTTTCCCGAAACGGATATTAAAGTACAATTCGTTTTTTTTTTGGTGTGTACAAACGAAATCGCGCGAGAGTTCGTTTAGTGTAAATTATTTATTTCTTTTGCATGTATTTTATTTCATTCACATACATACATCAAAGATCTGCCGTAATTTTTTTTCAAATATTGATTTACACCTCAATAAAAATTCATAATGACATATAAATTTCAATAGACAAGTACTTATATTCAATAAGTTGTCAATCATTTTGATGTCAATTTATGATGACGGATCTGTAATCTGTTTCATTCAAAGCAGAAAATCGTTTACATTGAAACATGTTTTGTTTCTCGGTAATCTGCATATACATTATTGTTATTACATTCTATATATTAACGGGGAATCATGATGTTATATACTATATGTATATCTTATTGTGTAGTTATAAAATTACATTCTGTAGAATCAGAAAAATTCGTTGTTTTTAAAATTAAACAAAGTCGTTGACATTGAATATTTTTGAAAAAAAAATATGTCTTTAAAGCAATATAAGCTGTCACAGTGGTTATTTTTGTCCCGTGACATAGAGTCGATAAAATGTGTGTTCAAATACATTATCAAACACGTAAAACGTTGTAAAAGATCTTATGTTATATGCTTTATCAGAATTTAATTTTTCCCGTACCCTAAAAGATCCACCTGTATTTTCGTATGCAATGACCTTTCGCCATATCAAATGTACTTCGAAATTCGGTCAGGGGATCTCGGTCCTCTTCGCGTTCGGACTATGTTAAAGGTGGGCGATTTCTATGTTTTATATTATTTTTAAAATACATGACTTGATTTTTATTTGAAAGTGCATGTATTATGTAAACTATAAGCTTTTAAATACCTGAAGAAAATCGGATGAATATATGAATAAATATATCAGGTCACTAAAATTATTATTATTAATATATTTGTCCGATCTTAATGTTACCCTGAATGCTGACATTGACTAAACCAAAACAATATAACTGTAAAAAGTATGCGTACCTCATGTTATACAATTGTGCTGCCATGTCCGGTGGAGTTGGGCAGTTCATGATCATATGTGTCATGGTATCACATACTACATGTACATTTATTTATTAACGGGGAGTCATGATATCACATACTACATGTAAAGTATATATTAACGGGGAGTCATGATATTGCATACCACGTGTATATATTAACGGGGAGTCATGATATTGCATACCACGTGTATATATAAATGGGGAGTCATAATATTGCTTATCACGTGTATATATTAACGGGGAGTCATGATATTGCTTACCACGTGTATATATTAACGGAGTCATGATATTGCATACCACGTGTATATATAAACGGGGAGTCATAATATTGCTTACCACGTGTATATATTAACGGGGAGTCATGATATTGCATACCACGTGTATATATTAACGGGGAGTCATGATATCATTAGATACAATGTATCAAATAGAAGTGATATAGCAATATGAACTAGCGATCACACCTATAAGTTGAGATATAGAAGGAATTATATTGCAACGTGAAATATCATGTACTTTAGTATTCTGTGTTTATTACATACCTATAAAGTGGAACCTGTCTGGAGAGACCACCTCATCTATCATCTTGTAAAATGTGGTCTCTCAAGACAGGTGGTCTCTTAAGAGAGGTAATAACAAGAGTATTGTAAAACAAAATTATTTTCTGAATGTGTTCTTTCAAGACAGACCATAACAAAAGCCTTTTCTGACAAAAAGATATTCTAAACATGTTGTCTAAAGACAGGTGGCCTCTCATGACAGTTGTCTCTCAAGACAGACCTTAACAAAAGCGTTATCTGACAAAAAGATATTCTAATTATGTTGGCTAAAGACAGGTGGCTTCTCATGGACGTGGTCTCTCAAGACAGACTATAACAAAAGCGTTATCAGACAAAAAGATATTCTTATCATGTTGTCTAAAGACAGGTGGCCTCTCATGACAGTGGCCTCTCAAGACTTGTTCAAATGTATGCTAAGCTTTTTTCATTTCTGTTTTTGTTAATTTTTGCATTCACATAATACTACTATGTTTAACTATATCTAGAGCTTGATATAGTAAGCAAGTTGTTTAACATATACTGTTTTTTTTACAATAAAGTTAAAATGAATTTTGTAGCAGAATTGAGATTAACATAAACATTTGATATTACATAGTACATAAACTACTAACTGACAAGTTATCGGCAGAGGGTGTCGAAAATCGCTTCTTGCGGAAGGTCGGTGGTCTTTACCCGGGTAACCGGGGTTTCTCCTCCACCAATAAAAACTGGACGCCATCATATGACTGAAAGATTGTTGAGTATGGCGTAAAACAAAAAATCAAATCAAAAAAAAAAAATCGCGTTTGATGTCAACGTTCCGCAAATTTTGTGGTCGGTATAATAACCTTGTTTGCGATTTCTCTGTTTCACTAAACGACAAGTTGATTATCTGTTTGATAGCGGTTGTTGAGTCGTCTGTACTTATGGTGACGAGGATTTGTTACTCACTTATTTAATTTGAATTTGACTGTGGACTCACGAAGGGTGTGACATGTCAACAGGGGATGCTTAATTCTCCATGGCACCTGATCCCACCTCTGGATTTCCAATATTCACCAGATTTGTATATGTATTCTGGACATCCTGAAGATTTATACTTTTGTATCTGAGATATTTATATTGATTTAAAATCAAGTTAGTATATTTGGTGGATGTGTCATGAACCACCCATACTGTCTCTTTCAGAAGGACCATGACATCTTTTCCGAAGGCCTAATAAGAAACTGTCGTTAAAATTCAAACCTCTGACGCGACCTTGATTCCAAACTAGATCCACTTGCTTTAAAACCTAAAATATTTTACTATAACAACATACACTATAAATTTTCTGTTGTGTAATTGAAGTTTAATCATCCCTCAATCTATGTTCATGTTCTTGAGTCATTGAAGCACAATGTGAATATGTATATTTTTACTGTAAAATATTTTGAATATTATACACCTGTCATTCTCATGTACACAAAAATATAAAATTTATAATTATTAATAAATCACAAAAGCCAAGAACTTACAGGTCTGTTTGGTTTGTTATGTTTGTTAAGGGTGACCGTCATTTTTAATTTGAAATTTTGAAAGAGACCACCAGCCTTCCGCAAGTAAACTAACAAAAAACCTTCTAACAAAATCAGCAAAAATTCTAGCGGGATTTCAACCTGCGCTGACTAAAGGTGAGATAGGTTGTGGTTTTCAGCGCGGTGCACTTAGCACTGTGCCAGGGAGGCCCATATATCAAGGTACACATATTTTTAAAGATGACAGCAGTTGAAAATATATTTGTCATTCCACGCGAGTTGACTCCTATTAGCGAGTTAGTAGATGTTTATTCGTCCTTGGCACCGGATCCCGCATCTGGATTCCCAGTGGTCCGCATTTGTCCAATATTCACCAGATTTGTGTATGCATCCTGAAGATTTATACTGTGGTATTTGAGATTTTTATATTAGGAAGTATAATTATACTTTGCTTAAACAATATTATATTGGTTCAGAGTCTCTAAATTAATACAACAATATATAAATAAATAATTTATAATTATAATTGAGTCAAGTAGCAGAACAGAATGGCTTTCTTTATATAGTAATTTGTGCTATAAACTTGTAAACGTGTCCTATTGTTTCTACGACCAGTTGTCTGTCACCAGATTTAGAACAAGCTTTAGGAAGGCTATTTCATTTAAAGAGGAACAGATAATGTGGATTTATTGGAGCAGTTTATTGTCTGTGTTTGACATTAAATCACATAAAACTGCTTCCTGTTTACACTCCGCGAAACTATTATCAAGGTGACAGAGAAGGTATAGGGTCTGTACCAGAAAAGTTAAAAATAGTTTTGAGTCTGATAATATAAACTTAACGTTCTAAGATTAACATATTTCAGGATTTAGCTTAATATGAGTAATATTTGCAGATTCTCAAGTCTCATGGCGTCGAGTCTAGGCCTTTCGGGTCAGATTTCAAATCGAAGTCCTGTGTCGTCGTTGGCCTGACATTATAGACTTAAGTATAAAGATTCAAATTTCCAGATTCATTATTTTCTTTTATCTGTAGGTACAATGGTATTGAGCAGATTAAAAAATATACAATATATACAAGATTTGTAGTGTTCGTATACAGCATGTGGCCTATGTTATAAACACAAATAAGTGATACTAATTGTGGAAAGGCAAAGGTTTGATGAATTACTCGAATTAATTTACATAATTTACGTAACATGACAATATCAATTGACTGAAATAAATTTCTTATAGCTAAAATAATTGGCCCAGACCTTTTTCTGTAACCAATAATTAAAATCGATTTCTGCTATTAATAAAAAGAATTGCACTTGAATAAATAGTGGAACTCATCACAAATTTCATTTTAAGTACACAAAGTACAAAATCGTAGAGATTTTTCTATACCAAATCATCGTTAAGTGTAAGTGGTGTCCATAGGTAGTCTATTATAACGTGTACAAATTTTACATAAATATATTACATCAGTAGAGTTAAACATGTGTAATATATGAAAATCACAGACATCAAAATATAAATCTTCAGGATGTCCAGGATACAATTATATACAAATCTGATGAACACTGGAGAAACACAGACCTCTGGAAATCCAGATGTGGGACCAGGCGCCGTAGAGGAGCAAGCACCTGCTCTAAATAGTTATCAAAATGAAATTGGGTCTATTAGAATTCGATAGAAATATTCCTTTATAATAATGAAATAATCACTTGACAATATATTATTATACTGAACACAAAGTATTCAATTCAATAATCAAACTAACCACCTAAGAAAATACATGCATTTCGTGTTTGTTGTTTTTTTTAACTTGCTTTGTATATTTTCTTATTAATTACACTCTGAAATATGTGTCCATCCCTTACATAACAATAAATTATCAATCAAAAATCTATATTTAATGGATTTTTCTTTTACACGGCAATTGACCATGATCATGTATCATTTTGCACTTAGTCTCGTGACGATACCTAAGATATTGACCCGTGTGTCATCCACCACAGTGACAGATGATACTGATGAATATTACAGATAACTTGACCATCAAAATACGACAAAAACATGAATGACGTATCAGCAGAGGTTTTCATAACTAAGACTGGCGTAAATAGCCCAGGTGAATACCAGTGAGCTGTAAATAGGCAAATCAATACCAGGCCAATGTATGTTATACCTCAATATATTTCACTCAGAACAGAACTAACATTTTAAACAAAATTGGTATATATTTCAATGGCCATTTTTGAAAGATTAGAAATAAGATATGACAAAATGGATTTGCCATCGAACGTTTCTTAATGTAATGTCCTGGAAAATATTTTGTCCTTCGAATGAAGACGATAAAAACTATAAATGAATGTCAAAAAGACAGATCCCAATGTATGTATTGAAAACCTGTGACTGCAACATGGGGTTTCAGCTGACGATATTACAATTGTCAGTATATGGCTGTAAAAAAAAAACCAATCTTCCGGATGAACGATAAACGCTTTACCGTCGCAATACTTCCGCTTAAAGGGGCATAGCTGTGTTTACAACAACAACAACAAAAACCCCACAAATATTTCGATTTCTTTCTACTTATACTACTTGTACTTGATGTACAAAAACAAATATGAGCTATACACAGGCATAAAATCTTATATTCCTTTGTATTTTGGGAAAATAAGGTCAGGTCCACTGTGGTATTCATATACAAATAGTAAGGCTGAATTAATCAATTGCAAGTGTAAAAGTGACAAACTGGGTTTCTCAAAGAATTTTCACAAAAATATAGAAATTTAAGAATTTTTATGCCTGTGTTTATCCCTTTTTTGTTACTGTCTATCAGTTTAAGTAAAAAAAAGGGAAATTGAAAAAAACGCAGCTAATTCCCCTATGAAATAAGATTTTATCTTGTTGCTGAATTAATTCATATATTTTATGTTTGTATTATATTAACTTGCTACATTTGAAAAGATACTGCTTAAACCAACACCTCTGTTATTAATTGTTAGAGACTAATTGGAACAAACAATAAAGTGTTAATGGTAACCACACAATTTGCGGTACAGAAGGGACTTATTACTGCTGAAACTTAGGGTTTTCCGCGGCCGAATGGTCATAGCATCACACATTGAACAATGAAGTCTCTCATTTCTGATCAGTGCAGGTTAGAGTCTCAACGGAACCTAAACTGATTTTGTGAGAAAGTTTGCCAATTTACTTCTGGGAGGGCGATGGTCTCTTTCCGGACACATTTGTAACCGTGTTCTCTCCTCCATCGTTAATAACTGGCGGCCACCATATGAATGAGAAATGTTGAGTATGATGTAAAACAACATTAAAACAGAAACAAAACAAAAAACACTGTTGAAAATTAAAATCATTTTAATGCTAGTGTATAGACGAGTTGGCAAAATCTCGTGATACTATATAATTGCTTTAATTCGCGGGGGACTTAGTTTCGGTATATTCGCGGTCATGAAAAATTCTGTGAAATTAAATATTTGTGAATAAAATATCTTACACTTATGAAGTATTAGAAAAAAAATCCTAAATTTAATACCCGTGAATAAGATAATCTCATAAAACGCGAAATTTTCTCCCCGTGAAATTAAACAACTATACAATAGAAAGACTATGACGTAATATAATGTAAGCATATGTGAAATTCCACTGACGATCAATTTGACATATTCACTTTGTTTATTTCTATTTATGATCAGTAATACATAATGACAAACCGTGTTCTATACATAAAATAGTGATTTAACAAGATAAACATGTCGCTAATGTAATGTAAAGTGGCTAGCTAATTAAAGGTCAAACATGGAGTGAACTATTGACCTTTTTGTCCTCGGGAACATTTCTTACCTGAAACGATATATTATCAATGTTATAATCGCAAATGGGTTATTTTTATAACCTGTTTTATATAACCCATATTGTCTGTTTTTGTTATTTCAGCTTGGTTTACAGTAAATTTCTTGTACTTTTTAGTGTGATGCACCTGCCTTGATAATCCTATTTGATATTTTATGATATCAAATTTTTGCTTAGCTAAAACACTATCAAATGCTACAAATGGAAGTAACTTTACGCAGTTTAAAATACCAAAATACCAGTCAGAAGCATATACAGTGGAACCTTGCCTAAAGACCACCTTGCATTTTAGACCATACATTTTCTAGTCTCTTGATAGATATCTAATAAGTATAGTACTTCAGTCAAAAGACACCTCACTTATCAGACCACTTTAAGTCTTTAATAGCCAAGTTCCATTGAATCTCGGTATTTTTCTGTTTATTTTCTTTTTTATATTCCTGCCTTGTAGAATCTCATTTCCATTTCAAATTATTTTAACATCACTATAGGTGTGGTTCTATAAACTGTATTATCATCGATGACCTAGAACTGTTTGTAATACCTCAGTAAAGCTGCAGACACGTTGTGAATATGTTTATTTCTTACTATTTCGGTGTGTGTGTGTGCCTAATTTTCAACAGTTGAAGTGCTGTGACACGAGTTGAAATTGATGCGTGAAACGTAACATGTAATTGATTACTCATGGGTCATCTAACACCGATTCAACCTTAGTATGATCTTACATTTATCATTCCAATTACATAAAAGTTAGCGTCTACTTTAACTGAATCGATGTCTGCTGGTATGGTGACAAAAGTGATGAAAACTCTTGATTTTTCTTTATATATCTGATATAAAATCACATTTTTAAAACACATTCATGGAGAGTCATTTCTATAGCAAATTTTATCAACTTTATGAAAAAAACTCAAAATATCTTACTCTATAGAGTAAAATTTAAGAAGCACCAATGGATAATCGAAACTCCAAGTCCATTATGATACGACACGATGGATATACAAATGGTCTCAACACGAAGAACATTTACGAATCACAACCGGGATGGAACCATGTGTCCGGAAGGAGTTATAAATTTCCCTCACATTAGTACACACGTCTACGTATCACAATTAATGTCCGTCTACAACCTAAGCTGATTTTTGTGAGAAAGTCTGCCAGTTTACTTCCGGGAGGCCGGTTGTCTGTTCCCAGGTACATTATAACCGGGTTCTCTCCTCCACCATTAAAAACTGACCAACACCAAATAACCGAAAAATTGTTCAGAGTGGCGTAAAAAGAAAAGCTGACGCGAGACAACAGTGAAATCATATGTATTTATGCTGCTTTTCATCCTATTTACATTAAACTTCATGTGCTCACTTTTGATTTTTCAAAGTTAGAAAATGACAATATTATTATTGTTATTGAATTGATCATTTAAAAGTTAAAATGTTATTTAGTAGTTAGATCAATGCACGAGCTAAAGGTTTTCCTTGGGAATCTTTATTGTAATTATATAGTCTTGAGCATTATGAATATTATATTATGTTAATAATATTTATAACCACTAGGTCGTTGCCACTGCTGGTGGACCGGTTGAGTCCCCGTGGGTATACATAAACCTAGTACCAGCTGATAATATTATACTAAAGTAATCTTTGGCACTGATAACACCGTTTAAATTCTAAATTTAACGAAAGTTATACAGACCTACATACATAGATACAAACATACACACACAATACAGGCCTACATACATAGATATAAACATACACAAATACAAATATACACAAACAATACAGGCCTACATACATAGATATAAACATACACAAATACAAATATACACAAACAATACAGGCCTACATACATAGATACAAACATACACAAACAATACAGACCTACATACATAGATACAAATATACACAAACAATACAGGCCTACATACATAGATATAAACATACACAAATACAAATATACACAAACAATACAGGCCTCCATACATAGATACAAACATACACAAACAATACAGGCCTACATACATAGATACAAATATACACAAACAATACAGGCCTACATACATAGTTATAAACATACACAAATACAAATATACACAAACAATACAGGCCTACATACATAGATACAAACATACACAAACAATACAGGCCTACATATACACAAACAATACAGGCCTACATACATAGATACAAACATACACTAATACAAATATACACAAATACAAAAACATACATACATACATACATACATATATGAATTCAAACAGGCGGACGCATACATAGTTATAAACATACACAAATACAAATATACACAAACAATACAGGCCTACATACATAGATACAAACATACACAAATAATACAGGCCTACATACATAGATACAAACATACACAAACAATACAGGCCTACATACATAGATACAAACATACACTAATACAAATATACACAAATACAAAAACATACATACATACATACGTACATACATACATACATACATACATACATACATACATACATACATACATATATGAATTCAAACAGGCGGACGTATGTACATAAATACATTTATACAATTATAAATATATATATTTAATGATACGTCATGTATTTTATAGCCAACGGTCGGCGCTTTCTTACTAGCTTCCTATTTATATCTCCATAATGATTTTATCTGGTAATTCGTTTATGATTAATCACCTATAATTCAGTTAACTAATTACCTTTCTGTCATTCGTATATTTGCTATTAAGTCCACGTGGCGAGCGATTAGTATATACATATTTCTTGTGTTTCGTAATGGCAATATATTGTCTAAAACAATTTAGAAAGAAAATTTTTTGAAGTCTTTCTGTTGATAAGCGTAAGTACTAAAATGCTAATGGATTAAAATGAATTTACTCATCTTAAAGGGGCATTAGCTGTGGGTTTTTTTTATCTCAAAACATTTGTTTCCCTTTTTATTACCTGGATTGATAGACAATAACAAAAAAAGAGATATACACAGGTACAAAAATTCTTATATTGCTTTATATTTTGTGAAAATTGCTTGAGAAGCGGAGTTTGGCAGTTCATTAAATCAACCATACTATGTGTATATACAATGGACCTGACCTTATTTTCACATAAATATATAGGAATATAAAAATTTTATTTGCTATTGTACATCAAGTACAAGTAGTAAGACGATAATATCTAGATAAAAAAACTTGAGATATCTTTTTTATAAAGACAGCTAATGCTCCTTTAACATTGTCAGTTTAAAAAGCTAAAAGTAACGAATTAAGTGTCTTTAACAGTAGATGTTAATATATTATAAATATAATACCAAAATTATAGTTTTGCAAAAAAAAAAAAATACAACAACAACAAATCAATAAATATACCTGATGATCGTTTTTGTCAAATAAGACTACCATTTATTGATATACCTGTTTACCAATTTATAGCCATTCATATTCTAAATATTACAAACTAACACCAGAGTTATAAGAATTACAACAATGGCCAAAAATGATCAGGACGATCGTGTTTGTCCATGAGAACTAGAAATACACATGCATATTTTTGAAGTTATTCTCTTTACATTCCGGTATATTTTTTGCATTCCTCTATCAAGATTAGCGTATTTATCTATAATATATTAAAAATTATGTTTCTGTTCTCTTCTACTGATTTGTCACGTTGTCAGTTCCATACGGTCGTATGCGATCTCTTTGGACTTGTTTCACTTTCTAAGTATATAACAAACTCCCTTCTCTTTATCGATTTGTTTCATTTTAACTGATGCTCTCTCTCTCTCTCTCTCTCTCTCTCTCTCTCTCTCTCTCTCTCTCTCTCTCTCTCTCCATTGATTGAGGATATTCTACAATCATAATAACTACATAGATTTTTGCGTCTGTTTATCGGATATTCGCATTCTTTAGACATCTAATCTTATTTGTAAACAAACTGCAGCAACTCGAGGCATATCTAATGATAAGAGATTGTCTTTTACGTTCTCTGTGTTTACTATACGGTTATCGTTTTCAGTGTATCAACAGACAACATCAGAGGGTATTATATGGGGATAAGTGGTATTGTTTTGAAGTATTTTATCTTAATCAAGTATCCGTCCTTTGGATTTTATAGAACTACATCCCAATGTTTAGTTTGGAAATCTCCTTAACCTCACTACAGAGGGAATTGTATCTCAGTAGGGGATATTGGAAGATTCTTTGTTAACATGTGAAACAAGAAAAAGGAAGCATCATTATAGGAATGCAGTAAACTGGGTTATTATTACATATTCCATTATCAACACTTTGTACTAAAAGCGTTCAGTAGTTAGAGACATTGACTTTCGTGTGAATTGCGGGTACGCGATTCCGTAATCACTATTGTTTCGCTAAACTCTTATTCCCCCATTTTTAATGGTAACTTAATGATAATAATAATAACATGACTATGATTGATCTCTAGGTTTGGGTTCTATGAACTATAATTGTTATCAAATTATATAATTTGCATTTAAACGTGCATTAGCTGTGTTTGCTCTCAAAAATTATTTCGATTTTTTACTGCTTTTATTACTTTTACTTGATCATTGTTGCTGTACAATAACAAATAAAAGCCATACACAGGCATAAAAATCTTACATTCCTATACATTTTGTGAAAATAAGGTCAGGTCCAGTGTAGTATTAATATACAAATAGTAAGGTTGATTTAATCGGTTACAAGTGAAAAAGTGCCAAACTTGAGTTTCTCAAGCAATTTACACAAAATATATAGGGATTTTAGAATTTTTATGCCTGTATGTATCTATTTTTTTGTCATTGTATATCAATCTAAGTAGTTAAAAAGGGAGAGAACTCTTTTGAACACCACACAGCTTATGCCCCTTTAATGCAAATACCTAAACGTTATAGATTCATTACATAATTAATTAGTTAACTCCACCGGTATGAATATTCATTTCACACCATGTAATCTACCATATTAGGTAATTAACAAATTATACAATTATGTGGCTTAATCCATCGATCTTCTTTGTGTTTGTTCACTATGTGACTGACTCCCCTTTTCTATATTTTGTACACACACACACACACACACACACACACACACACACACACACACACACACACACACACACGTGCCCACACATACACACACTCACACACACACACACTCACACATACATACACACAACATACACACACACACTCCCACACACATACACACAAAACACACACACATACACACACAACACACATACACATACACACAGTCATAAAGTATTTTGCATATATACATGCATACGAACTTACATACATATAGACAGACAGACATATAGACAGACAGACAGACAAAGTTCGTACATTTATAAGACAGGAGAATTCTGGTCGTGGTATACAGACATAACGCCATCTGATTTGTTTTGTAACACTGCATTAGGAATGATACGCAATAAGATTATGATAAAACAACGACGTAGATATATCACTCTTGATAAACAATCATAGACCACTAATGATATTTGGAAACATCAAATTGCACTGTCCATGTAAATAACACGCATCGTGAAAATAACTCGAGTGCTAATAACATAACACGTAGGCCGAGTTCATGATAATCCCTTTGAAATAATTTGAAAATTACGCTTGCGTGTCATTATTTTGACGTTATACTTGATGTATTGCAACCATTGTGTTGATGGTCGTGTTTGGTAAAGGTATACTGTGTATTCATAATGTTTGTATCTTACGGTGTTTTGTTTGTGATTACTTTGAAGTATCAAATAAACATATATGTTAAATTGATATATCAAATTTGTCTCCGTAATTTTTTTTATTCGTGGATCGACAGTAACTTAAAATGGCATCATACTCCGGACATATATTCCGGGTATTTTTAGATTTATTAAAGACATTTTCACCGGTTTTTTTTAAATTCGAGGATTTATCAATATCGTCGATGTCTCTGACACACAATACAAAATTGTTCATGAATCCTATAATTAAATGTTCCCAAGTTTTCAGATATACTGATATGTGCCAAAAGTATTCGGTCACTATTATTTTTTTTTTTTCGTGTGCACTGTTCCGGATACCATAAGCATGAAAATTTGTTTTAGAAAATAAACAACAAACTAAATAATAGTAATATACTGAACATACTGTCTAATTGTGTATTCCACCAACAATTTATGCATAAATTAATTAAATACCGTTGATAATATCCTTGAAAATTTGTCTTTGAATTCGATAGCCATTTCGTATATACGGTGTACTTACGTCACCAGTTTCGGTTTTGCTCAGTATTTTATATCATCTGACCACTAGAGAGTCATGTGACTCCGAAGACCAGCAATAGCGCAGTTATTTTTTATAAGAAACAATTTGCTAACTTTTCATTTTGGTGTTTTATTGGTAACCATTGTAAATTATAAAAAAGTTATCGTGTAAAAGCTATGTTTTCATCCGTGGAAACAATATTTGAATTGAATTAACCTTTTTGAAGCGCATTTTCCCGAATCTGTGACGTAGTACGCAAGTACGGTATGTAAATAGCGCGTAGGTCACCGATTCAGGACAGTCTCCGAAACTGGGCCGCAAACGATATTATATATTTCATATAATACCATTTAAAAAAACCAAAAATATTGTAAACCCATTTCAATAGAATTTTCACTGTTAAATAGAGAATGTTCCCTGGTTTAACAAAAACGGCTTTTACAAAACCCTCTCAGATCAAGGATCCCATCGATATTTTATGTCAAAACACTATAGCCATGCATAACTTACAAGCTAACACAAAATTTTATTAAGAAATAAATATGATTACCTACCAGTCTTATGAGTTGTTTTTATACAACTGTAAGTCTGAAAGTTTTAGTGGGACTTTATTTTCGCGGTTCACAAGTTCTTAATTTATTTGCGAGATGATATTTCTCGATTTCGAATATCGATTTTGTCATACTATTATCATACTAAATTAGGCGATAATTTTTGTTTTGCAAGTGAGATCTCTCACGAAATTACGCGTAAATAAATTTCTCGCGAATAAAACCGTACGTACAGTACCAAATCCAGTACCAATAAAACTAATTACTGTGAACGTAGATTTTCCGCATGTTGTTAATTACGCGATTTTTTTTATGCAAACCGTACGCGTGAGATTTTTACGCGATGTCAGCAGCTTGCTGTAAACAGTCCTGTACTAAACGATAATTCCTAGCACAAATGTGGGACTGGTACGCGGGAGGATTTACCTGAACAACTCTTCATCGCATATTAAATGGACATTGTCCCCACGCGCGTAAATTCCCACGTTTACAGGACATGTGACATATGGTCGTAAATTATGAAAACCGGAAGAGACTAAGTATATTTCATCTGATGAAAACCATTTCACGCCAAGAATTGCTTTATATACAGAAGCACAGAAATATGCAACAATAAATATGGTTATAAACATTGGATATTAAACATCGCTAAATAACTTTTGACCGTACGATCGTTATCAATTAAACTGACTATCACAACGAATTATAGAGCCATTACTGACAGTTACTAATATGACGGTCACATGGATTACACTCGTTGCTTTAATACAATATTTCTCTGGGACAAGAATGAGTGCAGTACTAATAGCGATATCGCCAGTGTGTTCTTTATCCTTAATTACACTGTCATGGAAGTAACTTCCGCTTATGTGTGTATTGGCTGATACATTGAAAGTGGAATACATCAGACTAACACAAAGTTAAGGAGTTTTGTTATTAACTCGTCAGTCCCTTAGACTCTTCAATATCACTTAATAGTATGTTCTATTGTCATAATATGGGGGAAACTGATCGAGTCATTATTGCAGGTAAAACCATTGTAAAATTGGGTTGTTTTACTCAAACACCCCTAAACTAGTACAGTGGATGTTACCATGGATGTGGCTGCAGTGGTTAATGAGTAAATGAAACATTTTAGTGGTTCTTACATGGTAAGACATTTATGGACGTGTCTTTCTGTATCAGAAAACATCGGACTAACAAAATGTTAAGCAGCTTTTGTGTGTTAGCTTTGTCATTAAGGAAGCTTTTTGTGTTCTGACATTGTAAGAAATTATTGAGGCTAGGGAGCGTTTGTGTCTTGGCAAGCTTTGCTTAACAAAAAAGGTTAAGGAGCTTTTTATGTGTCTTAGCAAGCCTTGTTATTAAGGAGGCTGGTATTGTTATGTTCTGACATGGTGAGATATGGTTGGGGTGTTCTGTATGCGCATGCTCCGTATGTGCAGATACCCACAATACCCTGTTGCGTTCTGAAAATGTTTTGCGCATGCTGTCTCATTGCCTGCTGTTGGTGAATCATGTCTCCATATCTCTGATGAGTTTGGCCTTTGTCTTTCATTCCAGGCAGTGGACACGGGATTACATGCCAAGATTTGGTCGTACAAGAATGTAAGGGTGTTTTTGGATACAATACTACATTGTTTCCAAACCCTCATAATCATCAAACTCAGCGAGAAGCGGGTTTATTGTTCAATTCCTTTAGACCATTGCTCAGAGCTAAATGTAGCGAAAATCTTTTACCTTTTCTCTGTGGAACTTTATTTCCCATCTGTAAATCAGATGGACAAGACTATAAGTTACTCCCCGTGTGTCCCTATCTTTGTCAGGGAGTTTACGAAGATTGTAAACAGTTAATGAACAAGTTTGGTTTTGGACGGTCATCTATATTTCGATGCGATTATAATGCTGTTGGTACTGTTGACTATTGTCTTGGAAAACTTGGTGAGGAAACTGCAGGTGAGTGCCATAATGGAAACTATTTACACTCAAACTTGCATTAAAGGTCACCTCTGTATAAGGGATGTCTGCCTATAAAAGCATTCAAACATCACCTTTAAAACGTTTTGTAATGAATAAACCTCTTTATCTGTCTACAACGGCCATTTTTGCCCGTTCCTTTGCGTGGACTTTATGTATGTAGACAAGTTTGACTTTTATTTTAACAGTACGTCTTTTTACCGATATGTGGTTTCACCAGTGACTGATATTTTTTGCACCACGAGTGAACTCCAATGTTAATGAAACTGCAATCTGACTGGCATCTGATCCCACCTCTGTATTTTCAGAAGTTCGTGTTTGTCTTACGTTCACCGAATTTGTATTTTATTGTCTCCTGAACGTCCTTCGGATGAATACTTTGTATGTTTAGAGGATATTTGACAGTTGTTTTTGAATAACATGTTTATTTCATCGACTGAGGCAGGAAAATACATATTTATATATGTATGATCCTGCCTCACGAGATGTAATAAACATGTTATTCACAAACAGTTGTCAGATATTCTATTTATTACAGTTTCCAGTTAAGTTTTGTTAGGCCCTAGATTTACCCGATGTTCTGTACATGGAGGCTAGTCTACGGCTTGTGAAATGTAAACAAACCACGTTCTGACTCAGGGGCTCGGTAATCTCTTTAGTGCGTAATAAGCTCAATGAAAACTGAAGCCTGAAGGAAAATATTATGCTCTAAAACTATAACGCGTGGTTCTGATTGAAATACATCACTTGATGCTTCAAAGATCATGCCAAAGTTATCGATAGACATGGACAGTAAACTTAATTTGAAATTAAGTTCTATGTTCATTTTCTGTACTGTATCTAGAGTGTCACTGAATCTTTTTAGGAAAGTTTGAAATGTTGACCTAGATAGTGGATGCATTAAGCATTTCCACTGCCTTTCGATCACTTAAACCTACTCCATCAAAGCATAATATCACCTGCTTTTTAGTCGAGACAGAATAAGTCGATATAGAAAGCAATTTTTTCGCACATCAAGAAAACTGAATCGTTAAGTTACAGTCGACATTGACACGATAATTAATCTTTGAATCATAGATCATAGTTATTAAAACTCTTGTAACCGATTTGATGAACACACTATCTAAGATATCGCACTTCCAACTAGCACCTACCTCTGTCTTTCGCCTCGTTAGAGTGAAATCTTGTTAGTGAAGAGTTTCACAGATTCTTACTGTGACTCTTGTTATAAGAAGTGTACATTTTCACAAACAGTAGTATATAGGTTTAACATTTTCATTCCCTCTTAAATTTGTTTTAGATAACATAACTGATATTATTTTCAGTTACACTATCCATCGTAAAAATTAGAATACCAAAGTCCGATATATCCGTCGAGATATTGGCAAATTTCAGGAATAAGGTAAATTTCATCGAAAAACTTTAAAATGGGTTTTCTTTAGGCGATATAATTAAGTAACTTTGATATGAATAGGATGTTTATAATTGTTTATTGTACAACTATTTCCACAGACAGTCGTATTTAATTTAAAATTTCATTTCCGCTGGAATTTTACAGAAATGACGTCGTGCAGACCCATGTATGATGTATGGAGGAGAATAAAAATAACTGTAACGTAGCCAGAGACTATCAAAGCTCCACCTTAAAGTCTAGGTAATAGGCTTATACGATCTTCCCATCACAATCAGCTTGGGTGCCCAGTTAAAACATCACGCTTCAAACCATCACGTTTCTCTCCTCTAACCAGCGCGGGTTCGATCCCCGCTGGAAGCTACAAGGTGATTTTGTCAAACTGTTTATTCGTGGAGTGTCGGTAGTACCTTAATGGGTACATTGCTCTTTCCTTCAGCCCCGCTGGAACCTGCCATGCTGTTTACCAATTTACTTGTGAAATGTTGATAGTTCCCGGATGTGGAGCAGAAGACCATTTAAGAAAAAACGTATTAACAAATTAGCTTAAGATAACATCATGACTACGCAAAGGTAGATCAACAAACCAACTAAGATATCGTACTTCAAATAGCCCCTCCACCTCTTTTTGCGCCTGCTCCTCCATCACTACCGAGTAATCTAGAAATTATCTTTGTGATATAAGAGGAAATAATTCTGAAATTTAAACGAGCAGTAGTTGTATGTATCCAGATAAAAATATAAAAATTATAAATACATAGGCATAAAATTCCTATTTTCCTATATTTTTTGTTTTAAAAAGTCAGGGCCAGTGTGGTATTCATATACAAATAGTATGGTTGAATTAATCAGTTGCAATTGAAAATGTGCCAAATCTGAGTTCTCTATGCAATTTTCACTAAATATATAGGAATTCAAGAATTGTTATTCCTGTGTATATCTTTTGTATTGTGTATCTATATAAGGGGTCACACAAACAAAAAGAAAATAAAAATAATAAAGAAAAAAAAACACAGCTCAACGCCCCTTTAATGACCACGCCTGAATGGATGTTGTATTAGCTTTTAAGTGCACGAATTAATATTTCGTATTCCAGAGCATCAGATATTTGATCCTTATATGATCAGATAAAACCAAATACTAGTAGTTTTCCATACTCAGCCATGTTAATATTTCCCTGTATATTTGGGTCTTGACCTATAAATTTTCCATAAATCTGTTTGTCATCTTCTCTGCAATCAGAAAACAAGTACAAAACATTGGCTTGAACATCTTGTTTTTCTGTATTTTATGAATACCTCAGCCCCCAGTAGTTTGAGATATTTTACTTTTAAATTACCCCTCTACCTCTTTTTGCGCCTTCTTCACCATAAAAACTAGTCAGTACCGAGTAACCTAGTAATTATCTTTGAAATTTAAAGGAGCATTAGTTGTATCAATATTTCGAGTTTTTCTACTTTTACTACTTGTTCTTGTTGTACAATAACAAATGATAAATAAGAGCTATACATAATCATAAAAATCTTATTTACCTATATATATATATATAATATGCCAAAGCTGGGGTTTTCATGCAATTTTCGCAAAATATATGGGAATTCAAAAATTGTTATGCCTGTGTATATCTTTTGCATCGTATATCTATATAAGGAGTCACGCAAACAAAAATAAAATAAAAATAATAAAAAATGCAGCTTAACGCCCCTCTTATAACCACTCCTGACTGGATGTTTTATCAGATTTTTAGTGCACAAAATAATATTTCGTATTCCAGAGCATCTTTGATCTTGATCTTTGTATAGTCAGAGACAACCAAATACTAATAGTTTTCCATAGGCATCCATGTTAATTTTTCCTTGTATATCTGGGTCTTGACCTATAAATTATCCATAAATATGTTTGTTTTCTTCTATGCAATCAGAAAATAAGTACAAAACATTGGCTTGTACATCATGTTTTTCTGTCTCTTATGAATACCTCAACCTCCAATAGTTTCGCAGTACTCGGACATTGAAGTCTGAATTCAGATTATTTTCAGGAGAATGTCATTACTTATATTATGTTGAAAATGAAGACCTCAAAAAACTTATTTTAAGGGGTCCTAAATACCGCGAAGCCCGTTCTTTTAATTGGCGTCAGAATTTCAGTTTAGTTATGGATTCTGTCGAAGATTATGCTATACGATGGGCCAAACATGAAGACGTGAAACCAGACACTTTGTCTGATTGCCTAAAAGCTGTACGATGGTTGATAAAATCTCGTATTCGAAAACATAAAGGAACTATGAAAACACGTTATCCGTCTGTATTTAGTGATCCAGAAGTAGTAACTGAACTGGATAGATTACATGACCAATATGTACTAGTCTAAGCAGACAAAGTCGCAAATAATATAGTTTTTATTTGCAAGGCACATTACTATAATTGTTTATTAGAAGAGCTAGGGTTTAATACGAATTCTGGTAATCCTACATACACACGTAGCTCACTTTCAAAGGACGAGATCCTTCAAAATCACGTGTCCGTTTACGCTATTTTGATGTACCTACAACCGATACTGATTTTGAACTGCCATATTTATATTGAATACCTAAACTTCATAAAACCCAATATCAGCAGGGGTACATAGCAGGATCCAGCAAATGTTCTACCAAACCTTTATCTCTACTCCTTACCAAGATATTGACGGCCGGGAAGGAGAAACTTCAGCAATATTGTACAGTTGCTTATTCCAGAAGCGGTGTAAATCAGATGTGGATACTTAAAAATTCTAAACAACTTTAAAAAATTTAAAGGCACATAATTTTTCTCAAATTCAAAGTATCAAAACATACGACCTATCTACTCTTTACACAACTATTCCGCATAAAAAATTAAAAAAAGACTTTTTAGCATCATGGACAACTGTTTTTTCACTAAAGGTGGTACCCGAAAATTTAAATATCTAGTGATTGGTTATCATGATACACCACTCTGATTCTACACATAAATACACTGAAGTTGATATAAAATAACATGCTGGAATTTCTAATAGACAAAATATTTGTAATGGTCGGAGACGCTGTCTTTCAACAAACTATCGGCATTCCTATGGGAACCAAATGTGCTCAGGATACTTATTTCTTATTTTTTATTTTACTTTTTGTCCCTCTAATGACAGACCTGTTCTTTTATTCATATGAAGCAGACTTCATTCAGAAACTGCTAAATCACAAGAAGAAAAAGCTCGCGGTGTCCTTTAATTTCTTATTTAGATATATGGACGACGTTTTGTCAACTAATAATTACAATTTTCATACATATGTCAATGCGATATATCCCAGCGAACTATGAATTAAAGATATAACAGAATCAAGCACACAAGCTTCATACTTAGTCATTTTACTTACTGTAGACACAGACGGGAAATTGGCAGCTAAGCTATACGACAAACGGGACAATTTCGGCTTTCCCGTCGTAAATTTTCCACATTTAAGTTGTAACATCCCACAGTCACCCGCATATGGAGTTTATATTTCACAAATGATCCGATATGTCAGGGCGTGTACAACATATGAAGATTTCATATACAGAGGTAAACTACTCACTGACAAATTATCGACACAGGGATATTGAAAACCGCGTTTGATGTCAACGTTCCGCAAATTTTACAGTCGGTATAATAGTCTTGTTTGCGATTACAATACTCTGTTTCACTGGGTGAAATGTTGAGTTGCCTTTTCGTTGGCGGTTGTTGATACGTCTGTATCAGTTGTGACGAAGATTCGTTCCTCGCGTATTTCATCTGGACTTGACTGTGGGTCACGGCGGGTGTGGCCGGTCGACGGGGGTGGCACCTGGTCCCACCTCTTGGTTTCCAGAGGTCCGTGTTTGTCCATTTATGCCGGATTTGTATCTGTGTCCTGGACATCCTAAAGATTTATACTTTGGTATCTGAGATATTTAATATTATAATAACGAGGTACTAGCTGTGTTTTTTAGATACTGTTTCATTTTCACTACTTAGATTGATATACAATAACAAAAAAGAGATATACAAAAACCTAAAAATTCTTACATTCCTATACATTTTGTGAAAACGGTTGAGAAACTCAGTTCCGCAATTATTCACTGCAATTGATTAATTCAACTTTACTCTTTGTATATGCATACCACACTGGGCCTGAACTTATTTTCACAAAATATATAGGAATATAATATAGCTCTTATCTAATTGTTATTGAACATCAAATACAAGTAGTAAAAGTTGAAAATATATTTTAGTAAACACAGCTAATGCCCCTTTAACTTACTAGGAAAAGTTAGGCTGATACAGCGTTTTTAATTTGTAATACATATTTTTACTGTATAAGACTATAATTTATTTCTAAAATGTGTTTAGTGATACAATATAGACCAATCGGATACCAGCTTACATTCAAAATAGCTGCTTCGTTTTCCCTAATCTTTTTCAACCAACCAATTTCCTTGGTATATAGTTCTCTCTGACCGTATATGATAAAGTAAAACTGAAGAAGTACTAATTGATAATCAAAACTCAAGTCCAATATAACACGACGAATTAGATGTGTAAATGGTCTCAACATGAAGAACATTTGCGAATCCCAAACGGGATAAGACCAGGTGTCCGGAAGGAGTCAGCGTCTTCTGCTGGCATGCCACACCCGTCGCAAACGTTCCATGGAAACCTTTCTAGTCAAATTCGGTGAAAAGGTCAAGTTTGGTGATAAGGTCAAGTTCGGTGAAAAGCACGATTGGTGAAAGGGAGTCACTGTCTGTGGCCGTGCTCCAGAATACTATCTAATATTTCTGAGAGGGGGGGCTTCATGTTTAATAAGATCCCCGTATCGTCCATAAAACTTCTTGAACGACGACTCCAAGCGTTCAACAACGTAACCTTGTGTAAGTAGTTATTGGCTAGTCGTTTTGCTCTCAGAATAAATGCCATGGCATAACGTAAAAGTTGTGAAATGAAAACGCCATAGGCAAGAGAAGGTGGAATATTACTATTTAGAAACGGGAAGTTCATGATATGGAAATTGAAATCGTGGCGTTTTTCATAAAGGGATGTGTGAAGTTGGCCGTCCTTTCCAACCGACAGGAGTAAATATAGGTAAGAAGCAGATGTGTTGCTCTCTGTCGTCTCATTGATCTCTAGCTCAACAGGATACATCTGGCCGAGGTAATTCTGAAATTCTGAATTATTTATGGACAAAACATCGTCGATATACCTGTAAGTAAAATTGAACCGAGATGCTAACTGTTTGTTTCCTTTGGAGAGTAGAGACTGCATAAATTCCGCTTCATATGAATACAAAAAGATGTCAGCCAAGAGAGGTGCACAAATGATACCCATTGGAATGTCGACAATCTGCTCTGCTGGAAATCTTTTCCCGCAAAAATCACGAAGATGTTGTCTACTAGAAACCCCAGCATCTTGATGATATCGTCTTCAGTGTACTTGCTATTGGAATCAGAGTGTATAAAATATATCTAGATTTGTTAGCATTAATATTATTAGTACTGTCAAAGTTTTACAAAAAGTCCAAAATAAATGCTCAAGACGATCGTTTCTGTAAATAAGACTTCTTTAAGTGAGCTCGAATTTGATATAGATATATTTCCGAAGTAAAATGTGGTACCAAACAAGGTCAAATTATAAATCTTAATATATACGTATTGCCAAATGCGGTTAAGAGTACCAACTGAAAAAATGACGATCTTAGCTTTTGAGAAGTGTAGAATTTCAATGGTGCAATCCGAGCAAAATATTACTTTAGTATTATTCAAATGGTGGTATCTATGAGAAATACCAGGTACCGGGTTTATGAATAATCTCAGGGATTCAGACGGTCCACCTGCAGTGGCAACGGCCCCAGTATATTAATATGAAGCATTTATTTAGCTTGATATTTAAGACAAAACTCCGTGAACATTCCATCACACTCCAGACGCCTCACCCTCGAAATGAAATAAAAAACAAATCGACAATACGTTTACTTTGTTATGGTCGTTATTATGAAATTCTGAAACAACATTAAAATCAGTGAGACATTTTCTTCAAATGAAATGTCAAATATATAAAAGAACGTTTCTTCTTATGAGAAAAGTATAGAAGCGCTAAAAGATTTACCACTCCTACTATAATGAATGTACCACCCGTTGCCTCGAGAGGATAATGTATCTCCTTAAAGAATGGGATTAAGTATGATAATGAGTAACTATCAATCGTTTACCTCTTGTCTAGATATGACCTTCATCTTCTACCATTATACCTAATATATTCCGCCTTCCTGAACGGGTTCAACCGTTACTATGAGTTCTTCTATACTTTTAAATCACCAAATGTCATAGTATACCTATATATGGGGTTTATCTCCGCGGGAATGGCAATTATTGTATGCATAAATAAGAGATTATATAAAGGACAAATGTCTCTATAATGTCTGCAGTAAATAAAGAAGTGAACATAAACATTGAAGTAAATACATTTTAAAACTTATTAGCTGTTGCCTTTTTTATGAAGAATAATTGCATGTCCTCTGATCCAATATTTTTGTTATTTCGCCCATCCATCTTAGATGGCGTCGATGAGTTCATTCCGATTTTATTTGCAAGTTTATTGGTGATTTTGTACATTACTAATGAAATTACCGTTAGTTAGGTGATGATCTGTTTGTTGCACTGTTTAACCTCCAAAAATAGCAAGCAGCAAATGAGAACCACCTGCCAGAAATGATAACCAAAATAACAATAATAAATAAGTATTCTGGAAGTATGGATACATCAGAACATGTCCCCTGCCTGTGAAACCATTATAGACAAGCATTCTGAGTGTACCAATAAATCAGTAAATGCCCCTAGCCTGTGAAACCATTATAGACAAGCATTCTGAGAGTAATGATGAATAAATGAATGTCCCCTTCCTGTGAAACCCATCATAAACAAGCTTGAAGCATTCTGAGAATATTGATACATGCAAAACTGTTACCCCCGTGGCTGAGTGGTTAGAAAATTTGAATCGGGGTCTCCCCTCAAGGACTAACAACTTGCCGCCACCATATAACCGAAAAAGTATTTAGATTGGGGTAATACCATTGAAACAAAAACAAATAAAACATTTTGCTTACCTTATATTCAGTTATTACTTATTCCTCCATGTCACCTGATCCCACCTCTAGATTTCCAGAGGTCCGTGTTTGTCCAATATCAC
Source organism: Atrina japonica (assembly GCA_030159075.1). NCBI lineage: Eukaryota > Metazoa > Mollusca > Bivalvia > Pterioida > Pinnidae > Atrina > Atrina japonica. The sequence continues at coordinate 129,090 of BROG01000080.1, forward strand.
CAGATTTGTATATGTATCCTGGACGTCCTGAAGATTTATACTTTGGTATCAAAGATTTTATATATCATTCATTCAATAATGGTTTCATGGGTGGGAACATGTATTGATTCCTCAACAAAATAAGAATATTATAAATACACTGCTGTTTAACGATCAGTGCATTAATGTCAACACTACTATATATGACAATGATTTTACTTTTACCTCTGAATATCTGAGTGGTGTGCTCTTTCTGTTGTTTCAGACCAGTCTATTATGGTATGTAGGGTCGAAAGGGTTAATCTAAGTATCATCTAGGTGTTTTTGATTTCTTAATGTATGTCATTCTTATTTTTTTTTATGTCCCTAGCCTGAAAGGTCCACCACGGGCATCTAGTGTTTGGATCGTCTGTCTGTCTGTCCGTCTGTTTGTGTGTGTATGTATGTTTGTCTGTCAGTAATTCCGTCCTGCTTACATATAAAGTACAATATTTCAAATTTAGATTGTGATACAGTAACCAAACTTAGACTGTGAATTTATCTTAGGGTTGCTCACATTTCACTGACATCACATGCCCCTGGGGTCAAAATGTAAGATATTGCAATATCTTAAATTGGGACCGGGGACATTTGTATCTCAGAAACACATCCTGTTTTTATCAAAATATATTTGTTTGTTTTAACATGTTAAACATGTTTATCTTTTTATAATTCAAGAATTTAATAATTGTCCATCTGTAATTTGTTTGTCTCTAACCGGAATTGGAAATAAAAACTGTAGAATAAATAATAATCTTCATTTTCCCTTCAAATAAGACAACGTAACATATTGTGTTATTCATTCCAAACTAAGATAAACATTGTTCACTTTTAATGTCGTCTGCAATACATAAACACTTAGTGTAAAATGATATTCCGTTTCTAGAGCGGAAATATGTACAGAATATGGCTACTTTATGGTGATTCTTTAATGCTTTCTAATGTTACTCCTTAGTAACACGTAGTTGATACAAATAACATTTATAGGTATTTAAATGTTTACTATCCTGGCAGTGAAATCTTTGTGGGAGCCATAATTCCGCGACACACCATTTACAATAATACAAACAGGACATTAAATAAAATCATAGCGTGATAATATGTACGTCCGGTTTGATAATCAATTCAGCTTGTATTGTGTGTCCCCTCTTTTCATGGCATTACATCGATGCACCCAAACGCTTAACTGAGTCATCTTTTTATGTTTATAGTGCAGTACAGTAGTATTTTTATCATGACCTTTGATGACGTAACTAAATTTACACAATATGTATTTTGTAAATTATTGGAATTTGTTTGTATTGTTTTATTGTTGTTTTTTCCATCCGGTCAAGATTTTTATTAACTTATATGCATATACCACAAGCTTTAGGTGACGTGCCACAAACTTTGACCTGTGCTATGGACTAACTCCAATAGAATGGGGCCCCGTGGAATATTAGAAAATAATATAAGGTTCGATCTGTGTGAAACCCAATGAGTTCCGATTGGTCCACACATGCTACTAAATCTGGTGAAGTAAAAAAGTCAAACTCAAGCATCAATTCATTTCAAATCGTTTTACGTTTTATCATATATTATATCAACTTATGTATACAAGTCAATTTGAGGTACTTTTGTACAGTGGGGTGACAAAAACCATATATTTTCAAAATAATATTAGTCATTTCTTTTTCAATTTCAGTATAATTTTTACCATTAACCATTAATGTTTTGAAGTTTATATGTTTGTTTTGTTATAAATTTTCATTGTTTCGTTTTATAGTACTGATAAAATTTCCGTGATACTAAGTTTCAATATGCATAAATAGGGAATTGTGACACAAATTATTTTCATGTTCTGTTAAAATTCTAACTTGAAAACAGAAACTTTTAACATTATCAGCAAATATACAATGAAAGTATTAGATACTCTGAGCCTATTGTCATATTGTAAATTTTGAATTTACACCCACCCAGTAAATTCAAAATTTACAACATGACATTATGGTACAACTTTCATTAAAGTTGCTTTAGGAACGACTCTCCGTGAATGTTTTGTAAAAATATAACACATCTCAAATACCAAAGTATTAATCTTGAGGATGTCCAGGACACAGATACAAATCCGGCAAAAATCGACAAACACGGACCTCTGGAAACCACGAGGTGGGATCAGGTGCCATGGAGGAGTAAGCATCCCCTGTCGACCAGTCACACGACCGGTTTTATATGAAATATATATAGAAAATATAAAATTTTCTTACTTTTTTCACCCTACTCTACAAACATACCTCACATTGACAACAGAAAAGTTATGTTGTCATTTTTGCATGTCATTCTTTCAAATTATATCACGTTGCTACAAACACACCTGAATCGTTCTAAATAATGGTATTTACTTGTTTTAATTGAGGAAATTAATCACAAATAAAAATGTATATTTATGAAAATTGTCTCTGTTTTCTTATTTCAACTTTCTCGAATTAAAAACTAGAAAAACAAGATTGTCGTTAATAAAACACACATATGGTATAGCAAACAAAAATAACCAATAACACAACATTTTAAAACGGCTTATTCAGGAAATCTGCCAATTGCCAATAGGGAACATGATGAAATGTGATGTTATTGATAGTTAGTCATGTTGTAACGGCCCTATTAAATCATTCAAAAGGATTAGAAGAACACACACAGAGAAAATGGTCTCAGTTTTCGTATTTCAACTTTCTCGAATTAAAAACTAGAAAAACAGGATTGTCGTTCATAAAACAGACACATGGTATAGCCAAAAATAATAATAAACCAATAACACAACAGTTTAAAACGGCTTATTCAGGAAATCTGCCAATTGCCAATAGGGAACATGATGAAAGGTGATGTTATTGATAATTAGTCATGTTGTAACGGCCCTAGAAAATCATTCAAAAGGATTAGATGGAACACACACACAGATATGAATATATATATATATATATATATATATATATATATATATATATATATATATATATATATATATATATATATATATATATATATATATATATATGCATATTATGAAGATTTTGGCTTTTATCAGTTTTCAAAAGATAACTAGGTCATGAACTTGCAATGATTTTTGGTGCCATTACAGTGTGAGTTGGCATAAAGGAAGCTTCCCCTATCCAAGTAACTCCCCCTAAAGCATTTTATATAGTATTTTAGCCCCTCCCCCCACACACTCAGATACGCTAAATACCACATATTCACTATTATAATAATGTACTGTTAATCACTTATTTTAATTATTGTAACTGTAAAATGTAAGGTCAAACTCGTTAATAAAGTCAACACAAGGGAACAGGCAAAAGTGGCTGTTATGTACATGTGGCCTTTATAAAGAGGTTTACTCATCAAAAAAGTTAACAAAGGTTATGGTCGACTGACCTTGATTGGCAGGTGCCCTTTATACAGAGGTGGCCTTTAATGCAAGATTGACTACATTAATGACAAACAGGGAATAGTGTGTTATTTACAGATACAGCCTGTATTTGATGAATCATTTCATTTTCTGTAATAATATTCGTACAGGGAGAGGGGAACCGAATTTAAACACTTTTTAAGGACTTTTCAAGATTAAAATCTTATTATTAAAAGGTCTACCCAAAAAGCAAACATTTTATTCAATATTCTAATATACTTACATAAAGTTTGAAGTACATTTACATGTAATATTGCATTTGATCGTTATTTTTCATCTGATCACTGTTGATCTTGAATCATATTCTTTTTTCATTAAAATTTATTTCTGCGTCGATTATTACTTATTATTGCTAAACATTTGTGGGAATTGTTAATTCCAACATGTTTTGAACGAAAATTCGAGGACTTTTCACGATAAAATGGAGAAAATAGGTACTTACCAAGGCCCTCAAGGAAATTTAGGGACTTTCAAGACACAATCCATTTATCAAGGACTTTTCAAGACCTGTAGGATTCATTTCAGTATACTGATGTTATGTACTATGGTGGTTAGGAACTTAGGAGTACAATTCTATTAGGTGTACTGTAATGCGAATACATCGCTGAATGATATTTGACAGAATTGCCCACCTTTGCATAATGTTGAAGTTTACTTTGAATACATCTTTTTTTTTCCTACACTGATCCCAAACATTTGAAACACTGTTGACGACTGATAAACGGATAAAGTGTGTTTATAAGATAAAGCATTCATGGTTTGTCGTTACTATTTTTGTTTTGTGATAGATATCTCTTGTTGGTTTTATGATATTGGTGAGTTTTGCATGATACAAATTTTAAAGTCTTCTTAATATGTGTAAGTTGGGAATTTTGATATAGATAATTTAATTTTCTGTTTTAATTGCTGAATCTTGAAAACCGAAATATAGGACACCATGTGCATATAAACAATTAAAATCGTTAGATAGTTTGAGCTTTATGGTAGAAGTTTCATCAAATTCTGAAAAACAATGGATTCTTCTGGTAATCAATGACTTAGACCAGTCCAAATGTGTCTTTAGGGGTGAAGTTTAATAGAGAAATATAAAATGCTTACTCACTTTTGTCACCACTTTTGTCAAAGGTGTCGTCCTGATTGTCCCACTTTTGGTATATACAAGTAAAAAAGGTAAAACAAAATGTGGGACAATCAGGACTAAACCTTGTCGAAATACCTGGTACTAGGTTTGTGTATACCCTTGAGTACTCAAACGGTCCACCAGCTGTGGCAACGACCCAGTGGTTTTAAATATTATTAACAATACCAAAGTTATAGCTTTACGAAAAAAAAAAAATAATAATAATAACAATTTTTATGCAACACTATGCGATATTTTATGTATTTGTTTCTTTTTTTCAGATTTATTTATTAGATTAGTAGATGGACCAACTGAATCCGAGGGGCGTGTCGAAGTATCCAAGGATAATATTACGTGGGGCACAGTCTGTGATGATTTCTTTGACAACGATGCAGCAACCGTGGTGTGTCGACAGCTGGGGTATAAATGGGGTGTAAGTATGAACCTATTGAAGTCTTGTGTGTTTTTTATTTGCAGATACACTGCATTTTAGGTCATCAGAGCCGAAGTCTCAGGATGACCTGTTGCTATAGTGTTTTGGCTGTCGTTGTCTGTCTAGCATTCTTAACATTTAGACATTTTCCACTTCTCAAGGACAAATTAGTAAATTTAATCACACTTGGCAGAAACTATCCATATGTACAGCCGCATGTAGCTTGTGAATGAAAAGGAGATAGGAGCCATAGGGTCTCCAAAAGCGACCAAAATGACCATAACTTGTAAAGTTTTTAAAAATTCATGAACCAATGATCAGATTTCTTTCAAATCGGTTATGCATAAGTAATTGTTAAGTGAATATATACAAAGTTTGTGGGTGAAATCGAATTCCGTTCAAAAACGAGCCTTTTGCGAGAACAATAAATAACATAGGTTACAGCATGATACAAAAGTCATATTTACTCAAAACTGATTGATTTTTGTATACAAAAATATATTTTTATGTTGTCAGAAACTATCTTATGATCCTGATGATAAAGTTTCAGTCATTGGATCAAAGGTCAAGGTCAGACGAACTTATGTAAACAGAGAATTTTTTTTCAAATTAAGACATTTCTTTACTTCTTCTCAAGAATCAATCCACCAATTTGGACAAATTCTGTCAGGAGCAATCCCCATTTGAAGCTGCATTGAGTTTTGGAATATGAAGGGGCCAGAACCCATAGGGACTCTACTGTGTATGATTGTGAAGTCAGCATCTACAAAATTTAAAAATGAAATCAAAGGCTGTTCACCAATTCTTACCATATTTGGTGATATATATGTTAGGTAGATGGAGTAATTTTGTCCATATATGTTTTTTCCAAATTTGTCCTGAGTGGGGGACCATCAATTTTTCGAATTACCCCTGCTTTTTCTGGTTTTTCCATCCTTTTGACCTTGTCAAAACAACTTACTTGACATAAAACATGACCTTGAAATGTAAATGATGGACACCATATTACCTGTGACACCTTCTCTTACATGTATGTTTTAGGTCACCTGAGCAAAGGTCATGGTGACCTATTGCTATCGTGTTTTGTCTTCCGTCGTGCGTTTAACTTTTTCCAATTTTCAGCTTCTTCTAAAGAACCTCTTGAATTACACAAGGTACAGCATCAGGAAGTAGCTAGGAATTATCTAAGGATCATTTTGACAAAATGATCAATAGTGAATTTCACAGACACCTAAGTAAACAGAATATATATATATATTATTTTTTTGTCAAATGTTAGATATTTTTGACTTCTCAAGAACCAGTGGACAGATTTTAACCAACCAAACTTGACAGGAAATTGTTCTCTTGTTTATCTGTGCTCTTGGTTGTTACATTTTAGCACACCCCATCCCAACTCCGTGCTTTACAAATACATCTTCCTTCCTTTGTATAACAAACAGATACGGTCAAAAAAATTTGGGATGTTGACTTTACTTGTAAAAACTGTATTTGAATATCTGAATAAGCGACATGTATCTAAATACAGAAGTACAGATTATGTTCTTTTAATAAGTATAATTTTATCTCTAAGGTTTAATGCATATTACTTATTTTGCTCCGTTGCAACGTTGCAAAGTGGTAGGAACATTAATCCACGAGGCTGCTCAGCTCTAGTCAGTGTTGGTTCGAGCGCTCCCCGCTGAAACCTTATTTAATTTTGTTAGAAAGCTGGTTATCTTGCAGAAGGCCAGTATTCTGTTTCAACGTTTTCTTAACGATTGAAACTGATCGCCACCGTTTAACTGAAAAAGTGTGGAATATGGCTTAAAATACCGTTAAAACAAACAAAAAGATGTCAACGATTTCTTTGCTTTAGATATATAGGCCTACTTCTCTCTAATTCAACATCTGCATCTGTAGAATATAATTTGATATTTCTACTGGTCGGGGTAGCCGGCTAGGACCAATAAAAAATCTCAAAGAATATTGTTCTATATACTAGCCGAAATCATGGTCCTAGCCGGATACTGGTCCTCAACTAGTAGGGCTAATTATCTTCATAGAATTAAAAATTGACTTTGTTTACCGAAACAAATAAATGAAACGGAAATTGAAAAAGGTATATATATATATATGTATGTGTGTATAATATATATATATGTATGTATGTGTATATATTATATATATATATATATATATATATATATATATATATATATATATATATATATATTTATTTATTATATTATATATATATGTGTACATATATATATATATATATATATATATATATATATATATATATATATATATATATATATATATATATATATATATATATATATATAACCATAGGCCTACTGATACGAACAAATAACAGAAAATAACCAACGAGCATTCACATGAGAATATTGGAGAATCAATTCATGTACCTACATTGTATCTGCTAAACCATTATAGCCTAATTAATTGAATTATGATCAATTACAAAGTTCTTAATTTGACGATGAGGGACGGAAGCTGACACTATCTGGAGTAAAAAACAAATTTGTGTTATATTCCATCTATTTTATCGTAAATTATCGAGTTAGCATCTTCTTAATGACCCTGTCATCTCGATTTGTAAGCAAGCATGTCTGAACTGACACAAACAAATTAGCTATGAGACTAGGCGTAAATCATCCCTTGACTCGGCGTTAAGTGTTAAACATGAACTGTTCATTTACAGCTGATACTGGTTGGAGCGCATCACTGCTTTTTTTCTCATGACACTAAACCCCGTTCATGTGGCAAGATTTACTCACATATGTAAAAATACATGGCCTACGTAAGTAAATCTACTCACGTATGCAAATTTGGCACATGAACGCATTCACTCACGTAAGTAAATTTACATGTGAAGCAAATTTGCACTGATTTCTGAGGTAGTGCACATGTGCAAATTTGCATGCTATGCAACAATTCAATTGCTTTTTTGCGATCTATGATTAAATTTTGCGATCTTCAGCTGATAATACAAATTCTGTTTATAAATGAATTTTCATATTCATACATGTTGAGAAAACACAAACGAAAATTTCACCGATATGTAGGGCAAACACTTTAGAGAGAAACTGACGTTAAACAAAGTGTAGTTAAATGTCCTAAATCCAAAACATTAAGAAAAAGATAGGGGTACATGATTTCAGTTTAGAGTAGGGGAAGGAAGAGCAGATATTGTTTTTGCGAAACGAGGCACGATTATTTTGTAATTTATTTTTATTAATTTTCCATTTCCAATTTTTATCTTAGAACTTCTGGGTGCTCACCCCGAATGCTAAAATTATTGTGCAGTTCATATGGAGTTGATTTCAATTATACATACATAAATATACTATTGTGTCCATATGGGGGCATGCATCCTTTAAGCCCCCATTGAATCCGCCACTGTGATGCTTCTGTTTAGTAAAACCAAGTGATAATAACAAATTTACACACATGCTATTTTTCCACGTGAACTCGTAGCAAATTTGCTTTTACATAGGTGAGTAAATTTACATATCATGTAAATTTACTCCTGGAGTAAACGTTGGCCACATGAATTGGGCTTTACTCATCAGCCCCCGTTGTCATATTTAGACTTACCTGCATCCGTAACTGTAAAAGTCTGTGGTCAAGGTTCAGTGGTGAACAAGTTAATATTGAATGTAAAATCATTTTGAAATTTGTTTTAAGCTATAAACTCCTGAATTCTGAAAGTGGACTTAACCATTCTTTGAAATGGATGATTCGAAATGTGGCTATAGGGTTCAATGAATTAATTGTAATCACTTGACAAATTTGTGCTTATGTGTTGAAACCAGTTGAAAAGAAACACTACAGACAGAATAGCTTAGTTAATAGAGCGCCAGATATACAGTGAAAGGTGCTTTGTTCGATTTCCGATGGTGCCACATTTTCAGAGTTGAGTTTGCATCCCCTGTCCACTGACATTTAATTCAAGATTGATTGTGTTCAGTTGAGTTTGCCAGTCCTGACAAATCCTGATGAGCCGGTCTGGCTCAGGCGGTAGTGTGCTCGACTCGTGAGTTCGAGTCCACCTGGCGGCAGGTTGGGTTCCTGTCCTTCGGACTGAGACAGTAAAAACCGAGGTTCTTTGTCATAGTAGGTGTCGGCACGTTAAAGAACCCTCACTGCTCAATGGCCCTAAGTGCCGAGCATAGGCCAAAATTTGAAGCCCTTCACCAGCAATTTGGTGACGTTTCCATATGAGTGAAATATTCTTGAGTGGGACGTTAAACAACATGAAAAAAAATCCAGAAAATTGCAGACATTACAATTGCTGACGACGGCCTTCCATTGACTCAAATTAAGTCATCAAAACATCATATCTTTTGGTATGGCCCATTTAATCCAAAGGTGTTAACTTTTTGCACGATAATTTGTTGGTAATATGACGTTTAGTGACGCGAGGAAGTTATAGCCTATATAACTAGTAATTATTACGTAATCACTAGGGGCCATACAGACACATATACCGAATGATTACGTCACAGCGAGGTCACCTTTATATCAGTGATTTTTCAAGGTCATTTTACGTTCTGACAGAACCCTCTCAGACTGATATATACAGCATCGTATTAAAATATAGTCAACTAGCGCCATTTACATAAAGTTTTCTATTTTAAATCACGGGAGCTGGAAATTTTTTCATTAATTAAAAATCGAGTCAAACACCCGATCGTCCGGCAAACTTACAGATAGCCCATTTCCAGCCCCTGTGGTTAAATCAACGTTTTTCAAGTAGATCTACCGCAATCACAAATTAATCCTACATCATCTTTTCAAAATTCATATGTCTAGGAAAAAAATTATATTTATTTTTATCTGATTTTTACGGAAGTATGGAAGGGACATGTGAAAAAAAAATTATCTCGTGCACACGACTTAATATTTTTTCCCTCAAAAATTTAAAAAGTTAAAAGTAGAATTTGAGACATAATGTGAATACAACAAATAAATCTTCTTAGGTGTAAGACGGATGTCGATGAAATTTAAAGGATAGTTGAAATGATTAATAATAACGTTTATGTAGGCTCCAAGAAAACATTTTTTCTGAAGAGCAACACTTTTTCTTTGCCATAATTTGTTGACATTCATTAACTATAGTCTAAGTCAAATCAAATAATAGATTTCCAGGTACCTTTGTAAAATAACCAATAATGAAAATAAAAATATCATGAGGCCAAAAAAGTATAGCCTATATTTTTTCTTCTGATAGTCTAAATTGTTTCATCGTTTCAATTTATCAAAACAGATATTGTATGAGAATCACCATCCCCCTTTTTTCTTCAAGAATTCACATGGATCTAGATATATTGTCAGATTGAATTTTGAAATGCACAAGTTTATTGTTTTATTGAACTCTGCGATGTGCACGCCATGGCGTGACACCATATATGGAGCTACGCCACAGGAAGTAGGGTGGATCGTCTTTTCAATCTTGCCATTTAGAGTTTTCCGGGATAGTTTATCCGTGTTCGAATTAGACATTTAGCCTTGCTCGCAAACTAACAGCAAGCATAGGACAAGAAAGAAGACAGCCAGATTCACTTAAAAGCGAAAGTGAAACTACGTCATCGAAACTTGAGCTGCGCAACTCCACCGGACCCGAATGTAGCCAAGTGGGAGTGCAGTAGGCTTTCAATCTGTAGCCTGGTTTTCTAGCCCAATCATCTTTCGTTGATAGGCTGACAGCGTTAGCATCAGTGAGCCAGGATCCCAGGCTAATCAATCTCTTACACGGGAGTGCAAGGACCGACAACTCTGTGTAAGGGATTGGTAAGCTATATTCACAGCTAGGCCTACAGATACTTGGGGATAGGACCCCGTGCCTATTGCCCGTCACCCCCTTGTTTGAACAAGTTGGTCATGGGCAAGGAGAGGCGTCCTACCCCCCAAGTACCCGTTTTTATATTGGTAGATTTATTTTCATTTTCATTTTTTTTTTAAATTCATATTAAAAAACTAAACTGAAAATAGTAGATCTAGCATAAAAACTCCAAATAAGGACAAGATAATGTGAGGGCGTATAGGCCTATATGGCTACATAAGGTTACAGTAAACCGGACTACAGATTTGAGTGTATACACTGTAGGCCTATATATACAGACAGATCTTGAAGTAGTTTTTGGAAATAAAGAAATAAACACAGTGTTATAGTTTCTTTAAGCTTGGAATTCAATTGGTGAATTGCGACATATGCTCTATACATTTATTATGTAAAAAGATGGTTTTAGTGTCCGAAATCCATAAAAAGGCTTCCCTGAGCTTTTAAAAATCAAAACTTTTCTGTTCTCTCTCATGCATTGCTTGCTTTGGTAATATTTGCATGAGTCAAAATGTGGTAATAACTGGTAGTTACAAAACATTAATTGTAAATAGTGAATATTGAACTGAAATTGAATGAAAATATTACATTGTAATATTAATTCGAAAAAAAAAATGTAGTTTTATATGAAATACATAAAGAAAAATTAAAAATTTGCCTCACTTTTGTCACCATGCTGTACAATAGAAAACAAAACTATGTGATCCAGCCTTTCTCCCTCTACAAATTTAACTATTTTTACTACATATATAAGTGCGGGTCGGCAATAAGACTTCTCTTCGACATGGGCTTCATCCGACGATGCTACACATCAGTGTTTGATGTAGTTTTGGATCGTAAATATTTACGTTTCTATATACTACAGCATGCTCTGATAGTGTCGGTTGACACCAAACTAATGCAATGACCCCGCCCCTGAACACATTTGTACCATGCTTGAAACTGTGTCAATTAACCAACAACGTTGACCTTGACATACAGAATGTAAATTTCATACATTTGCATATTGTGATTTATGATCTACTAATATTTAGAATATGACAGACTGAAATATTTGGAGGAGAGGAAAGTATTTGCTTAAACATTTTGTTAAGGTTGAAACAAATATTTTGCCATAAAACAATGAAGACCTTTGACATGATACATGTAATTTGAAAAACATGTTTATTTATGTTGAGTACACTAATTCAGTCTGTGATTATAGATGCCCATAATATTTGTAAACAATAAACAGTAAAACCTGCTATAGCAGCCACCTCTATATAAGGATTACCTGTTTATAAAGGCCAGTTTTTTCAAGTCCCTTGACTGCATACTTCAACTAAATTGAACCGTGTGTAATGGTCACCTGCACATAAAGGTAAATATTTTCTGGTTCCTTGAGTGGCCCCTATATACAGGTTTCACTGTCCACATTTCAAAATCACAACTTTCCCTTTGGGCTTGCTGTTGGCCATTACATATACATACATGTACTTTACACAGACTTGGACTTATACTCTTTGTGCATCTTTTAGACACACAGTATGGTACAGTAGAAACCACTCTCAAGGAGAACCACCTGCCTATTCAGACTGCATTCTAAAAATCCCTCGATTAAATAACCCTCTATATTAAACCTCTTTTGACATACCACCTTTCTTGAGTGACCACATTTAAGTTTCAACTGGGGTGGTCTCTCAAGATACCTTATATTCAGAATCTGGAAAAGTAAAATTATGGTGATAAAACTGGTATAGTTTATGATATAAGTGGTATAGTTTATGATATAAGTGGTATAGTTTATGATATAAGTGGTATAGTTTATGATGTAACTGGTATAGTTTATTATATAAGTGGTATAGTCTATGATATAAGTGGTATAGTTTATGATATAACTGGTATAGTTTATGATATAAGTGGTATAGTTTATGATATAAGTGGTATAGTTTATGATGTAACTGGTATAGTTTATTATATAAGTGGTATAGTCTATGATATAAGTGGTATAGTTTATGATGTAACTGGTATAGTTTATGATATAAGTGGTAAATTTTATGATATAACTGGTATTGTTTATGATATAAGTGGTATAGTTTATTATATAAGTGGTATAGTCTATGATATAAGTGGTATAGTTTATGATGTAACTGGTATAGTTTATGATATAAGTGGTATAGTTGTTTGATATAACTGGTATAGTTTATGATATAAGTGGTATAGTTTATGATATAACTGGTATAGTTTATGATATAACTGGTATTGTTTATGATATAACTGGTATAGTTTATGATATAACTGGTATAGTTTATGATAAAACTGGTATTGTTTATGATATAACTGGTATAGGTTATGATATAAATGGTATAGTTTATGATATAAGTGGTATAGTTTATGATATAACTATAGTTTATGATATAAGTGGTATAGTTTATGATATAACTGGTATAGAATATGATATAACTGGTATAGTTTATGGTATAGTTTTTGATATAACTGGTATAGTTTATAATATAAGTGGTATAGTCTATGATATAACTGGTATAGTTTATGGTATAGTTTATGATATAAGTGGTATAGTTTATGATATAACTGGTATAGTTTATGATATAACTGGTATAGTTTATGGTATAGTTTATGATATAAGTGGTATAGTTTATGATATAACTGGTATAGTTTATGATATAACTGGTATAGTTTATGGTATAGTTTATGATATAACTGGTATAGTTTATGATATAACTGGTATAGTTTATGATATAACTGGTATAGTTTATGATATAACTGGTATGGTTTATGGTATAGTTTATGATATAACTGGTATAGTTTATAATATAAGTGGTATAGTCTATGATATAACTGGTATAGTTTATGATATAACTCTTTCACCCCTAAGTATTTAAATGGTACACTCTTTTTTTGTTGACTTGGACAAGTCTATTATTAGTGTGTATTGTTAAAAAGGTTAATAGACCATTTTTAATGTGACCTTGTAACTTTGGACAACAAAATTATAACCCATAACATAGGCGTGGGAACCGGGGGGGAGCGGGGGCTAGGGGGGGCTTAGCCCCCCACCTTTTTTGCAAAGATAGGCATAGGTGTTAAAAATTGGGGCTTAGCCCCAGATGTTTCTGGCGTGTGTATGTGTTTTAAGTTGGTTTAGCCCCCCCACTTTCAATTTGCTTCCGACGCTGATGCATAATTTTCCCATAAAAATGGCAATGTTGTCACACTTTTGGGGACTGATTGTCCCCCGACCTTATTTTTCCGAGAATCTATTTTCTTTTGCTGCCCAATGTCACAGAACTGTGGTGAAGTGTAAAAGGTGTCCGTTATAAAACCAATGTGAATTAGAGTTTCAAAAACAGGGGTCAAATTTAATATTTCTGTCTCACTACTGGTAGATGGAAATCAATTTTACTAGTCCTATGACAAATTCAGTAGTCCCAAAGTGGTTCAATGAATTACAAATTTGACACCTATTTTCTAAATAAATTGTAATTACCAGAGTTACCAAAGTTATATTTTTTTTGTGTGTTTTTAAATTATCTTAAGTCAAAGCAACTATGATTTCATTAATTTGAGTTAAGGAAATAATATAAGGACTGATTATAGGTAAATCTGGTGTTCATTGTACATGTACATGGATACATTATACATTTTCATTAATCATTGTTCATGTTCGTATTGTAATGTTTATTTATATACTGTAAATGTGGACATTTCCACGTGTTGTTAATTACACGATTTTCTCATTCAAACTATATACATGTACATGGGGCTCATTTACGCAGTGTCACAACTTATTATGAACAGTTCTGTATTAAACGAAAATTCTTAGCTCAACTGTGGGACTGATACGCGTGGGTAATTTACACAGAAAACTCTTCATAGCGTATTTAGTGTAAATTACCCCCACACGTAAATTTCCACGTTAACAGTATAATACTTAGTCAACCAGACTAGTTGAAGCACAACCTAGACTACTGTACTTCGCTGTAAAAGTTATTACAAGTAGTCTTTGGCTGGTGGACTATTGCTAATTTCAGACCCTGAAATAATGTTTCAAAATTGACCAATATTCTAAATATTTATCCTTTGTTTCAGATAGCTTATTCCTTGTCTCATTTTGGTCCAGGTGATCCCAGTGCTCCCATATTCCTGGACGAAGTCATATGCGGGGGAAATGAAAAATCCTTATTGCAATGTAGCACTAACAAATGGGGTGGAAATAATTGCAACCATGAGGAAGATGCCAGTGTCTCCTGTTTCAATGTTACAGGTAATGTATATAGACATGTATCAAAAATCAGCTTATCCACCCCTAGAAAAACAATGGATTCTTCTGTAGATCAATGATTTAGGCCAGTCCAAATGTGTCTTTAGGGGTGAATGGGTTAATATCAACATGTGGGTCCTGTAAAAGGCTGATTCCCAATGCAAAATTTACTGCATTTAAGGACGCATTAATTTTTATACTAACTGGTGAAACTATCAAAGTAGCAGGAGAATTTCCGTCTTTTTGTATAGATTTCTATGTAATTTTGTCAAATATGATATATTTATTGAGAGTAGGGGGTTAAATTCTCCTGTTGCCGCCTTCTAATAACATCCCTGGCATTTGTATTTATTTTTCCCAATTTTGAGCACATTTGGTATTAAACAATAAAAAGGTGAATTTAGTACATGTTTGAACTGCACTTTAAAATCTCAAGTGCTAATAGACCCTTTGTGAGAAAGGGTCTTGTTCCCTTTAATTTGGGAATCTTACATAGCAATGGGCTAAATTTGGTAAAAAAAAAAAAAGTTATGGTAATTTTACTAGTAGGATCGAAAATAAAGATACAAAACTTGTGATTCATTTATCTCTTTATTAAACTGACAACATGGATTTGATCTGAAGACATGAAGGTATAAATTCAGCAATTTGCTTTTGTCTATATATCAAAATTAGGTACACATTGAACATAGTTGGGAAATTTTTGCTCAAAATTGGGAAAAATATAGCTGATTTTGATTTGGGAATGGGCCCTTTTACCGAACCCACATGTTGATGATATTAATCCCAGAGTCTTCATATGAAAACCATGGTATAAATGACCATAGTTACAGGTTTTTTCCCCAATTTGACCCATTGTGACGTGAAATTCCAGGTGGAAGGGTACAGGGTCCATTAACTCCGGGGGATTTCCCAGCCTATCATACGGGGCCAAAATAAGGCCCCATTCCCAATGCAAAAACAAATGCATTTTTTCCAATTTGCAGTCAAAATTTCCCAGCTGAAGTCAAATGACAATGAATTGTAAAAGATTCTTGTATTTTCACATAGCTTGTGTACATGTATTTCTAGATTTCACAATTTCAATAAAATGTTGCCAAAATTTCAAATTCAAAAGGCCCAGGGATTAATATCATCAACATGTGGGTCTGGTAAAAGGCCTCATTCCCAATGCAAAATTTACTACAGATTTTTTCCCAATTTTGAGAAAAATTTCCCAAATATGTTCACTGTTCAGCTCACATTAAGATTTGCCATTAAAGGCAAATCTCCAAATCTAAAGTACCACTCAATCAAAACTGCCATGTCAAAGGAAAACCATGTTAACCAGTTAAATAGAAGTACATGTAGTTGGATGAATAAATTTTCGTGTTTTTATTGTTATAAGTAAAATAACCATGGTTACTTTTCCCCCAATTGGGCCCATTTCCATTGACATTGAAGTGTAATGATTTAAGTATGTGTCATGACCTTGGTTCATGTCTTTAAGGTCAATGTCACAGCACACCTATGGACAGAATTTTTGACTAGGCTATAAATTTACAACCATTTCTTGGAATGCATTCAACCTTTAATATGTTATTGGTCATGACCTATTGCCCTAAAGGTGTGTCATGACCTTGACCTTTGGTCACATCTTTTACGTCAACATAATGGTGCGTCCATGGACAGAGAGGTAGCATATGTTTTGTTTAAAGACACAACTTCTAGTTCTCGGTACTTTTATGTAAATGTACAATATCAAATTATACAAATCAGACATTTTGGTATGCAAAACAAATATTTCAAGCAAGAAAAGTAAAAACTTGAAAAACTATTACAATTTTTTTCATATATAATATAAATTATTTATTTACTTTTTAACATGCTTTAGGCTGTAGGAAGTCCTTATTTCTACTAAGAGATTCCAAATTACATTTGAAATGCAAATTATTTGTATGCATGTAATTAAGTTCAATGACATTTAATATAGTGTCAATTGTAAGGAGTGACATCTCACGTGATTTAACATCTGTGAAATGTATTACCATGTAAACATGGTTTGTGGCAAAGTAATGGTAGTTGCATTTTCTCATTCAGTAAGATCATATTTATTATATCCAGGACAGGCCTTAATTTTCACATTTTTTTTTAGAAAGATAGCCTATGGCGATGTCTTTGGGAATTTCACTGATGTTTACTGAAAATATATATATAAATGTGCTATTGTGGATATTACAACAAAGAATTCTATATCTTATTAAACCATCTTTCAGAATTTTATCATCTTTCACACAAATGTTCTTTGGGACAATGACTTTCAGAACTAGGTCACTCAAGGTCATTTCTGAAAGGTCAAGGTCACTCAACATGTCCTTAAAATATTGGGAGAAGCATGCATTAGTTTGATTTATATTCTTGTTCATTTTTATTTCTCTAAAAAAAATATTTTAGTACGGTATTTAAGTCTCATATGTTGTTTTTGCAGCAAGATTGAATTTTGCCACAGAACAGGATAATGTTGGTTTGGTGGAGATCCGAGGGTCGAAAGGATGGGCCGAGGTTTGTGATGCTGGCTGGGATAATGTTGATGCAGACGTTTTATGCCGCGAGCTGGGCTTTGTCAGTGGAATTGCCATTACCCAGGCTAATCGTGGTGTTATTGACTTATCAAAGAATTTCGCTGATGCATTCTGGAAATTTAATTGTAAAAAAACACAGACAAGTTTGTTGGATTGCGCCAAGGTAGATTACTGGCAAGGAAAATGTAATGAAGGTTCACTGGCAGGTGCTGTGTGTTTTCACAAGGAAGTGAATAACATTGATACAGGTAAGATGCAGTTGGCTAGTATACAGGAAGAGAATTCAAAATTCACTTAGGCAGTCCAGAAGTATGGTCATATACATGTAAGACAGGGAATCTTTATATACATTGTACAGGGGTCACTTAGGCAGTCCAGAAGTATGATCACATACATTTAAGACAGGCAGTCTTTATATACAAGGGTTCTCTAAAGCAGTCCAGAAGTATCATCAGGTCTCATAAGACAGGGAGTCTTTATATACAGGGGGTCACTTAGGCAGTCCAGAAGTATCATCAGGTCACATAAGACAGGAAGTCTTTATATACAGGGGGTCACTTAGGCAGTCCAGAAGTATGGTCACATAAGACAGGAAGTCTTTATATACAGGGGGTCACTTAGGCAGTCCAGAAGTATGGTCACATAAGACAGGGAGTCTTTATATACAGGGGGTCACTAAGGCAGTCCAGAAGTATGGTCACATAAGACAGGAAGTCTTTATATACAGGGGGTCACTTAGGCAGTCCAGAAGTATCATCAGGTCTCATAAGACAGGGAGTCTTTATATACAGGAGGCACTAAGGCAGTCCAGAGTATGGTCACAAAAGATACTAAGAGTCTATATCAAACCACTTGCCCATGGAAGCCCTTTTGAAAACATGTTTTAGACGTTGATTTGCCATGGGCATAGAATAAAAGTGAAATGCAAAGGTCTCTCAGATGGAACTTTAAACAAAGTTTTTGTGCTATGGTAAGCATGACATGGTAAAGGGCTCTCCATTGGCTAAAGTCCCTAGCAAAGGTCAAAATTTGTTGAACTTCACTGCCACCTGGTGGGTTCTCCAGGTAAGTAAAATTCTTGGAGCAACAACAACAAAAAACAAACGGTCATTTAAAAACACAATTCCACATGTCGCATGAAAGAAAACTACATGGTCCAAAATACCCAATCTAATTAAAAAATGAACACTCATTGCTCCCGTTTTCTGATATGTTGTGTAGATGATTTAACCAAACCCACTATGGGGTCACATGGGAGTGACCTCACATTGGTGTGTTTTATTAAACTATTGAATATGATGTTGAAAGTTTACCGAAAGGATCCATTTCCCAAAGCGCAAAATGACTTGTATTTTTTCCAAAAAAAATGTGCAAAAATCCCAGTAATTTGGAATTTCAAACTAAAGAATAATGTAATGTAATATAATGTATTTTCAAATAAATGTCTCAAATTAAGTTTTTCTGTTTTAGTTAAACTATTGTACATTTCCCCAATATTTCTAAACCTAAGGCCTGGACCCATGATTTATGAGGTAGGAAAGTCCCTGTAATGTTTTATTTTAATTTGTGTGAGGGACTATGTCAGTGTCAGTATTTGGAACACCGTTTTGATGGTCAAATACTTACTAAAAAAAATAAACTGAAAATCATGTTATATTATGAGAGTGTGTATTATATGTAGACCTGCTATATACACATAAACACAAATCGTGTAATCTTAACTCTGTCTCAATTATATGACTATAAAACAACCATTTAATCTATATCATAGTAAATATATGCTATTAAGATCACTCTAGTGATAAAACTGGTACGAATGTAGGTTATACGAGTGTATAGACATTTTATATATGGTGCCTCTAAGCCAGATCCTACTTTCTGATATTCAAATGCTGATGAATCAATGCCTTTTGGCTGTATGCTGTTGCTATTATGATCATGGTGTATATATTAGTCCTTTACTGTTATGATATCTATCTATATACAAACACACACACATATATATATATATTTATATATACACACACAGTAAAACTTGTATATAAAAACCCTCTTACGTATATGGACACAACTTTATGAGCAGGTGGTCTTTATACACAGTTGGTCACTAGAGCAAGTTTTACTGTATATACATACTTACACACACACACACACACACACACACACACACACACATCTTGTATATATTATATCTTATATCATTAACTACTGAAATTTCTATAATAATTATAATTTTGTTATTGTGAAAACCCTGTTTATTTGAAAAAAAATCCTTCCCCTTCAATTTCAGTTTATTCGGGTTCAACTGTAGATAAATCATGGTCGATACAAACATGTATAACCACCAAAGCTGCACAGTCCATTATACATCATGTGTATCGTTGTGGTGTACTTATGGACACACAAATGGATTTAGGGATTAATATCATCAACATGCGGGTCCTGTAAAAGGTTCCATTCCCAATGCAGAATCTGCTGCATGTGGTATATTTTTCACAATCTTAAGCAAAATTTTCCTTATTATGTTCACCATGTAGCTCACTTTTGGTCAAATAGTCCCTGGGATAATGTTTTGTATATTGCTTTTTTTATTCAAATACACAACAAAAATTCATTGTTCACACTTCCTATTCTTCACCTGCACAGAAATCTGAAAAAAAAATGAATGTCAAATTTGATTTGTTTTCCTCTTTAATAGATATAAATGATATTTGAAGTTCAACAAATGTTGCCCTAAAATCCTGGGGCTAATCCGAAGATAAATTTCCGTACCGGTTGTAACTTCCTGTTTGTTTAGTGAAATATGCACATCTTGCATTTGACATTTGTTGAACAGAAATTTGTTCTGAGGGGTTTTAGTTGAGTAGAATAAAGTATTTGATTTAGCAAGGGCCTATATGGCTCAGTGGTTATAGGGCACTTTTACTTATATCATAATGTTTTTCACCTTTATAAAATTTCTCTGCAGCTAACTCAAGTCTGCAGGGCTCAACAATTAAGTTTGTCTGGGACAGGTCTATTTCCTGTTTGGACAAGGAGATGTTACTTCTCACTTGTCCTTTCAGACAAGTGAAATGGTTGAAGACAATTATTAATTCAATTAAGATTATACTTCTTTTAACACAAAATATTATCTTTAAATTAAATGTTACACATGATTTTCGGACAAGTCTTTTTTTTTTTGCATTCTGACAAGTAGATTTCAGTACTACTTGTCCTGCAGGACAAGTGGAAATTTTCATGTTAACCCCTGGTCTGGCTATGTTTGGCATACCGGTACTTGTTCATTTGTAGAAAATTTAGGTCTTTTCATAGATACAATATGACCATGTTTTTTACCCATTACTGCCCATGTGAGATAGGATTCTCTCATGTGAGTAAGCCTTGTGAGATCCACTTATCTCACTTGAGCATGTGACCCTATAAGCTGGGACTACTTTTTGCATATTTGTCTGGTTTGTTTACATGCATCAAGAATAAGCAGGGCTTAATAATTTCTTTTCTCCCTCCTGCTTTAACGCCTTCTTTACTTTTTTAGTACCGTAGACTTACATGTACTTTTAGCATGCACTTTGAAATTATAGTCTCTGCTTGAAAAAACACTTTTATCTAAATATTTTATGATTTTTATATAAATTTGTGAAATTAAATAAAAGGTAGGTAAAATGAAATTTAATGGGGAAAAATTAATTCATCATGAGTCAATCCATTTGGAATAGGAATTATTATAGAAAGGAGGTTGAATATTTCAGTCAAGGACGAGGCTTGCGGAGTCCCTCACGGAAATATTTTAACCGCAGGGTGAAAATTCCCTATCCTACATGAATACAGATGATGGATGCTTATATTCTTTTCCAATGTATGTTAAAAATAGTTTGTAAGATATTCTTGATAAAGAAAATTGAGAAAATGAAAATCACAGTTATATCAGGCAGATCAGCCATCTTGAATTGGACACTGACTATAGGAAGATGACTGTATCTCTGCCATCTGAAAAAAAAAACTGTTGGGCAAAGTGACAAATATTACCCCAATGTATCAAAGAAAAATCTTCATCAGATGTTGTATGACTTAAGTAATATTCAGTTAATTCATGCAGAAACACTTAATAATGTGGGACATATTTTGGTTTTTTTTTTGTGACTAAAGAGTAAAAGAGACATTTTGAGTTATATTTTTTATGGTCATTTCATCCATTTGAAAGTCATTTCCCTCCAGGCTGTGGTCATTTCCTAATGCATTAACACTTTTGGTACATGAACACATGTCAGATTTTGAAATTTTGATATATTGTTGCTAAGTAACTCAAAGATTGGTTAAGTCCACTATCAAAATTCAAGAGTATATCATCTAGAATCTGAATTTTTGACATGCAATATTTTTTGATTTCGGTAAGTCTAAATGTTGTTGATAAGTTAATGAGTTTGTGAAATATATCTCATTGCTTATTTTCCAAAGGTTAATTCCATACATATATTTCCACTATTACATCAAAAATGAAGAATTGTTGCCATGATTTTTTTTTAAATTGATAGAATGAAAATAACAATAAAAACAATTCTATTTGTTGTATTCATTCTGTTTCATTCATGCAACCATACTGAAAAGACGTTTAACATTAAATACATGGGTATATCACAACAAATTATGTTTTTTGCATTCCTATTTTGGCACTAAGCCTGGAAATTTGATATAACAGCATATTTGATATAACAGCATATTTGATATAACAGCAAATTTACTGGCTCCCTACCTGGCTGTTATAACAAGAGTTGACTGTACTTGTTTAAACACAAACTAATACGGTACCTTTATATGTTACACTTGATTTTTGAACAAGTCATTTTTGCATTGGGACAAGTTAATATTTGAATACTACTTGTCCTGTCCTGCAGTACAAGGGGAAATTTTCATAATTGTTGACCCCTGATATAGAGATTCTATAGTGAGTCCTGTATTTGACTATCATGCTTATCTACATGTAACTCACGTTAATTACATGTAATTTTCAAATTTGAAAAGACACAAGGTTTACCAAGTGTATTTTCATATTTTGAAAGTTTACTGACGAGAGTAAGATAAACATGATAATCAGCTTACACCAGTTGTTGAATCCGTTTCTACGGTAACTGAAGACTTGCGTAGTATGGAACATTAGCCTACATCATGTCTATATATAGACACCATCGGGCCCTGACTCTCATGATCCTGTATCTCGCCACTTTGGTCACAATCTTTCCACATTACATATAAATATGTCAAAGGTAGAAAACCAGACATTGTTAGAGACTTCAATTATGGATCCGTTTTCCTGCAAAATTTTACAAACGTTTATAACATGTACAACATGGCCATCTTTGACTGCTGACAACAGGCCTGATTCAAATTTTTGTCACGTGCAAACATTTTCCGAGTCGGCTATTTTTTTTTCATTATAGTAGTAGTGCGGGGTCAAAAATTAATTTCTCAGCCAATGAGATTGATTCAGTCCTGTTGGTTATTTGTATATCTTTAACTAACTTCATTTTCATTTTTACAACTGCTTGAACGTGGTATAAGAACATAAGTTATGATAGAAAATTATTTCGTATTTAGTATACCGTCATGGATTTTTCAAGTATTGTTCATGTATGTTAGGTCCTAGTACTGGATCCATTCCCATCTGAAATAATTTACAAAATTGTGAATCATGTTTTCACAATTTCCTGCTACAATTTCCCAAATTTTCTGACCTTAAATTCAAAATCTTGTCCTCAAGTTTTATAGTGTTAGAGCGTATTATGATGGTAATAATTCTAGGTGTTTTTAAAGACAAAATTTAATGGAGTGACCTTGTCGTAAATCTGTTAAAGGCTCAACAATGTCTAATTCTGTTTGACAAAATTATTATTATCAACTATATGTGTATATATATATATATATATACATATATATATATATATATATATATATTTATATATATATAAATATATATATATATATATATATATATATATATGTGTATGTATATATATATATGTATATATATATGTGTGTGTGTATATATATATATATATATATATTTATATATATATATTATATATATATATATACACACATACATATATATATATATACACACATACATTATATATATATGTGTATATATATATATATATAGATACACATACATATATATATATACATATACTCATATACATACATGTATATAATATATATACACACACACATATATATATATATATATATATATATGTATGTATGTGTATGTATATATATATATATATATATATATATATATATATATATATATATATATATATATATATATAAATATATATATATATATACTATATATATATATATATATATACTGACCCTGGACTCTGTATTCTTGATTTACACATCAAAATAAGTAGGAAAATCCATGATATTTGTAAAAAATGTTGTGTTTCATTGAGTATCAAACAGAAAAAAATATGTATCCCCATGTTGTCATGGGTATGTGTAAGTCATAGCATGTTCCCGTAGAGAAAACAAACAAAAAAGCAAAAAACAAAGAATGAAAAAAAAAAAAAAATACCAGAGGCATGTGTGTGAAGAAACATAACAGATATACATGTAGTAAGGTCCTATGAGTCACACACACATACAAGTGCATGATTTTGCAATTAATTAGCAATACATCAACACATGATTGGATTATTTGTGACAAGTGACTTAATGTTTCTGGTTTACCTTGTGTCTTGTAACTGTTTACATGTATATGTTGTGGGATGATCAGAGTTCACTCCTTCATTTATTTGGCAATTATCAAACAGAAAATTATGTCAACGTTTTAGAAAAATATAAATTTCTGGTAGCATTTTTCTTATGCATGGGTCGATCAAAATTTTAAAATATGTGATTATATTTGATCAGAGCTGTTCCAGAAAAAAAAGTGTCTCCTGGGGGCAGAATGCCCATGAAAATTAGGGGTACCACCAATAGATTTTAAATTAAAAAAAAAGCCACCCCACCAACTACCTCACATTTTAGGTAAACTCCCAAACTAACAAATTTAGATAAAAAATTAAGCCAACAAATTTAGATAAAAAATTAAACCATTTTTCCATGTTATGGAAAAGATAAAATTTTATGTTTTCAGCTTTTTTATTGGAATACAATTGTCTTTCAAGACAGTATATGTATAAAAATATTTTTTTACATTTCACAGTGACCATGAAAAAATGGTGAATTAATTTGATAATTGATATGCATGTATAGTGAAACCTGTATATAGGGGCCACTCAAGGGACTAGAAAATACTGACCTTAATGTGCAGGTGACCCTTATACATATGTTCAATTAAGTTGAAGTATGCAGTCAAGGGACTTGAGAAAACTGGCCTTTATAAACAGGTGATCATTATATAGAGGTGGCCACTATAGCAGGTTTTACTGTATCCTCAATTTACATTTTATACATGTTAGTGTGTTTGACAGAAACTGACTAGCTAAAGAATATTATAATGCATTCGTTACATTAGTCAGTTTTATTTTTTGAAGTTCATCATTATCAGACCAAAGATTCTGGCACACATTAAGGTTACTGGTAACTCATTTTCATGACAATTTCATTTCATGTCAAGCGATCTGTAAAATGTAATTACTAACCATATCAAAATATTAAAGTATTAAAGAGAAAAGAAATAAAAATGATTAAAAAATGCAACTGAGAGCCAACAAAACACACAAGTCAGTATTAATCCCCCTAATACATTCCATTTCTTTATCACCACCCCCAACCAACAAATTTCAAATGCAATTTTAATCCCCTTCAAGACAATTTTTTATATTAAAGGTGTTTTGCTCTCAGGAGACACTTTTTCTGGAATAGCCCTAACTCAAGAATTAAATATATTTATATAACCTATTTTTGTGTTTATTTGTTTTGTTGTTGTTGTGTTTGTTTTGGCTTTTGGGGTTACAGCTTTGCCATTTTCTTTTTCTGTTAATTTCATATTTGAGCTGGAGGATTTGTTACATAAACTTGAAAGTTGAAAAAAAAACCAATGTAATAGTATAAAAAGATAAAATTCAGGCTTTCCCTTGAAATATTTATCAAGGGGTCCAATGGACACCGTGTAGATTGAAGTAAGGGTCCTGTGGGCAGTTTGGGAGTCATTGATTCTTTAAGAGTAAATAAACATGATGTACAGATGTTTTCTTTGTTAAATCTTGTGTAACATTACTTACATCATTAGCCTACATGTATGTTTGTATAGGCAGGGATTTTCCACACTCCTTTGGGATTGGGCATGGACCTTTTTGAATTGGGAATTTTAACAACATTTTATTGAAATTGGGAAAAGAGAAATACACAAAACTATATGAAAATACATGAATTTCTTCAAATTCATCATCAATTTGTTTCAATTGGGAGATTTTGACAGCAGGTTGGGAAACAATTTTTGCATTGGGAATGGGGCCTTATTTCGGCCCCATATGAAAGTGTGGAAAATCCCCGATAGGATGTGAATTATGGCAGTCTGTAGTACCAGCATTTCATAGATTTATTTAAAGGGGCATTTATAGCTTTGTTTACCAAAAAAAATATATATATTTCGATTTTTCTCTACTTTTACTACTTGTACTTGATGTACAATAACAAATAAGAGCTATACACAGGCATAAAAAAATCTTATATTCCTAAATATTTTGTGAAAATTGCTTGAGAATCCCAGTTTGGCGGTTATTCATTTGCAATTGATTAAATCAACCTTTTTATTTGTATATGAATACCACAGTGGACCTGACCTCGTTTTCACAATACAGTAAAACCTGCAATAGCGGCCACCTCTATATAAGGATCACCTGTCTATAAAGGCCAGTTTTGAAAAGTCCCTTGACTGCATACTTCAACTAAATTGAACCTGTGTATAAGGGTCACCTGCACATAGAGGTCAATATTCTTTAGTCCCTTGGGTGGCCCCTATATACAGGTTTTACTGTATATATGGGAATATAAGAGTTTTTATGCCTGTGTATAGCTCTTCTTTGTTGTTGTACATAATTACTACATGTAGTTAAAAGGAGAAAAAACACAGCTGATGTCTTTTAAGGTATAATTATGCCACAGTCTGTACTACTAGCATTCCATAGCTTTATCTAATGTATTTTACTGTCAAAAAATGCGGAGTTTATCTTGCATTCATTAATACACAATGATTTTCATTTTGGGGTCCTTTGCTTTGACAAACACACAAGATTTATGGGGCAGGGAAAATCCTGAAATTAAACCTAATCACTTTCCCTACAATTGTATCTACTGACTTCAGGTCTGAGGAGAGTCTAGATCAAAGTACAGTAAAACTTGCTTTAACGATCACCTGTATATAAAGTCCACCTGATCATAGAGGTTGTTTTTTGCTGTACCCAATAGTACCATTCGTGTACAAATCAACCTCTATATAAAGACTGCCTCCCTATAAAGATTGGTTTTGTTGTGTCTGTAAAAGGTCTTTGTATACAAGTTTCACTGTAGATAAACATCTTTAGGTTTGATTGTGTTTCCAAGTTTAATTACTTGACACAATAACATTGGATTCCAGGTCTTTTTCTGCTAAATTTGGGGAAATGCAATTTGGGAATTTTGATGTGAATTTGTGTGAAAATTGGCATAGGGAAAATGATTTGTTGTTATGATTCAGTTTAGACTCAGTGTGTTTGTAACCACATGCCAATTAATATGCACTTTAGTTGACTTATACTTGATTTATTTTCTGGGATGAATTTGCATTGATGGAATCTATTCGTTATTTTAGTTAAATACTTTGTATATATCTCTTTCAGCATTTGACATCCGGATGGTAGACGGAGGAGTTAATTGGGGTAGAATAGAGGTCAAACATCTAGACACGTGGGGTCATGTTTGTAACTACGGTTGGTCAGACGAAGCAGCAAATGTTGCCTGCCGTCAAATGAATTTCCTTGGGGGCGTGGCTTTTGGTACATATACGACACCGGATAAAGTGGCTTGGATCCGCTACCTGAAGTGTAACGGGTCGGAGGAGTCAATAGACCAATGTGGAGTACCTGCAGGAACCATGATGTGGCAAACAGACTTCAAGTGTACCGCAGCTTCAGTACTTTGCTATAACGTTTCAGGTAATTTTAAAATATGTATGTTATTGAATCAACTACTGTATTTGCAGGGAGTTCAAAGGGGCATTAGCTTCAATTGTTTCCCTTTTTTAATCACTTTTAAGATTGATATACAATAACAAAAAAGAGAAATACATAGGCATAAACATTATTAAATTCCTATATGTTTATTAAAATTGCTTGGGACACCAAATTTTGGCACATTTTCAGTTGCAATTGATTAACTCAACCTTACTATTTGTATATGAATACCACACTGGACTTGACCAAGAGTTAGCACTTGTATAGCTCTTATTTGTTATTTTACATCAAACAAGTAGTAAAAGTAGAAAAAAAATCAAAATAATTTTTTTTTTTGTTAAACACAGCTAATGCCACTATAAATTTGCAAAATTTAATACACACGATAAGGTCCTTTCTGAATAACACAAAATTTTCTCCCTGCTAACTTAAACAACTATACAGTAACCCAGTGATCACCATGACCTATATAAGTGTAGTTATGTGCCATATTGTTTGAAGTTGTTGTCTATAAAAGCTGTAAATTATATTTCCAATTCTTGTATCCCATTAATCTATTCTTGAACTCATTGTAGTCTATTCCCAATGCATTTGCAATACATTTCATCCATTGAATTTCATCGTATGACAGTTACTTCCTGTAGCCCCCTTGCAGTGACTCAGTCAGCTTGAGGGATCACATCACGTGTAAGTTTGATTCTCGGTATGGGATCATGCCTGATACATTAACTCTTCAACCCCCTGAAAAACAATGGACTCTTCTCTAAATCAGTAATTTAGGTCAGTCCAAATGTGTCTTTAGGCATTAGGAGTGAATGAGTTCAATAGCAGTTACAGTACTGTTCTTTCCCCAGACGCTTGACATAAGAATTGGAACCATTGGTCCTTCAGATGAGACTTAAAGGGGCATTAGCCGTGTTTACCAAAATAATTATTTCAAAATTTTCTACTTTTAATTACAACTTGTATTTGAGATACAGTAACAAATAAGAGCTATACCCAGGCATGAAAAATCTGATATTCCTATATATTTTATGAAAATAAGGTCAGGTCAGGTATGCATATACATGTGTACAAATAGTAAGGTTGAATCAATCAATTTGCAAGTGCATAATTACCAAACTGTGGTTCTCAAACAACATTCACAAAATACATAGGAATTTAAGAATTTTTATGTCTGGGTATTTCTTGTTAATAGTTATTGTATATCAACATGATCAAATTAAGTAGTAAAAAAGGAAAGACAATTTATAAAAGCAAAAAGACAAAACCACAGCTAACCTCCCCTTTAAATCAAAAGTCCAGAGGCTTGGCAAGATTGGCAATGTAAAGAAGCCTTCATATTACTCCATAGGACATATTGTTTGTGGAAAACTGCCTCAGGCTGGAGACATCTCCATGTTAACATTTTTTCACCGAATTGGGAAAAGACAACACAAAAGCAGTATATGAATAATTGAAAGCATCAATTTTCTCATATTCTGTATTTAGGAAAGAGATTAATATATGTTGGCGGAGAGAAAAATTAGATGAGATTCTGAAATTACACAAAAACTGGTCATGATCTACTGACACTTAGTTTCTCTGTCATTCATTCTTTATATTTGGCAATTGTCAAAGGTCAGGTAATATGGAAGATAATTATATATGAGAACATGAATTTGGACATCATCTGGTTTTTATCACAATATTTCATTATGTACAGTACCCGCCAAAATTATATCCTCACCCCAAAAGATATTTTTCTTTATATGACAAAAATAAGAAATGGTTAGAAAAATAAAACCATATGCCTGAAAATCAAGATGTGTTTGTGAAACACAAATGCCCCAGTCCCAACAAGTTTTTGTAATGTCCTACATTTTTACTCCACCCCCGGGGACATGTGATGTCAGTGAAGTGTGAGCAACCCTTAGTTGAGCTTACAGTCTAAATTTGGTTACTGTATCACAATCCAATTGAAATATTGCACTTTTTATGTAAGTGGGACGGAATTACGGACAGACAGACAGACGATCCAAACACTAGATGCCCCTGGCGGAATTTTCAGGCCAGGAGCAAAAAAACATTGACCAAAAACCTTTTTAATTTGGATACTGTATACATGTACAGTGAAACTTGTCTGTAACAACCTCCTTGGAGACACAAAAAAAACAGTCTTTATAGGGGGGTTGTCTTTATATAGAGGTTGATTTGTACACAAATGGTACTATTGGAAACAGCAAAAAAAAAATGGTCTTTATGACCAGGTGGTCTTTATATACAGGTGGTCACTAAAGCAGGTTTTACAGTACCTGGAAATTTTCAACCCTGGTTATTTTTGCCTTTTTACAACAGAAAACTTTATTTACCCTGTCTTTAATTTGCCATAAATCACCATAGTAACAGGGATGACATATGTCATGTATATGTCAATGCATCAATTGTTGAACATGAAAATTTCACTTTCATTTTGAATTGACCTATCGCCAAATGTCTGACACATGGCTCACCGTGTGTATTATTGTCGTTTTTTGATTGTGACGTCATAATCAAACAAATGTTTGACGGGCCATTTGATTGTGATGTCATAATGGAAAAGTGTGCCAAAATATGCCATGTCAGGCCTTTGGCGATAGGTCAATTTTCCCTCTCATCTGATGTAGAAAATAGCAAAATTAAAACGGGAGCAAACATTTGTAGGTGTACAGTGTAAGATTTGTCTATCCAATGACCTTCCTGTACAGTGTAAGATTTGTCTATCCAATGAACTTCGTGTACAGTGTAACATTTGTCTATCCAATGAACTTCCTGTACAGTGTAAGATTTGTCTATCCAATGAACTTCCTGTACAGTATAAGATTTGTCTATCCAATGACCTTTGTGTACAGTGTAAGATTTGTCTATCCAATGACCTTCGTGTACAGTGTAACATTTGTCTATCCAATGAACTTCCTGTACAGTGTAAGATTTGTCTATCCAATGAACTTCCTGTACAGTATAAGATTTGTCTATCCAATGACCTTCGTGTACAGTGTAAGATTTGTCTATCCAATGACCTTTGTGTACAGTGTAAGATTTGTCTATCCAATGACCTTCGTGTACAGTGTAAGATTTGTCTATCCAATGACCTTCGTGTACAGTGTAAGATTTGTCTATCCAATGAACTTCGTGTACAGTGTAAGATTTGTCTATCCAATGACCTTCGTGTACAGTGTAAGATTTGTCTATCCAATGAACTTCCTGTACAGTGTAAGATTTGTCTATCCAATGAACTTCCTTTTTAAAATGTCTATGCATTTTTCAAGAACAATTAATGTTGTATGCCATCAAAAATATGCAATATTCAGAATTTCTCAGGATGGGTTCTTACCGGTAATTCTGGTTTGTACTGTATTATTTATATTTGTAACAGTGGATGATTATTTACTTCTGGTCGGTACTATAATTTACAAAATTTTAAGAAGTACAGTAAAACCTTGTTATACTGCCACCATTTGTTCAGCCCAAATTTGGCATTACACAATGTATAAAGGGGTTTGGTGATAGGTTTAATAGGGAAGCCTCAGATAAAATTAAAGGTATAAAATTGGAAAAGTGAACTGTCAAAAATTGTGGCATTTAGCGAGGTGGCAAATGAAACGAAGGGTTATTATGAAGAGGTCTTACTGTACTACACAAATACATGCACCGGTACTTAAGTGGTGGTATTTCTATTTCTGTGATTTGTTTTGCACATTAAGATCATTCATACTAGGCCAACACATGACCAATGATTAGAAAAATATTTATGTCAGATGATCCAACTGACCCACCTAAAAAGTGCTGACCCTAGTTTTTTTTTTTAGGCAGCCTTTTTTTTTTAATCAAAAATCCTAAATTTTTCAAATTTACATATGAAAATTTCCAAGAAAATAATGAAAATTGCTTACCTACCAACCCACTTTTAAACATACTGGTCAGGGCACATCAAACAAATACATCTTTAGCTGATGTAAGATCATGATACATTTTATTTACGCATGACTATGTCATAAGAAAAATATATTGAAAGTGTTGGTTCGAATTGAAAATTATAACACATAGGCCATCAATACATGTAAGCTTGTTTATGTGTGTAAAAAAATTAAATACTTGTATGCAAAAATTATTGTTAGTAAACAATAAACTAACAAAACTGTGACTTTTTAAAAAAAAAAAAACTTTTTCTGATTTCTTTTCAGCTCCAACAGTGTCTATAGTCGGATCCGCCGGGAAAGGGAGAGTTGAAATTAACTATGATGGACAAGTTGGATCTGTTTGTAAGAATTACTGGTCCAGATATGATGCCAAAGTTTTGTGTAGATCCCAAGGGTTTGTTGATGGACACATTATCGATAACTTAGTCCCAGGAACTGGCAAAGTGTATCTTAACAAGATGAAATGCAATGGATTTGAGAATTCCATATTCAGATGCAATAATTCCGGATGGGATATATATCAGGACTCCTCGTGTTCCGACCACTCAAAAGACGCAGCAGTCATGTGTTACAAACATAGTGAGTTAAAGAAAAAAACTTTTGATACCTGTTGAGTAAAAATCTGAGGGTCCCACAAAAATTCCCAAATAATAAATCCTGAATTTGTTGTTTGTTTTGAAAAACCCTTGAAGATGACTTTTGATATTTGAACCTTTAGGGAAAAAAAAGAAAAATTGTCCTCAAAAAAGCCTGAAATTAAAATGTTATTTATTTGCATGGAAAATAATTAATGATTTTAACTGTTAACAGTATTCATGGGTTTTCCTTAGGTTCTAATTTTGGCGACTCCCGCAACCCACAACATAAACATTTCTGAATCCCAGGTTAAATTTGTGAGTCCCTTTGATGGGACTTCACTATTATACTTCAGAAATATAATACAATAGTCATTTCAAATACAGACATTTTTCTTATGTTAATGTGATAGTATTTTACTTACAATAAATCAGTAAGAAAATGCTGCTTTGAAAATTGTTGTTACAGACATGATAATTCAAACTTGACAGTCAATGAAATTTTAGATAATATGAAAACAATAACACCCATTTTTTTTATCTCAGATTCAAAATTGACTGAAATTAAATTTCATAATCAGTATTAAATAAGTCTAGACCCTCATTTAAAGGTGACCACTTTGAGTTAGTCTTGTTTGTTTATTGTTGTTTAACGTCCCACTCAAGAATCTTTCACTCATATGGAGACATCACCAAATGCCGGTGAAGGGCTTCAAATTTTGGTCTATGCTCGGCACTTATGGCCATTGAGCAGTGAGGGTTCTTTAACGTGCCGACACCTACTGTGACATGGGACCTCCAGTTTTTACTGTCTCATCCGAAAGACAAGAAACCAACCTGTCACCGGCGGGACTCAAACTCAAGACCTCATGATCAAAAGTCGAGCGTGCTACTGACTGAGCCAGGTCGACTCTTGAGTCAGTCAGTTAGATGATCTTGATATTGATGCTCAACTGAATGCATGGTATGTGTATAGGTTACTGGCAATGTTTTGTAATTTCAGGATATGTAAACGTTTACAATAAATGATCTAAAACATTACTTTCTCAAAATTTTTATTTATTATCTTTAAATCTTGAATAATTATCTCGAAATTTTGAGTTATTTTCTCAAAATTGTTAGTACATGTAATTTCAAAAACTTGATTTATTATTTATAACAGAGATATATATCTGCCAATAGTTGTGGAAATGTACCAGTAACCACTAGTTTTAAGATACCACATTTTATCTCATTACCTGAACACATATTCCATCATTTTATTTTAAGTGTCTAATCTAATATACCGTAAAACCCGGAATTGTTCACTTGACTTAATTATTTTCAAATTTATTCACAAGATGATATTTTCTCAATTTCAAATTCCCATTTCACCATTCTGTTATCGTACTTCATTACAAAAATTTTCTTCCAAACACCTGTGTCCTAATGTAAACTCATGATAACTCTCAACCGTTGTCTAAAACTTGTCATTTTCTTTCATGTCGATCAGTTAAAATCAAGCCTAAGAAAATTGCACTGTGCCTTTCAGTATCAGTTTTAAAAAATTAAGTGAGACTTTTATTTTCACGAGCAAGAGCTCACACGAAATTATGCGTAAATAAGATTCTCGCTACTAAAACTACGCTACAGTAGATAGTATCTCAAATTTTCATGCTATCATCATGTTATGATATTTTGAAATTTTGAGATGATTTTTACACCTGAGAAAAATGCACTTCCATAATAATTGACAAGCATTTAATTTTTGTAGTTCGATTGGTGAATTCCAGTAACATAAATACTGGAATAGTGGAGCTGCTTCTTCATCAGTCCTGGTATGCTCTCTGTAGAACTGGTTTTAGTGAGGTTAATGCTCAGGTGGTTTGCAAGGAGCTGGGTGGATTTACAAATGGAGCAAAGCTGCCTTCTGGTGCTTTTGGGGCTTACAATGGACAAACCGTTATGCCGGATATTACGTGTAATGGAAATGAATCATCCATCATGAACTGCAGCTATGACACATTAAAGACATGTTCCGATAAAAGTTACGGCTACGCTGCAGTTAGCTGTTTTAATGGTACATCCCCACCAGGTAAGAATTTTGGAAACTTACTGTATACTGGGAAATTTTCGCCCCTGGTTAATTTCGCCCATTTACGCTAGAAAATATATTCATCCCATTTTAAATTCTCCCTAAATCACCACAGTTTCATGGATGGCATGTATATCCTTGCTTCAATAATTTTTGCTTCAAAATTTTGCTTTCATTTTAAATTTGACCCTCATCTAAGGGTAAAATTGGCGAAAATTAATGTCAACGAAAATATCCAGGTGTCCAGTATTTCTTTTTGTTGTAAGTTATATAGTCTTCACCTAATTTCAGTTCTTAATTTCAATAAATCAATTAATAATTCATTCATTCACTTTATTTGTTCATTTATTAGTCCTAAGCCAATTTTTAATGGAGGAGGGAAACCTTAGGTCACAAAGTACCACCGTTAAGAGACCACTGGCCTTCCGCAAGTAAATTGGCAAAAATTCTCACAAAATTGGTTTTATAATAGGTTCCTGCAATGTGATGACCATAATTAAAATAAAAAAAAAAACAAACAACATGAATAACTAAAAATACTGTAGTTTGCCATTTTTCTGTATATGTTTGCTTGGACTTAAAGTAGTCAGTGTCACTGCCGTTAAATCAAGTCAAAACAAAGCGAATGGAATATATATAAT
Organism: Atrina japonica; assembly: GCA_030159075.1. Lineage (NCBI taxonomy): Eukaryota > Metazoa > Mollusca > Bivalvia > Pterioida > Pinnidae > Atrina > Atrina japonica. The sequence goes on from BROG01000080.1 coordinate 164,170, forward strand.
AAGATGATATTAAAGTGTAGACATGTACAATAGGTACAACATTGGTACCTTGTGTTTTTCATCTAGACTCGCACAGACCTTTTAAAGTGCTTGAATATAGAGTTTGTCCTTGAAAAGTGCTTAAAAGAAAAAATACACTTGAAAAGTTCTTGAATTTACATTGTAATGATAGATGCTTGATTTTTTCATCAGAGTGTGTAAATTCTATTAGTATGTGTTTCTTCATCTCTAAATAAAGATAAAAAAAACAAAAAAATTAATTTGACCCAGCATATTGGCAAATTCCATTTTAGTAAATTGTTTCTTTGATGCTGTGCTACCGGAACTCTTAAAAGGTATTTTGACGATTGCCATTGAACTGTGAAAGGACCCTGTTGATTATGTATTTTGGGTCTTTGGTCAGGCTTTCAAGACCTTGATAACCAATAAACATACCCATTGAAAGTGCTTGAAAAGTGCTTGAAAAAAACAATTTGAAAAGTCCCAGAAAAGTGCTTAAAAAATTATTTTTATTGGATGTATAAACTATATGTGGTTATAGACTTGTATGTTTATGTGTTTTGTTTTGGTTTTTTTTTTCAGATGAATTTAGCCTTCATGAATCAATGCATGGTCCAGTTAAATTAAAACGCTACAATACCACTGGAGAAATCTGTTCTTCCTCATGGAATGACATGGCAGCAAATGTCCTTTGTAAACAACTGGGACATCTCGGAGGCCGAGCCACTGTATATGTTGGTAGCAGGGGTGTTCCCGTTTTGTCCAAAGGATTTAGATGCACAGGTTCTGAATCATCGTTAAAAGACTGCGTCGAGGAACCTCCAGAAATATGTTACAAACCTTTAGTGGCAGGAGCTGTGTGTTATTCATACTCAGGTGATAAAGAACAGTCACGTACCAAAAGTTTACAGACATTATTTTTTTTTACTGTATATTTCGTATAAAACCACATAATTTAAAAAAAAAAAAAATATTGTGAAGCCGTTTCATTTGAACAGAATTTTCACTTTTGAATAGAGAATGTTTCTTAGGTTCATTGCATATTTGGATTAATTATTCTAATTTGAAATTTTAAAAATTTTGACAATTTAAACAAAGTGATAATTACACATCACTTTTTTACTTACCCATATAGGAAGTTTTCATCACAAAAATTTGATGGGGCATAAACTGTGTTTTTTCCCTTTCGTAGTCACGTTGATGTACGGCGTTACCAGGTTAAAGTTTTGGAGTAGGTGTTGGAAAGCACTATAAATCATTCAATATGTTAGTGGGAAGCTGTTATTTGGATTGAAGGATTCTTTAGGGGTAAATTATCAATTAGCGGATTGAAATATGAAACTTTTTTGGTATACAGGCATTTATTTCTATGGCCGGTTTTCTGATCTCCAGGGTTCAAATGGCAAACATAAGGAAATATTTTGTTAAGGATTTTACAAAACGGCCAATACAATTTCATTGAAAACAAGACTAGTTTATCATATTTATTGAACTGCTATTGAAATGTCGCATTTCAGATAAAGACATTTTATATCCTATGTGTAGAATCCTCTTGTTTGATTTCAGCTCCGGCCATTAAACTGGTAGGTGGAGAAAATTATGGTCGCGTTGAGATCTCGATTGATCAGACACAAGGCACAGTGTGTGATTCAACGTGGAGTCAAGCCGAAGCAGATGTGGTTTGTCGAGAGCTTGGTTATGGCGGAGGCGAGCCTTATAGGTACGTCCTGACAAAGTACACTGTTAAGAACTGTTGTACCAACTTTATTGCCTATTGATTTGTATACTTTATACCCGGAAATTTTCACACACCCCCCTCCTTTAATTTTCGCCCCATTTAACTTTCGTAAAGTTGGGACTTTCTGTGTCCAATTGCAGTGCAATGTTATGTTACATATGTCATTAGCATATCCAAATCTTTATTATACCTGTATGGTTACACATGGATGAACTAAATAGATAAAAAAGAATCATACAAGATGACAGAAATTAGGGAGAGAATGACGACATAGATAAGGGCCTCCGTGGGCGAGTGGTTACAGCATCGTGTTTTAAACCGTGGAATCTCTCACTTCTTGTCAGCACAGGTTCAAGTCGCACCGGAACCTAAGCTGATTTTGTGAGAAAGTTTGTCAGTTTACACGTGGAAGGCCGGTGCTGACTCTTCCTTGGTACATTGTAACTGGGTTCTCTCCTTCACCATTAAAAACTGATTGCCACCATGTAACTGAAAAATTGTGGAGTGTTGTGTAAAACATCAATAAACAAACAAACAAACAACATAGACTATGTCATTATGTAAAAGGATGAATGGTTTAAATCCAAATTTTACCAAATGAATAAGTATTTCTAACCAATTATTTTTTCTGATTTTATTGACAAACAGAGTGAGTTCAGGGACAGGTGACGTCATCTTGTCTAACACATGGTGTATTGGTACAGAGAAAAGCCTCCTTGAGTGTTCCAGTGCTGGATGGAGAAGTGTATCTAGCCAGAGATGCTTGGATCATAAGTACGATGTTGGCGTATACTGTTTTCAAAGTGGTAATGATTGTTTTTCAATTTTTATGCCCCTGGCCTGAAAGGTCCGCCATCGGCATCTAGTGTTTGGATTGTCCGTCTGTCTGTCTGTACATAATTCCATCCCGCTTACATATAAATTGCAATATTTCAAGTTTGGATTGTGATACAATAACCAAACTTAGACTGTAATCATATCTAAGGGTTGCTCACACTTCACTGACATCACATGCCCCTAGGGGTGGGGTCATGTCAAAATGTAGGACATTGCAATATTTGCCAGCATAGAAATTTGTTGGGACTGGGGGCATTTGTGTTTCACAAACTCATTTGTTGTGTATAAATTTGATGAACTTTATTTGTATATATGTTAAGCCAATAGATATTTCACATGATGAAATCAGTTGTACAAAAATATGGCATTTTTTAAAATTTCATCGCCACATTTTTGTGCGATTTATTTCATCACTTTAAATATTTATCGGCTTAATATGTATATATATACAAATAAAGTTCATAAAATATATACACATATGCATACATATGCACTGAATGATTTGTGCACAAAACAACTCAGTTATTATGAAAACTATCAAAGTTATAAATTACATGTACATCAATTAGAATTAAAGAATTCCATCTCATTATGAAATCACCCTCTTTCCAATTATAACTAACTCATTAACCCCTTAAAAAACAGTGATAGGTATAGTAGTAGTAGGAATGATGAAGTTGTTTTTTGACATTATATATATATAAATTTTTTACTATAGGATAGTAAACAGTCAACGTCACTCTAAATTAGCTTATTCCTTTTTATTGTTGCTCTTTAATATCTAGACAAGCCAGATAAAATATTCATTTAATTACAAAACAAATTGTTGACTTTTGAAACTGGTTGACACCTAGATAATAAACTCCAGGAAAACTTAATTCCTGGGGTTAATAAAACAAGGTGTCAACCTCATCAAAAGTCAATACAATGTAATTGTACGTTATTATTCATACAGTCAACTCCACTGGTAACAAAATGGAAGGGAGAAAGATTTATATCTCATTATAGCCAGATTTCGTTATATGCAATGAGGTCAGATTATAGGTTAAATTGATCGTGTAAAGTAACTTAATTATACAAGGTCAAGATATTATAATACAGAACAGTCAATTCAATTTTAGTCAAAATTTATTTTATTAAAAAAAAGAAAACGTTTGTACAGCTTGACTAAAAAGCAATTAAGATAATTTAAGTCCTGTTAGTAAAATACCTTGTTATAATTATAGCACTAAAACAACATGAAGAAACCATCGTCAGGACAAATTTATAAACTCATTACATGTAACATCCATTATATTTATCTCATGATTGGCGTTCCAATATATACAAAATTGAATAGTAAATGCAAAGGGAATATAAATTTTTTGGTTATAAATTGAATTTCGCTAATAGCAATCTAAATTTAAATGCTGTTGACGGTACAGTATAATTTGTATATAACGGTTTTTATAGAGAAATGGTCTTTATATATAGAGGTTAATTTGTACACAGATGATACTATTGGGGGGGGAGCAGAAAACGGTCTTTGTTACCATGTGGTCTTTATACACAGGTGGTCACTAAAGCAGGTTTTACTGTATATTATTTGTATGTCATAGATTGAAAAAAATTCATGACTTCATCCTTATAGTCAAAATGAAGTAATTCTTTTTTGTATGATTTTAAGCTATACTCCTCATATTTATTTTTAATTACAGTTCGTATCGTTGATGGAGTCAAAAAGTCGGACCACATTACTGGAAGAATTGAAATGCAGAGACCAAATAATCCGTCAGGAGAATGGGTCAACATCTGTGCAGAGAGTTTTAATCAGGATGCTGCCAATGTTGTTTGCCGAGAACTTAATTTCGATCAGGCACAAGTGTTGCCCCCGGGATATCTTGGGTCAATTCGGAATTTCCAGTATATAACAGACCTGAATTGTACAGGAAGTGAACAAAAATTGATCAACTGTTCCTTCAACAGCGATAAAAAAGCGTCTTGTCCTTTTCCTAATGTTAATTATGCCAGTGTGCTTTGTTCTAAAAATTCATTCAAGCCAGGTAAAATATTATGAACATTCATTTTATTTTGTTTTTCATGAGTTCTTCTACAGTTCAATCCAGATTATTTTGAAATTTGTTTCTTAACATAATCATGGGGCTATGTGGCCAAGTGGTTAGAGGATTGCACTTTAAACTATAAAGTCTTTCGCTTAAGTCAGTGAGGGTTCAATGAACCCCTACTGTAACCTAGCTGATTTTTGTAAGAAAGCTTGGCAGTTTAATTGTGGAATAATGGTCAGGTTTCTCCCTGGGTACAATTGTATTTAAAACTGGCAGCCATCATGTGGCTGAAAAAGTGGCATAAAACTACATTCAGTTTCAAATTCCACCACATTATAATCTGACCACCATCATATGACTGAAGAATCGTTGTATATGGCATAAAATACCATTTAAAAAAAAAAAAAACTTACGACAAATCTCTCAAGACTTTAGATTTTGTAATGTACATTCTTTAAAGACAATACTACCAGTTGATTTGTCAGGTATTCTTACTACACAAATATACAAATGAAAATCGAATTAGGGTGCGAAATGCAGAGGATTTAGTATTACATTTTATCAATATCCAAAACATTGTCTCTTCACACCCAATGAAATACAGTCAAACCTCTTTATAATGCACCCCCCCTCCCGCCAAGATAAACCTAAGTAACAGTTTATCTTAAGCCTCCAGCAACAGAAGAATGTCGATAGGTGTCCTCGGTATTAACTACAACAACTTTACCACTGTGCCTTATAAAAAATGTAACTGTTTCACGTCAATTTGACTATTACATGTGTATGAATTGGTCCCAAAATTCCTATTATCTGTTGCACCCTGGGTGCTCATTTGGTCAAATACAGCATTATTAAAATTCTTTTCATTATATATGCCTTGGGTTTTTTTTTCTCCAATTTTTCCATAAACTAAATATATTTACTCTTTTTGTATAGAAATTAAAGTATCTTTACAATCCGGATATCATGGTGCTGTGTTGATTAACCAACTCGGAACCAGCGGACACATTTGTGTGGATGGATGGGATAATCGGGAGGCAAATGTTGTTTGTCGTCAGTTTGGGTATAAAGGCGGTGTTGTACTGGGACCACCAGAAGTATACTCGAGAGTTCTCCCAGTTTGGTACAGCAATTTTGACTGCACTGGAATGGAAAAGACATTGACAGACTGTGTCAGGAACACAAGCGTATCTCTGCCGTGTGTCCGATCCATAAAAAATGCTGGGGTTTTATGTTACAATAGTACAGGTAAGGGTAAACTGTCCTTGTAAACTATGTTATGTAATATTTAGGTCATGGGAAGTAATCCTGGTAAATTATGTCCTATAATATAGGGAAGGGGAAGTAATCCTGGTGAATTATATCATGTGATATAGGTAAGGGGAAGTAATCCTGGTAAATTATGTTATGCGATATAGGTTCGGGGAAGTAATCCTGGTGAGCTGTGGTATGTGATATAGGTAAGGGGAAGTAATCCTGGTGAGCTGTGGTATGTGATATAGGTAAGGGGAAGTAATCCTGGTGAGCTGTGGTATGTGATATAGGTAAGGGAAAGTAGTCCTGGTGAGCTATGTTCTATAATATAGGAAAAGGGCTATTATACATAATACAGGTGATGATTTTTGTAACATTTAAACAACCGAGTGTGTGCCCGCCTAACCTTTACCATTGGCAACTCCAATATTGAATTAATTTTTCAAGGGAATGCAGTTTTGCTGACTTTTTCCATTTGTATAAAAATATTTGTCCCTTTCATAGATACTTGTTCACATCTAAATTTATTGTTTAGTTCAAATGTCATTTTGATAAACCCTCGGAATATATAAATTCATTTTTCAAATGAGTTTCGCTGTATGATAGTGAAACTTTTTTCATGTTTTTTTTTCAGGTGTGGACATTCGCTTGAGGTATGGCAAAGATTACTTTGGATTGGTTGAAGTTGAACGTGATGGCCGAAAGGGGACCATTTGTGATTACGATTGGACTAAATATGATGCTCGTGTGTTATGTCGACAGTTGGGGTTCCCAGATGGCCGTGCTCACAAAGGGTCATACTTCCATCCCGGCAGTGGTCCAGTTTATCTCTCTGGAGTATTTTGTGATAGTTCGGAGAAAAATTTACTGGAGTGTCCAAGTAGAGGCTGGCTAAACAGTCAACAGTATTGTCAGGATCATCAGAATGATGCCAGTGTTTACTGCTATAGACCAGGTATGTTATGTTTCAGACCAGGTATGTTTCTTTTCCTTTTCCATACCCCTTAGATCAAAGATTGGAAGGTGTAGGGTGAGGGGAAGGGGGATATACTGTTATACTGTCGATCTGTTTGTTAGCAATGTTTTGGTTTCCATGACATCACTTGAGTAAATTCCTTCCAGCACCTTTAACCAAATTTGGCATGTTTGAGAGTTATGGGACTTTAAAATTACTGGGGACCTCTGTGGCCTAGTGGTTAGAGCATTGCTTTTTGAATCATGAAGTCTCTCACTTCTGGTCAGCGCAGTTTTGAGCCCCGCTGGAACCTAAGCTGGTTTTTGTGAAAAAGTTTGCCAGTTTAATTTTGAAAGGCCGGTGGTCTCTTCCCGAGTATATTGTAACCGAGTTCTCTCCTCCACCAGTAAAAACTGGCCACCACCATATAACTGAAAAATTGTTGAGTGTGGCATAATACACTACTCAGAATTCAAAATTCAAATTACTTCATTTCAATACACGATACATATAGATTTATTCTTGGGAACACTCCTTGTTGATGTTTTTGTCCCTTCACAGCAGAGGCTCCTGATAATTATCTGTTGCTCTATCTATTTGAAATCATAAAACAGTTTTAGGCTTGGAACCTGGTGCAAACACTATAAGTTAAAATCTCTTATTTGACCAATTACCTTTCACAAAAAAAAATAGACAAATTAATTCTCCCATAAAAAAACAGGTTCATTATTGAGCCAATGTGTCATTAAGTGTAATAAAAATTTCAAAATAAAACTGAATCTTGGAACGATATAAATGAGTCAAACTTGTCTATTAAGGGCACTCGAGGGAACAAGCAAAATTAGCCATTATAGACAAGTGGCCTTTATAAATAGTTCTATTGATTATTAAAAAAATTAACTCATTTACCCCTAAAGATACATTTGGCCTAGCCTGAATCATTGATTTACAGAAGAGTCCAGTGTTGTTCAGGGGTTGATGATTTAACAAAGGTTATGTTTGGATGGCCTTTACAGTCAGGTGGCCATTACATAGAGGTGGTGTTTAACTCACTCACCCCTAAAGACACATTTGATCTGGCCTAAATCATTGATTTGTAGAAGAGTCCATTGATTTTGGGGGGTTGATGAATTAATACAAGTTTGACACTACATACTACTTAAATAGAACAGATGAGAAATTTTGATGTCAGATGAGAAATGTTGATATCTATCACATAGAAGTCTATTTGTTCAATTTCAAGTGAGTGTGACACCCGGGGAAGATTATGGTGGGCTACAGGTGTGGATGGACAATACCTACCGTATGGTGTGTGCAGATGAATTTGATGATGTTGATGCTACAGTTGCTTGCAGAAATATGGGCTATGCCTACGGGAAAAGTCTTTGTTGCTCAGCTTTTGGTGAAATTTTTTACCAGGTAAGAACAAATAGGAGTTGACATCTTTTTACTGTCTACAATTTACAAGTATGTACATTACGTATTTAATGATGTTTGGTGGATTTATTAGTGTGACTACAGATGGGCAGATGGACATCAGGGGTTTGTTTTATCTAAAAGTCCTAAGTATTAAGTTAATTGAGCTTGAAACAAAACATAAAACTGGTTAATCAACCCAACCCTAAGTCTCAAGGTATAACCACACATATTCAAAGAAAATCAGAGACTGAACATTCATTGATAACACTTTCAGTATCTGTATATTTCAGGTCAGTAAGACTGAATGTTCATTGATAACACTTTCAGTCTCGTATATTTCAGATCAGTATGACTGAACATTCATTGATAACACTTTCAGTATCTGTATATTTCAGGTCAGGGACACTGAACATTCATTGATAACACTTTCAGTCTCGTATATTTCAGATCAGTAAGACTGAACATTCATAGATAACACTTGCAGTATCTGTATATTTCAGATCAGGGACACTGAACATTCATTGATAACACTTTCAGTCTCGTATATTTCAGATCAGTAAGACTGAACATTCATAGATAACACTTGCAGTATCTGTATATTTCAGGTCAGGGACACTGAACATTCATTGATAACACTTTCAGTCTCGTATATTTCAGATCAGTAAGACTGAACATTCATAGATAACACTTTCAGTGTCTGTATATTTCAGATCAGGGACACTGAACATTCATTGATAACACTTTCAGTATTTGTTTATTTCAGATCAGGAAGACCAATGTACAGTGTACTGGAAATGAGGTTCTTTTTAACAAATGTGCATCAGAGGAAGGCGTGGGCAGGTGTCAGAGTGAACAGTATGCATCTGTAGTCTGTTCTGCTGATGAGCCGTCTACAGGTACGGGAAAACTGGCAACTATATATATATATACATGTACATGTATATCCTTTTTACAGTGATTTTAAAAAAACTATTACATGTACAGTACAACTCAAAAGTAACTAACTTGGTTTGCACGAATTCAAGAACAAAAAGAATTAATAGATATTCCCTGACTACACCTCTGTAACATAACTTTTTGCCAAGCAAAATTAAATAAGTTGTGTAAATGAAAAGTAACGAAAGCCTTTCTGTTTTCATTCAATTTCCTGGAAAATTCCTATTTAGCTTGTATTTAGAGTGTTTTTTTTTTCTTAAAGACATAGTATCTACGATTTCCTCAAATATTTCAATCTCAATTGTTTGGGTCAAATATGTTAATATTTGGAGATAAAAAACGAAAAATTGTTGAATTAAAACACATAGAAGTATAGTTTTATTGTATTTCACAACTTTCCACGTTTTTTTTATTTTTTGTCGGTACGACAAAAATTCGTTTGCAAGCCCGCCCATATTCATATAACCTTAGCGTGACCTGTATTTGCGCATGCGCATTTCCATTGTTGATAGTGAAAAGCATGGCGTCCAAAGCAAAAACAAATTGTGGCCGACCTGTTAAATTGATAGATTCAGCTAGAAAAAGAAATCGGAAAGAAGTTCTGGCGAAATACAACAAGACCAAGATAAATATTGGAAAGGAGCATGATTGATGGATAAGCCTCAAGGACCGTCTAAATGTAGGATCTCAAAATAAATCAACACGTGCTTACCTCAGCATCCATTGATTGATATCGATACGATCTAGGTCATTGCGTGTGCTTCTGGGATTGTTTCTGTGCATAATTAATGAGTTTGATTCTTACAGATGACGACAACAAATCAGCATTTATCCGTTAATTACGCTAATTATACAAAAAAGTGTCGACGTGGAAGATCATTATTCAGTCATATCTTCGATATTTCCGCAAAATTGCCGACTAAAAAAAATAACCATTTTCGTAGATACTATGTCTTTAACATATATCATTGAAACCTTTCAGCCCACGTCGATATAACTATATAACAAACTGTCCTGACGAAAATGAACAATAAGGTCCCTTGAAATTCATTCAAGGCAATTTTTACTACACAGCTAACAAATGATTCTTTCTTGTTGTCATAGGTTACTATAACAAGGATCTTTTAATTTTTTTCATGGCTAGGTCTATAAATGACATCATTTCATTATAGTAATAACAAATGTAGCTCAGATTTATATATCTGGGAAAATGTATAACATATTAATGGAAATAAAATTAAAGTTGAATCAAATACTTGATCAAAGCTTTAGCAGTTACAGCCTGATATACTTTGTATTGATAACATTATGTTCTGTAGATACAGAGGTTTATCACATGGAAAATTCTGAAGGTAAAACATCTGGAGGAAAATTTTATTTTTGTAGATCAGTACTGTGTTTGAATATTTTTCAGCTTCTGTAATCTGCATATAAGATCATGTTTATATGACTGGTCAACTACCAGTGAAACCATATGGGGAAACTTACAGTATTCTACCCAATAAGTGCCCATGTCTCTATAAGTGCCCCTCTCCTATAGATCAGATTTACTCACCTTTTCAACACACAATCAAGTATCTTTACTAGCCAGTTGACGAGGAAATGTGGACCAGAAAAACGTAAGGAACGGTTTATCTTTGACCCCACAGCAACAAAAGAATGTTGATAGGTAGTAACTTCTATAACTTTACCACCTTATAAGTAATTAATTGCTTTACATCAATTTGACTATTAATTGGTCCCAATAAGAAGCCACCCATTTTACCTATTTTTAGTAGCGCCCTGGGCACTTATTGGGTTGAATACAATATAAATTCTGTCTCTGTCTGTTCATCTGTCGAGTCCTCTCTGTCTATTGGTCGGTTCATCAGTCCCTCCAGCTGAGCTTTTTGTTAGTGTAATGTAATCACTCATCATTCACTTGACAATGGTTTCACAGGTAGGGGAATTATATTGATTCAGCAATACTTTTAGAATGCTTGTCATTTTTTATTTCACTTTTACTGTATTCTAGTGTTAGTCATTATCTGCTTCAATTCATTGTTGTAGATCAGTTGTGCTAGTTTGTAGATCAAAATATACATGCAATTATAATGAAACAAAATCATTTTTCAATATCTGTTTCATGTTTGGCCATGCAGACTCTCAGGGTTCACCCTTGACCTTTGACCCCATGACCTTGCAATTTTGTAACAATGCTTCTTGACAATTTCTTTGCAACTTTTACATTTTTATGGTACAATCAGAACGCCTTAAAACGAATGACATTATTTAGACGATTTCACGCGCCATCAGGAGTTTGCCTGAAAGAAAACAAAATGTGAAATGAAAATTCAAAACACTCTGGTCCAGGAGGCAATATATTTGAAGAATTTGGTTGTCTCCAACTGAATTCACTTGCCCCTCCCCCCCCCCCCAAAAAAAAAAAACAAACAAAGAAGGAAAATTGATAAAATCTGTAAAGAAAATAACAATAGAGAAATATGTGAGCAAATTTAGTATTGCAGCAAAATTTAAGAAACATGGTCATTATAAAGATATTGCATGTATTACATAGCAGTTTATAATTCTGGTATATTTTCGTAGTTAGTATAAGCACTATATGTATGTACTGTAACTTGCCATGGAGACATCGGACAGCAACAGGAAATTTCTAACATCTAATGGCAAACTCATTATATATCTTAAGTGGCAATATTCCATGGGGAGTTTTAGTCTAAGAAGTCTAAAAATTTGAATAATCTAATTGTCTAATCCTGAAATCTGATTGGCTGAGTCGGCCAAGTTGAGAATATTATCGGATATAAATTCCTCAGTTTTATGGTACCAGACGCTGATCCCTGTAATAAATGATTATCAAGTTAAATTCCATTAAGTTTTGATGGTATATATAGTTTGTACTCGGATCACATGACCTCCTGATTCCGGTTTCATAATACAGTGGAATCATGCATTGTCGAAATTAGATAAGTTGAAAATCTGGATATGTCAAAGTTGATCAGCTGGTCCCAATTTTGTGGGATAGATAAGTATACCGGTATTCATAAAAAATGTCAGTTTTCTCAAATTCCGGATTTCTCGAACAAATTGCAGCAATCCTATGAAGTTTGAGATAACAACAGATGATTACAAGGTTCAATTGTATTTACATTGATAATGTTCATTGATATCTTGATTAAGTTCATATGCAAGGAACAAAATTTAGACAAATATTCTTTCTTGTAAATATAACAAGTGTTACCACTTTCCTGTAGGCTGTTTTTCAAATCTGGGACCTATCTGGCTATCACCGCATGATATCCATATTCCAGTTCATATATAGGATAAACTGCTTAACTGGAAATGATAATGTCCACATTATTATTTGAAACTGAATACTGTTATGACAAACTGTGACAGAACGGAACAACTCAGAAAAAGTTCTGTTGACTAAGAAGGTTAGGGAATATGTGAATAGAGTCTGTTGGCATTACATGTATGAAGATTTATATGACGTAGGTTCATGTGAAAACTATATACAGTAAAACCTGTGTTTAACAGACAGTTGCAGGACTGCCAGTAATAAAAAATTGTCTGTTATAGAGAGGTGTCCGCTAAATGAAGGATGACCATTCACTGCTAAAACATTCATATGTATAATCAAAGCCAATGGTTCTTGTACTTAACTGTTTATTACAATGCAACGCAAGGAAATAAATATCAAGCAAAAACACAACATAAAAGACTGTAGGAGTGTATCTCAAATTAGCAGTTAGAACATACAGCTTTTTATTGAGAAATTGACATTGGCAATGGATTCGTCAATTATAGGAAGACTCTCTGCTAATTTAAGGTTAAAAATACAGAAAGTATGCATACTTGGGCAAACAACTGTGTTCATTGTAGGTATAAGGGAGGTGTCTGTTTATCTAAAACAGATGCTTGTAGTCTTTTATAACAATGTAAATCAGGACCTAGACAAACTGTTGAATTAAGGTGTCCATTATGGCAGGTTTTCCTGTACTTTATGATAAAAATGTAAAGTTTTTAAATCTTCTGTGAATGCACAAATACTGTTCCCCTTTCTCTGTTAAAAAAGAAAAAACATTCATGTATAGACAAACCCAGAGATATTGAAATTGAAAGGGAATTGCTTTTCTTTTTAAACAATCAGGAGTCAAAGTATGTGTTATAATTGATATAATTCAAATTGGCCAGGGAATCAAAATCATTTGAAATAAAGTGTGATTTCAATGTAACAGAGTTCAATATAGGTGGGTTCAATTGTATAATGAATTTGGCATTAACTTTGACTGCGTCTGTTATACAGGTTATGGCATCAAACTGACGGATGGACATTTTGGAAGAGTGAAGGTCAAATACTTTGATCACGGTGGTTACATCTGCTCCGAGGGTTTCGACTCAAAAGACGCCCAGGTCATATGTAAACAGCTTGGCTACAAAGGAGGTAATTTTTTTTAACTGCAGTTTTGGGTCGCCTTACCCATGCAGGTGACTACACTGCTGTCGTATATATCTAAATATGTACAGTCAACTCCATTTATAACGAGACTGTATTTACAACATGATACAAGTTACAACGAGAATATATCTATTCCAGGTGCATTTCTTCCATTATTCTACCGTATATAAAACTTGATAAGGAAACCTGGTTTTTAACAAGATTTGAATCTATCTCCCTTCCACTTGATTATAAACAGCGTTAATTGTAAATATCCAGAGAACTTCAATTTGACATAAAATTTTCTCTTTTAGGTTTCGCATATCACGAACGAAATCCTGAAAATTGGAGGACTTCACTGGATGAGATACGCTGGCTGAGTAACGTTAATTGCACTGGAGATGAGGACAGGCTAGATGAGTGTGGAAAACTGGAATGGGGGAACATAGGAAATTGCTCTATCAAATCTTTTGCTGCAGCTTTTTGTTACCTAGGAAATGGTAAATTTTAAGTCAGAATTATCACGATTTTGAGTATTAACCTTTCATGCCCAATTGAATTTTTTTCCATAATCCATTGCATTTATACTCGATGCATTCTAAAAAATGAAAAACAATCCTTATATTTATATATATTACCATTTTCTGTGAATCTGTTGTCAGCTGGTTACGAATTTCATTCTATGTAATTGGCTTTCTAATCATATCCATATTTTAAAGTAATTTCACATTTAAAATATTTAACTCATCTAACCACCCTCCTTAAAAAACAGTGAGCTCTTATTTAAATCAATGACTAAAGCCAGTCCAAATGTGTCTGTAGGAGTAAACAAGTTAACAAATTCAGATTTAAATATGAAATAAAAGGGTTCCTTGCCAATATGACCATGTGAAATTTTCCCCTTGGTCCTTGATATATTCTTACTAATGTTAACCCTTTCAACTCTACGGACCATAATAGACTGGTCTTAAACAACAGAAAAGAGCATATCACTTAGATATTTAGGGGTGTAAGCTTTAATGACGAGAAAGACTTGTTTAAATTGCTAACTACTAGATAAGTTCTGATGAATAAAAATAATAAAATTATAACTCCTTGTAGCCTAACATTGCCATAGAGTCATCATGACTCCTTGTAGCCTAACATTGCCATAGAGTCATCATGACTCCTTGTAGCCTAACATTGCCATAGAGTCATCATGACTCCTTGTAGCCTAACATTGCCATAGAGTCATCATGACTCCTTGTAGCCTAACATTGCCATAGAGTCATCATGACTCCTTGTAGCATAACATTGCCATAGAGTCATCATGCAGTCAAGTGGGGGGGGCTCCGCAGCCGAGTGATTGGAGCATTGCGCTTTGAACAATGAAGTCTCTCACTTCTGGTCAGCGCAAGTTCGAGCCCCACTAGAACCTTAACTGATTTTCGTGAGAAAATTTGGCAGTTTACTTGCAGAAGGCTGGTGGTTTCTTTCCGGGTATATTGAAACCAGGTTCTCTACTCCACCAATACAAACTGACCGCCAGCATATAACTGAAAAAATTGATTGAGTGTGGTGCAAAACGTTTTTCAAAATTCCAGTTGGTTGATTGATATGTGACCTCTCTACATCTCATAGCAAATTTAAACGAGTCTTGGTTGATAACTGTATTGATATATTTTCAGATACACAAGGTCCTAAGTTAAGACTAAATGGAGGCAAAACAGAGGGCATTGTGGAAGTCCGTGTAAATGAAACCTGGGGATCAATATGTAGTCAGGCCATCACAAACAAAGAAGCTAGTGTCATTTGTAAACAGCTGGACTTCACTTACGGTACATACATCAGTAAATCAGGCTTTCCCAATGTCACAGGACCAGTTTACATTCATGGACTGTACTGTTCTGGAAATGAAACTAATATTGTTGACTGTCAGATATCAAGACTTGGTGCGGATGATCCCAGAATGCCTTGCAACAGTCACCAGTATGATTTGGCTGTCAAGTGTTATTCAAACGGTTTGTTTGTTTATTTTTTTTTTTTTATTTTTCTTGCATTGTAATTTTATTTATCTCTTGCACTTGTTAACCGTAAGTGCCCTGTTAACATTAAATTCTTAATGTGCTATTTTAGTTTAAAAAATTGTCTGTCTCAGGTTTGACTTTAAGTTTACATTAAATTTAGTGTGTTGTTTCATTTAGATGTTTCTCTTTTATTTTTTCAAATGTACAGTCAAACCCATTTTATATTATAGCACTCTCATAGCCTAAAGTGAATTTACCTCCCTTTTAAAAACCTCTTCAGAGAAATGACAATTAAAGCATAGAAGTATTTTGAATTCATATCATTTTATGTTTTAGTGAGACTGTCCAGCACAGTTTTTCCAAACTATGGTCAGTTACAATTCCACAACGATTCCGGATGGTACTCTGTCTGTGACGACAACTTTGATGATAACGATGCAAAAGTGGCATGCAAGTCACTCGGATACAAAGATGGTCGCGCCCAGTGTTGTTCTGCTCTGGGTACATGGTTTACCAATCGACCAATTGGAATTACGGATGTAGGATGTAAAGGAACAGAGTCCTCATTTAAATGGTGTTCTATGACCCATGGGACCTGTAAGTCTGGCCACTATGTCACTGTTGCCTGCACAGAGGGAAATGCTTCCACTTCTGGTAAGTTGGAAAACTAAATATCAGTGATGGATATATTATATCATACCATTGTTTGATTGGTTAAATGGATTTATATGGTATGTATATTTATTCATGTTGTTTGTTTATGTTTATTTGAAAACTGAGAGTTTTAGGCCTAAGTTCTTAACCAAGTGTTTGCCTTTCTTAGTTTCTCAGTCCATAGCAATTAATGGTGTAAAAAAAAATATATATTTCATGTTACATGGTGTTTAATGGTCACTGCCACGATGTAACTGAAATATTGTTGAAAGTGGTACAAGATAACGATTAACTAAGAAACAAAATGATTAAGTATCTTATTCATTTGATGAATGAGATCTCCCCCAACTTATCCAGCCCCTGTTATAATGCCAAACTCACTTATTGCTACCATTTCTCAAAGAGCAAATTTCCATCTCTATAATTCCCCCTTTGTAACGCCAAACCCACATACTGCCATCCACCACTGACTCTTTATTACAAAAGGTCATTTATGGAAATTAAATTCCCTTGACTGTATCACCAGACCAGGTGAATAAACAGGTGCAAGTAAACATTGTCCAGTACAGGTATAGGTAATTAATGTTGTCGGAATTAAAGACTTGAAAATCGCTACACTTGAAAGAATCTTGGTAAACCTCCAAATATCCCCAAAGTTATTATACTGCCAAAATAAATGAAACACGAAAGGTGGTGCTATATAACCATGGTAACAGGAGAGAACTGTATTCAGATATCTATTTATTACTGTATAGTTGCTTTTTTTATTTGTGGGGGATTTAATTTCGCCTTATTCGCTGTCAATGACAATATCGCAAAATTAAATACCCATGAATATAATACCTTATACTCATGAAGTATCGGGAAGACAGTTCGTAATTAATCTTGCACGAAATTTAATGCCCATGAATAAGTTCCTTTCAGAAATACGTGAAATTTTCTCCTCGCGAAATTAAACATCTATACATTAGTTTGATATGCTCATTTGTTGTTGTTGTTGTCATTGTTGTAAGAATTGTATTCTTTGTTATAGATTTAATGGTGCGTATACCAGATAATGCTTTTTACGGTGATGTGGAAGTACAGCGTTACGGTGTATGGGGCTCCATTTGTGACAGAGATTGGGATGATGCCGATGCCCGGGCAGTGTGCCATGAATTGGGCTTTGTCACAGGTAAGATTTCATTTTGATGTTGTAATACTACAAAAAGTTCTAAATTTATATACGAGATAAAATTTTCATGATTTGAATTTACAATTTTGTCCAACTATTTTCATACTTCATTATGCGATATTTTTATTTTCATAAGCAAATGCTACGCGTAAATAAAATAATCATAAATAAAACTTGATTTACAGTAAAATGCTTATACACTAACTTATTTGTTGGAAATCTTTCACATACAAGGTACATGTTATGATAATGATATTCATTTCCGACATCAGATCTAAGTATTCAAAGAAACATGATTATCACTTTTAATAGGAAAAATATTTTTGTTTTTTTCCTAACCTGTAGAATTTCTGATGAAATGGAACATTTATGCAAATAAGAAATATTTCTCTTAACAAAGGGTTAAACTTGTCTTTAGACAGAAAGCAAAACATGATTCCTTAGCTTGGATGTCTCATTAGCATGTTTTTAGTAGTTAATTTTTGTATTCCTTTTAAGGAAATGCAACACGCAGTACAGCCAGACTAAACGTCCCAACACTGGTAGGCAGTGTGAATTGTACAGGAAATGAAAGACGGCTGAAGGAATGTCAGATGTCACCATTCTCGGAGGACCACAAATGTCACTCTAAGTCATCTAGAGCTGCTATTGTCTGCTCCAAGAAAGAAGGTGAAAATATTAAGATAAACAGAAGTTTTCCTTTTTTTTAACCATTATTGAAAAGATAAATTGTTAATCAGAATTTTTACATTTTTTTAACCATGGTTGAAAAAATCAGTTGTTTAACAATTTTGACATTTTTTTGCTAACCATGATTGAAAAGATAAATTGTTAAACAGATTTTTTTTTTTACAAATTTTAACAATCGCTCAACATGTAACAGGGACTAATGGAATTTCAGATCAGGTAGAGCTCAGGTAGAAAATCTATCTATACAGATGGTGGCATTACTTAAAACCAAAGACACAGACTAGTTCAAATGTGTCTGTAGGGGTGGATACCATTAAAACAATATCAGTGTACCTTTAATTGTAACCCCGACAATTTTGTTTAGAAAAGCATACTTGTATAGTTTCTTTAGTATATTAGTTATGAACGTGTAATGATTTATTAAGTCTTGTCTCTGTTGTATACTAATTCAAAACATTTTTAGTGCAGAATTGAAGGATTATTTTCTGTGTACTACCGGTAGAACACTTTTATATACATGTATAATCAAGGCACACTCTCATGCCTTATTATTTTGAGAAGGGCCGGAAAGTTGGGGAGGTCTCACTTCCAAATTGTATATGATTTAAATGTAAAGGAGATTCATTTAAATTTTATATTATGCATCTTAATGATAAAAACTGTTGTGGTTTAGATTTTTTCACATCTTTCTCAATTTTTCTGTAACTTCCCTTTGTAGTTTTCATTGTGTACCATATTCAAGATAGTCTACATTTTCAGAAAGTACAAGTTACATTTAGATATCATTTTTAGCACTCCAGGAAGAAAGCTTTGATATTAGATTCCTTATGACCAGAATTTTTACTTGGTATCTTGACTTTTGACCTAGTGACATTGACCTTGGACTTTTACCTACTTTTCAAAAGCTTTAACTTGGGCTATATCTTTTAAACCATGAGGGATATTGGGCTTTGATATTTCACATACATTTGTATACATTGAATATTTCTTATGACTAGAGCTTTCATTTGGTACTTTGACCATTGACCTAGTGACCTTGACCTTGGACTTTGACCTTTTTTTTCAAAAACTTAAACCTCAGTTATATCTTTTAAAGTGATATAAACTGTCACAATTATTATTTTTGTCCCCTGACATATAGTCAAGAATATGATAAAATGTGTGTTCAAATACATAATCAAGCACGTGAAATGTTGTAAAAGATATTATTTTCGAAGTTATTTGTTTTATAAGAATTTAATTTTTTACTTACCTTAAAAATCCAGCTGTATTTCTGTATGCAATGACCTTTCAGATAACACTTTCGCCATATCAAATGTACTTTGTATTTCGGTCAGGGGATCTGGGTCCTTTACGCACTTGGACTATGTTAAAGTCGGCCGATTTTAGGTGTTTTATATTTACTTTTAAAATATAGGATGTGATTTTCATTGGAAAATGCATATATTATGTAAAATATATGCTTTTCAACGCCATTTGAAATACCTGAACAAAAATCGGATAAATATATGAATAAATATATCAGGTCACTAAAAGCCTTTTCCGATCATTAATGTTACCCCGAATGCTGACATTGACAAAATCAAACAATATAACTGTGAAAAATATGCATATCTCATGTTTTACAATCGTGTCGCCATGTCCGTTGAAGTTGGGCAGTTCATGATCATATGTGTCAAGAATGATTAAAGCCAAGAATGCAATGGGATGAGTTAAAAATGGGTCAAGATCTCCCGATATATCCAGCATGTGGACAATTTCAGAGACAAATTTTTTGAAATAACGCAAAAGACCAACTTTGCATGATTTAGGTATGAAATGATGATGTACGAAAATAAATGCAAAGAGTAAAAAAAATAGAAGTATATTAACTGCAAATAGCACGTGTTTATTGGACACTCAGTAATCTCGCTAAAAATTTACCGAAAGTTCATTTGCAATGCACAAAGTAATGGCGGACAAACAATAACTGATATTACAGGTTACTTTTGGAAAGATTGTTGCAATTATACGTTTGCATTTGTTATTCTAACCACCAGATGCTCTCTTTGGGATATATTTGAGATAAAATATTACATAAAATGGGCATGTAAAATTTTTCACTTACGACAGCTCATATCGCTTTAAACCATGAGGGATGGGGTTTAAATATTTCACATATAGATCTCTTATGACCAGAGCTTTCAATTTGAATTTAAATTTTGACCTTGACCTTGGAATTTGACCTACTTTTCAAAAACTTTAACCTGAGCTGAAGGAATAAAACAATTATTATAACTTGACCTTAAAACATGACAGCTGCGAGTCAGATACCCATTTTGAAAATTTACGCCCATTTCATGTGAGCTTTGTTGTCTTCTGACAACTCTTGTTTATACAATTTATAATTATTGAAAAAAAAATCTTAGAAAGCCAAGTTTTGGAGGAATTTATTTGTTTTTGAAGTTATACAGCTGAGCATATTACTCCAATACAGTAAAACCTGCTTTAACCACCACCTGTGTATAAAGCCCACCTGGTCATATAGACTGTTTTTGCTGTCCCCAATAATACCATCTGTGTACAAATCAACCTCTATTTAAAGACCACCTCCCTATAAAAACTGGTTTCATTGTGTCCCTAAGAAGGTCTTTGTATACAAATTTCACTGTATTTGTAAAGGACATCAGTGCCTTTAACATGTTTAAATTCTCAAGTTGCTTTTGGACCAGTACAATAAAACTTGAGTCTGAGAATATTCACTTGGTCTGCTCAGCCAATCAGATTTCAGGCTTTTTTGCCAAAGTTGAGTAAAATTTTCAGATTTACTTAAATCATAAGTTTTATGGTGACAGGCCCTGATTTACATGTTCAATTGTGAAAATAATCCAGCACATCCTTTTTTTCCAGAGGGAGTCAAATTCAGGATAGGTCGGGAGTACCAGGGTGCAGGAAGAGCGGAAGTGTACCTGAATGGTCTGTGGGGAACTATATGTAACGTATACTGGGAGGATACCGATGCCAATGCTTTCTGTCAGCAATTAGACGATTACGTCGGTGGATTTGAGGCTAGTCCAGCCATTATAGGATACCCGGGCCAGCCGATCTGGATGACCAGAGTAGAATGTAAAGGCAATGAGAAAAACTTCCTGGAATGTGAAGCATCGTGGGACCCGGCACAGACCAGCCACTGCACTCACAGTAGTGACGCAGGAGTCATGTGCTTTAAATCGGGTTTGTTTTTTTATTACAGACTACAAGTATAATGGACCATGTTCTTGTGGTCCTGAATTGTACCAAAAAGATGTGGTCTAGCTTTCAACTCGATTGGTCTTTCAGTTTGTGAAGCGAATGCAGGCCTATGAATCGACAATGTCTGTCTATCTATCTGTCTCTCTGTCTGTATCAGCAATTTGATTTAGTTGTTGCTTATAGCTCTGTTGGGAGAAAACCATTTAGATTATCACATTGTAACTTCACATGTAGATATATAATGATGACTTGAGTTGACTTTAACATTTTACCCTCACCTTTGACCTTGAAATTCATATTCCATATGCATTATTCGAAATTTGTTTATACTGCTTTTAGTGGTTTCTTGTCCAAATGTGGTACCTTACAACAGATGGTGACCATGACAACTACATTTCACTATAACAGATCTGTAGTTATTTTACTTACATACAGTCATTTCGTGAATTATTGCCACTGGCTTCATTGCCATTCTCGTAATAATGCCACATTTTTAAAGAAAGTTTTTCCTGCTATATAAAATTCTCTTTATAACGCCAAATTGTAACTAGACTCTTACATCATTTCCACTTCAACTCTTACTTTTTCCTATATTTTCTGTCTTTACTTTACATAAGTTATTTTTCTTCACTTAATTATATCAATACTTGTAAACTGTATCGTATATAAACCATGTTATCATATGTTATTTCAATTTATTATATATTGTATTATCTGGAGAGGGCTTAGTAAGTTGTAAGAAATTGTGCCTAATCCTTTCCAAAAGAGAATGTTCGATAAAACATGTGTAAACAAATGTAATTTTCCAATATTGCAGTTCGACTTATGAGGGGGAATTACAGAAACAATGGCATACTAGAGGTGTACAGAAATGGCAGATGGGGTACTGTGTGTTCTGCTGGATTAGGAAAGAAGGAAGCAGGTATGTTTATATCGTATTCGGTGAATTGTTTTATCATCATGTCTTTCTTTGTGTTTTATGAGTCACAACTGCCGTTCCAGACCAGGGATTTTCCATCCTATCATACAGGTCTAAAATAAGGTCAGTCCCAAAGCAAAAACAACACATTTTTTTCGAAATTTGCAGTCCAGATTTCCCAATGGAAGTCAAATGACAATGAAGTTTCCTGTATTTTCAGACAGTTTTCTGTATTTACCAATTTCAGTAAAATGTTGCTTAAAGTTATGGTTACAGAATTTTCAAATTACAAAAAATTTGATTAGTATTTCATATATATATATATATAGAGATCAATACTGTTCCTTAAAAATAGTTCATATTTATCATTCTACACATCTGCTAAATTTGGATAGTGTAGTTGTAGAGTGTTGGGTTAACAAATTCATGATTTTAGGTTCAAACACAGTTTAGATTCATGACCTACAAACAGGATCGGAAAACAATCTCGAACAAAAGTCCAAATTTCAATCTTCAGTAAAATGATTTTTTTTTTACAAAAATTTCAAACTCAGTTAAATTTAAAGACCCCTACAGATACATTTGTACTGGTCTAAGTCATTGATTTAAAGAGGAGTCCATTGTGTCAGGGGTGGGAGAGTTATCATCAGTAAAACATCAAATACTGAGAAAAGGAAATCATAAATATTAACATAATGAAAGTGACATTTCTTGTGTTTACCAAAAAAAATAATATTTTGAAAATACGTCGGCGATAAAAAAAATCTTTTATTTCTATGTATGTTGTTAAAATAAGGTCAGGCCTATTGAATTATTCATCCACAAATAGTAAGGTTGAATTAATCAATTGACACAAAAGTTGTCAGCATACTTTGTCATATCAACCAGAGTAAAATCAAAATGAATCAAGAAGTACACAGTCTGATAATTGAAGGGTGTTTAATAACATGAATAAAACAATAACATATCGCAACAAGCATTTTTATGATGAAGGAGTTGAAAATAGGCGATGGTCTACAATATAGCCAATCTTATTCTTAATCTTATCTCCTTTTTGTTAATTGATGTATATCAATTAATCTAAGTAGTACAAAAGGAAACAAAAATAAAAAAAAATGCAGCTAATGACCCTTTTACATGACTTTCAAATTTCAACTTGAGTCTCATATTTCTCGATTATATAGTTTGTTTATTGTTGTTTTACAACCCCCCCCCCCCCCAAAAAAAAAGGCTGGTTTATCTATCATAGATTCATAGATATACCTTAATTAAAATTTCGGTTATCTCAAATTCCGGATATCTTGGAAGCCATAGGTGTGGTCATGTGAATTTCGAGACAGTGAGGTTTTACTGTATTTTCTAATCAAAGATATTTAAATTAAGATCATGAAGCTGCAATATTTGTGTTGGACATATAATCTTGATGAAATAATAAACTGTACCACCTGTGCTAAAATTGCTGAGGTCAAAGGTTAAAATATTATTTGATTTGTTTTTCGTTTAGATGTAGCATGCAAAATTTTGGGCTTTGAGTATGGGATTCCACTCTGTTGTGCTCCGTATGGTTTTAGCTTCAAGAATCCGATGTTTGGCTCCTTCACTTGCCAAGGAAATGAGAAACATTTGACAGATTGCAACAGTACTGATGCCTTTGGAAATCATGCTTGTTATTCGCAGGACTATGCCTCATTAGCTTGTTACAACGGGGAGAGAGGTCAAAAGAGTAAGTATTTACAATGGAACCTCGCTATTAAGACGACCTAACCGACTACTCAAAGAGGTCTCATTAGTGAGGTGGTGCCTTAAATGAGGTTCTGTACTGATTAGATATTACTGAAGAGAATGGAAATTCATGGTCTTAATGGTGAGGTGGTCTCCTAAGTGAGATGGTCTTATGGTGAGGTTCCACTGTATAGATAAATAGAAGGGAACCAGCATAAATAGACCTTTTTCAGTTGTTCCATTCTGATCAAATTTGTCAGAAGAGTTTGTACTCAAATCACATGACTTCAACAGAAAGTTGGGCCATGTCATTTCCAGTTTTGGAAGTTTTGACAACATTCTGTGATATCTTGTTTCAGTTCATCTGGGAGAAATAATGTTTAGGTAGATGTTCTTCCTTGTAAAGATAACAAGTGTTGTTCCCTCTGGAATGCTGTAGTCTGGGTTATTTTTGCCCAGTTTTATTTTCGCCCTATTGCACTTGCAAACGGTTTAGCCCCATTTTAAATTTGCCCGGAGTCGTCACAATTCCATTTTACAGTATGATTTATTTCAATACGAAGTTTTATTTAACAATTAATATTTGTGCATGTCAACTTTTTGCATGACAACAATATAGTTTTTTTTTTAAAACCATTTTGTTGTGTTTTTAAAATTTAAATACAGGTGACTCTCGATGGCTCGAACGTCGAAATCTCGAAGTTTCATACAGGTTCCGATTTTTTTCCTTCATAAATAAAGTAAATTTACTCTCAATCTCTCGAAAGTCGAAACCTCGAAGTTCTTGAAACCTTGAAGTTGATTCGAAGTCCCGATTTGTATATTCTTTTATATTTCACTCTCGAAACCTCAAAGTTCGAGTAATTATATATATAAACAGTCAATGCGTTAGCCAGAACAACACTGGGACCCTTACCTGGCAGATTTAACAAAAGGTGTTTTGATAACCGAGTGACAAGTACATTCTGACCAAATCGAGTTGTAATTGACAGGATTGTTAATTAATTAAGATCAGTCAAAACAGAAGAACTATATACATCGTAGATTACGCACCATACATTACGATTTTGTGTACATGTGAAGATCTAACGGACAAGTCGTAAATTAACTTTCATATCAAGTGGTGCTGTACAGTAGGTTATTCCACATTAGACACCTCATAGCTATGTCGGCAAACGGTTCTTATCTCTCTGTATCAGTTCCTTCATCACGTTCATATGGCGTGTCAAAGATGCTTGTCCAAAATTGTTTTTCCTGAAAATATAAATATCATCATGAAACTTCACCAATATTTTATTTTAATGGAAGATCATAAAAAATAAATTTATATCCTGATCGGCTCTAATGTATAATAAAGATAACATATTTACACATTTTCATGATAGGTTCTAATGTATGATAAAGATAACATATTTACACATTTTCATGATAGGTACGGAGGCCGTTTAATTTCATGTGAATTATGAAAACAAACATCCCTTATTTTGTATAGTATAAGAACCTACATCAGTCGGAATGTCGATTTCCGGAACTCTCGAAAAGTCAAACTGTTGAACCTGGAAGTTTTTTGGTGGTCCAGTGGACTTTGAGGTATCGAGAGTCACCTGTATATAATAGACGAATTTACCGTTTTGAATTCTTCCAGTTTTTAATTTGCCCACTGATTATGAGGGTGAAAGGGGCGAAAATTTCGCTGTATACAGTATTCACTTTTAAACGAGGTGA
Source organism: Atrina japonica (assembly GCA_030159075.1). Taxonomy (NCBI): domain Eukaryota; kingdom Metazoa; phylum Mollusca; class Bivalvia; order Pterioida; family Pinnidae; genus Atrina; species Atrina japonica. The sequence continues at coordinate 189,916 of BROG01000080.1, forward strand.
GCAGAGTGCACGTTCTCAGGACTGAACCTCGAGTTGAAAAGTCATGAGTGAGTGTAAAACAACAAGAGGTCATATCAAAGTCGCTAGATAAAGGTTGTCATAAGGTGTTAAATTTTTAGAAGTAAATCTTACAGTCCTTATTCATGTACGACAGGTAATCACTTGAAATAGGTCATCTCTATTGGAAAATCCTGGAGGAAAATATCAAGTTAGGTCGCTTCTGACAAACTGTCGCTAAATACAGTCATTAAGGCAGGCGTTATATATTAGAGCCTTTGGCTGTTTGCAAAGCAAACTTAATGATTATGAATAAAATGCAATACTAAACTGTTGTCTCATTTACTTACTCCACGAATACTGAAAAAGTCATTTTCTAAAAAAAGTTTGACGATGAGATACTTAGCTAATTTACTAACAAATGTTTTGCACACTTTATTTCCATGCTAACACTGTTTTAAATATTTGACGTCATATTTAAACTGTTATGTCATTTTGCTCCTACTGAGATCGGATAGATTCTCAATGATTTAGTTTTTTTATTTGCATGTGCAAAACAAGGAGATGCTTTAATTCTTTTGCTTGGCATGTGTAAAACGAGGAGCTGCACTCTCTTTCAAAGCTTTGTCTTAGTTCTTATTAATACTTGTTCATGTATCAGTTGATGCTGTTGATTTGTTTGCACTGTTGTTCCATACCTTAATTATACTTTTTGTCCATCAGATTACACCTTGAGCCTTGCTGGAAGTTCACTCTACACTGGACAGGTCAATGTAACCTACCTTGGGGTTGAAGGTCGTATCTGTAGCGATGACTGGTCAAACAAAAGCGCTAAAGTTGTATGCAGAGAACTTGGCTATCCTAATGGTTTAGCGTACACCCACTACAAAAGTGATGTTGATTCCGTGGGACCGTACTGGTCCTCTAAATTTAACTGTACCGGAACTGAAAATACCTTGGCTGATTGTCCACATGTTGGATTCGGAAATGTCCAAAAATGCCAGGAAAGGCATTACGCAGGTGTCCTGTGTTATGAAAATGACGGTAAGACCAATGATATCACAAAGTGTTAATATTGTTTACTGAGTAAATCAAAGATGTCTGTTAATGTAATAGAGGAATTCCTGTACATTGTATCTTATTTCAGTTCTCCAGATAAGCTGCGTATTTGTGTATTTTACGCTTAAAAAATCAATGGATACCCAAAGCAAATTAAAATCCATGGGTAAGATACCAAGTGCAAATCTAAACTGAAGCATAAAATTAAACACACTGGATCTGAAACCTGCAGAGAGATAAAATATATTGAGTGCACTTGTTCTCAATGGGTCATGGTCATGAAGTGTATTTGAAAGCCCTATAGTGATAATGGTTTTGCTGACCCACGCCCAGATGTGCACTTACATTGTACATAGAGCTAAATACATGTTGGTTAATGGTAATTTAGCAGCCAAGCCATTACAATAAAATCAATGACAATCGTAATTAGGCAACAAAATTGGAAATACCCACTTAACAAAATGTTTGTGGGTAAAAATACCCACTGCATTTGGAAATGATGGTTATTGTACCCAAGTACTCAGAAAGTGGTCTTGAGCACTGTTATTTACTCGCATAGGGTTGACTTTATATTTCATAGATAACTATAGTAAAATCCATATAACCTGGCGTGGTGGTCTCTCGTGAACCCTTTTTTTGACCTGAACGAGTTTAAATTTTAGGTAATAAAGCATAGGAATATTCACATAACACAGACAAGATCAATGGTCCCTATAGCTACTTGTCACCATATCTATGAGTTTTCGGTGAGGAATAAAACATTTTTCCCATGAAGCTAAAAATGTCAATAAACTGACAAAATGAGTAGAGTCATCCGTATAAAGTTACTCTGCCCCGCCAAGTTTTGTGAACTGGACTATAAATGTATAAAATTTGAAAGTTAAGTTGAAGGCATTTACAGAATATGACCCGTTTTTGTATTTGACACAATTAAATGAATGCAGAATACTATAGCAAATTAATATATGTTTTAGAAATGTGCAACAAATTTCTTAAAGAAATTAAGATATTTTCTGTAGACAGATGACCTTACTTTTACAAGTATCAGTATCTCTTTTCTGTGGTGGCAGCACCATTTTCTGTTTAATCATTGCCTGTAACATTTCTTTACCAGGTGTGTACTACAGAATGGCTGGCGGTGACAGTAGATATGGTCGTGTGGAGGTATCAGTACGTGGTGAATGGGGAACAATCTGTGATCGATACTGGGACCAGAGAGATGCGGATGTCTTCTGTCGCCAGATCGGCTTCAACACTGGGGACCCTTACTACGAGACCTACGCTACCCCAGGAATGGGTACTGTGTGGGGCACCATGATACACTGTAAAGGAACGGAGAGCAATCTAAACAACTGTCCTCATGAAGGCTGGAAGATAACAGACTCTGTTTACTGTAGAACACATAAGGATGATGCGGGTGTACAGTGTTATACAAATGGTACCATATTTAAAATGAATCATTTTGGTGTCAATTTTTATAAAATTTTTGCTAGTGAATTTTTTAATTTTTCATTTCTCTCTGCACATATTTCTTTTGATCTTTTTTTTTTATGAAATTTTTGTGCCTCACAGGTTTCAGAATTTACACAGATTTTGTCGATACATTTGATTTAGTAAACATATTTTCACACTTTTATTTAAGGCCAGGCTACTTTGATATTTATTTTGTACACTCACAGGATAAATACATTCCCTGATGATATTCAGGGGTTGATGTATTAGTTTTATTTTTATTGGCCCATCTATGACAGACATATTATGTAGTTTTCCATCCATCTGATTTCTGTCCATCTGAGCATGCCTCACAATAACTTTTACGAATCCGTAAAAAATTTTACACAAATTTTGGTTCCATCAGACAACAAGGCACCTTTTGATTTTGATTATTTTTACTTTGGTTGTAATGGAGTTACGGGACTTTAATCATTACAATTTGTTGAAATTTGACATATCTGACTAAGTTTGCTTTTATGAATCCTTATGAAAATTTTACACAATCTTTGATTCCATAAAGAGGTTAGGTACTCTTAGGATTCTTATAATTTTGACATTTGCCATTTACAGTTATATGACTTTATTCATTAAAATTCAATTCAAATTTGTCATGATGGGATATCTTGCACCATTGGAGCGGCTAGCTGCCTATTAATACAAAGATCCAAGTTCTAGAGGCTTAATTATCTTATATAAACTAAATGATGGTGTTTAATTTTCAGTAAAAATATCTAACGGAATCCTGAGTCGTAACAGTAACACCGGAGCTGTGATGTTGTACCAGAATCGTACATGGTTACGAGTCTGTGACACAGGTTTCGATGATATGGCAGCTAGAGTGGTTTGCACAGAGCTGGGATACGTGGACGGAAGAGCGATTTGTTGCTCTGCATTCGGACACAGTGAGCCTCGATTAATTCAGACCAATTACACACTAAGGTGTAATGGACGTGAGAATTCTGTGCTGGAGTGTCTTACGCAGGAGAAATGTACGACTGCTAACTATGCCTCAGTCGTTTGTTTCTCTGCTAATGACACAATATCTGATGGTTAGTATTGTATAGATATAGATATTTTATTTACAGGGCAGTAGATGTTTTCACACCCCCCCCCCCCCCCAAAATTTTAGATTCTTGAATTCCTATATATTTTGTGAAAATTGATTGAGACACCCAGTCTGGCAATTATTCACTTGCAGTTGATTAATTCAACCTCACTATTTGTATATGCATACCACACTGGACCTGACCTTATTTTCACAAAATATATAGAAATATAAGATTTTTTATGCCTGTGTATAACTCTTATTTGTTATTGTACATCAAGTACAAATACATGTACTTGAACATGAAGTCATAGTAAAAGTAGAAGAATTTTTTTTTTTTTTCATAAACACAGCTAATGCCCCTTTAAGACTGAATTTTCAGTCTCTTGAAATTTTGTAACAAATATAAATATTATTGAAGAAGTCTAAATCTTCACTTCTGAGGACACCTTGCTTATCAGACCACTTTGAATCAATCAGTAAGGCGGCCTCAATAGTGAGGTACCACCATGTGCAAACACCAATATAAACTTCACATTTCTAGAATTGTGCAGACATTTTACATCGAGGTGCCAGTAGTCAGTTAAATAGAAATGGCCATCAAAACTTGCACTCACATTTACATTAAAACTTACACACACTTTTACACTGAAACTTTCACTCATACATAGACTGAAATTAAATTAGTCTCAATTTGCACTGAAACTTACACACAAAACAGACATGCAAATGTTCAGTCACATTTACATCAAAATTTATTCTTATACTTAATTTACACTAAAACTTACACTCAAATTTTCACTGTGTCTTACATGCACATCTAAATCCAAAACTTACATTCTCTTTACACTAAAACTTACTCTCAAATTTACGCTAAAACTGAAACATGCATATACACCAAAACTTTAACACACATACACACCAAAGCTTACACTCATATATTCACTCAGTTTACACTCAAACTTACACTCAGTTCATGCTAAAACTGAAACATGCATACAAATAAAAACATAAATTTGCACTTAAACTTACACTCAAATTTTCACTAAAGTTTACACTCATTTTACACTAAAACTTACACTCACATTTTCACTAAAGTTTACTCATTTTACACTAAAACTTACACTCACATTTTCACTAAAGTTTACACTCATTTTACACTAAAACTTGCACTCACATTTTCACAATAGCTAACACTCATGTTTAAACTTAAAAACTTGCACTCACACTTGCATTTCTTTTTTCAGATGATTACAGTTTTACTCTGCAAGAAAAATCAAAAGGTCAAGTTGTTGTTTCACACTATGGAGTTCAAGGTCGTATATGCAGTCAAGGTTGGGGTGATAACGAGGCTCGTGTGATTTGCCATGAAAACAATTACCTCGATGGCATGGCATACTTCCATGATGAAAGGTCAACCATCAGTAGCATGAGAGGACCATATTGGATGAGTAATTTTGCCTGTGCTGGAAATGAGACGAGTTTACTAAACTGCACACACAGTACTCGACTACATCTTGGAAACTGCTCCAAATCCCATATTGCTTCAGTTCTCTGCTTTAATGATTCAGGTAATATTTGAACACTGAAATTGGTTTTTTTTAAAAAGTCCTTGTTGTAGACTTTAAAAAGATTTAACAACTCCCAATTAACATTACTTTAAGTTTTGTTTCTTGATCTTTTAAAATGGTGTTTTGTTCCACATTCAACTATTTTTATGTCCCGAAATAGAAGATGGCAGATGTATTGTTTAGGTCTATCTGCTTTGTTTGTTTGAATCATTTTGGTTACTGTTTCATCCCTGTCTTTTTAACCTCTTGTGATAGTCTAGTGGTATAACACTTAACTCTCAAGTGGAAGGTCCCAGGTTCGAATACCAGTACCAGGTCATACCAAAGACTTTAAAAACGGTAGTGGCTATTCCTTCGCCAAGTGCTTGACATACGAAGTGAATGTCACGAGTCTTTCTGATGATAATGAAAACCAAGGTCCAGTGTCGCAGAAGGTGTGGCACCTAAAAGAAGCCTCACTGCATTGACATCAGTCCATAGCACAAGCCAAAAATTGTAATACTTTGGCTAAAGCTGGTGGGGTGTAAACAAAATGGTGAAACAACAATAAATTTTAAAAATCCTCTTTTTTAACCAGATTTGGTATAGAGCTTTAAATTGATAAGATTAAGGATGAGTTTGATTTTGACCAACATTCTGTGATATTTACCAGAGTTATGGGACTTTAAAATCTTCAAAAATGGCTCATTCTTCAAGGGAAAAGTTTTTCACACACACACACATCTTGTGCAGTTTACTGATTACCAGACCACAAAATAACATGGGAGTGATCGTACTGGTTACATGGATGTTACGACAAATACAAATCATGTAACCTTCTTTTTGTTTGTGATGATATTCATAATATTTGTCACTTTGTTTATTTTACTTACTTTGAAATACACACTGTACTTGTCAGTATACATGTATATATTGTACAGTAGAACTTTGATGAGTCGAACTTCATTGAGTCGAATTTCTCTATGTTACGAACTACTCACAAAGTCCCGAATAATTTTGTTATTTAACACAACTTATATCATTTTATAATTCGTACTTTTATAAGTCGAATTTCTCAATGTTTCAAATAATTTTTTGGGCCAGTTGTGATTCTAAGAAATATCTTTGGATTTTATAACAATGTTATATCAGTTGTGATACTAAGAAATATCTTTGGATTTTCTCTAATTCTAATCAACAGGCATAGAATACTTCATCGTTGGAGGCCCGAGTCATTACGGTCGTGTTGAGGTTTCTATTTCCGGAAAACGTGGCACAGTTTGTGATGCATCTTGGGATAACAAGGACGCTTCTGTCCTGTGCAGGGAGAAAGGTTTCAGTGAGGGTGTGGCACTCCCTGGAGCAGCTTATGGTCAAGGCACAGGTAAATTATTTATTTACATGATTTATAGCTGTATAGATTCTTAATCACCAGATGAAGATTCAACATCTGTTTAGTAATCTTTGCAAATTAGCTCTCTGATTCATTTCATCTCCCCTTAGACATTGTTTGACATGATTTCGGAATAGTTACCTGTAAGATACGGTTTATCATGAACCTATATATTTCACAAATGCTTGTATGTAAATTAAAACTTTATGTTCTCACCTTTTCAAATACAGTCAAAAAGCCTACTCAAGAGAACAGGCAAAAAGTAGCCATTATAGACTGGTGGCTTTTATCAAGAAGTATATTCATTATAAAAAAGTTAACAATGGTTATGTTTGAATTGTCTTTATAGGAAGGTGCCCTTTATACAGAGGTGGCCTTTAATGCATGTATTAATGTATATTGTCTAAATACATGAATTTCTGTATTTGTACACAGTTAAGACATTTACTGTTAGAAATTGATATGATGAAATTAAGAGAAAAATGTGTCACTCACAGAATGTGTCTATTTATAGGTCCAATCTGGCAGAGTCATATTCAGTGCGAGGGTAACGAGGAAGGCCTGCGATGGTGTCCACACAGAGGATTTGTAGACCGATTTTCGGAGAGTAGCTGGTTACTTCCCCTGATCTGTGACTCCCACAGAGATGATGCATCAGTTTTTTGTTATAGAAATGGTATCTTTGACATTGTTTTTTCATTAAAATTGAGTTTTGATAATTTTCCAAATTAGTTTTTAATGAAAAATACACCAGTACTAAATGTAAACTTATTATAATTTAAATAAAATTCAGAGAGAGTGAGAGAGCGTGTGTGTGTGTCCAGAATGATTTATTTATGCAGATATGTGACGAACAAATATTCACACTTACCAAAGGTTTCTACTTTGCAGCACTATTGCAGAACTATGGTTCATTTTTTGTACGCAAATTACTCTGCTGGCAGTATCTTGTAGTGATTTTCTGGAACCATCTTGTGGCAACTTTCTGATTTTATCTTGTGCTGTTATGGAACCATCTCATTGTATCATTCTGATTTTATCTTGTGCTGTTCTGGAACCATCTCATTGTATCATTCTGACTTTATCTTGTGCTGTTCTGGAACCATCTCATTGTATCATTCTGACTTTATCTTGTGCTGTTATGGAACCATCTCATTGTATCATTCTGACTTTATCTTGTGCTGTTATGGAACCATCTCATTGTATCTTTCTGACTTGTGCTGTTATGGAACCATCTCATTGTATCATTCTGACTTTATCTTGTGCTGTTCTGGAACCATCTCATTGTATCATTCTGACTTTATCTTGTGCTGTTCTGGAACCATCTCATTGTATCATTCTGACTTTATCTTGTGCTGTTCTTTAAACATCTCATGATATCCTTCTGACTTTATCTTGTGGTGCTATTCTGGAACCATCTCGTGGCATCTATCGGATTATATCTTGAGATTCTATTCTGGAACCATCTCGCAGTATCCTTCTGACTTTATCTTGTGATTCTATTCTGGAACCATCTCGCAGTATCCTTCTGACTTTATCTTGTGATTCTATTCTGGAACCATCTCACAATATTATTCAGACATTATCTTGTGATGCTATTTTGGAACCATCTTGCTGTATCCTTCTAACTTTATCATTTGGTGCTATTCTGGCACTATTATTCTGTGGGTAATTATCATTTTTATAATTTTCATTACAGTAAGACTCAATGAAGGCCATGACTCTCCGATGGGAGGAGTTGAGGTTTACATGAAGTCAACAAGTACCTGGTATGGAATTTGTGACACAGGTTTTGACAACAATGCAGCAAAAACTGTTTGTAGGAGTCTTGACATGAGTTACATAGATGGCCGAGCTTTACGTGGTTCAGCATTCGGCAATCTGACAGGAGACATTCAGATTACAAACCTGAATTGCTCTGGTTTTGAGCGAGATCTGATGGACTGTAGTTTTGATTTTAACAAAACAGAGTGTCCTAGCAAACACTATGCATCTGTACAGTGTAGTAACACAACCATTATTGACAATGGTAAGTTGTCTCCCTTTATTTGGATGATTTCACCCCTACAGACCATAATAGACTGGTCTAAAGCAGTAAAAAAAACAGCATATCATTTAGATACTTGGGGATAAAAGATAAAATTTTTATAAGAAATTTTTTTGATTTTCAGTACAATTTTTAAAATTGAAATAGAATTTTTAATATTTTTTTTTCTCTGGTAGTAAATGTATATATACAGTAGAACTTGTCTTGACTTATTTTATCTTAAATCACCAGTGCAATTTTCTTCAAAGTCCAAGAATGTTCATTACATCTAGGCCGTCAATAAAGTTTACCTGGTTCTAAGCCAACTGGTGGCCTATGTAGCTATAAGTGCTTAGAAAATCACACTTTGAAGTCTCTCACCCTTGGTCAGTGCGGGTTTGAACCCTGGTGGGATCTAACATGATTTGTGAGAAGCTTAGCCAGTTTACATGTTGAAGTAGCTTGTTATACCCAGCAACAAAGTTGAGAGGGGGACTGGAGTTAGCTTGTTATACCCAGCAACAAAGTTGAGAGGGGGACTGGAATTAGCTTGTTATACCCAGCAACAAAGTTGAGAGGGGGCTGGAGTTAGCTTGTTATACCCAGCAACAAAGTTGAGAGGGGGCTGGAGTTAGCTTGTTATACCCAGCAACAAAGTTGAGAGGGGACTGGAATTAGCTTGTTATACCCAGCAACAAAGTTGAGAGGGGGACTGGAGTTAGCTTGTTATACCCAGCAACAAAGTTGAGAGGGGGACTGGAATTAGCTTGTTATACCCAGCAACAAAGTTGAGAGGGGGGACTGGAATTAGCTTGTTATACCCAGCAACAAAGTTGAGAGGGGGGACTGGAATTAGCTTGTTATACCCAGCAACAAAGTTGAGAGGGGGGACTGGAATTAGCTTGTTATACCCAGCAACAAAGTTGAGAGGGGGGACTGGAATTAGCTTGTTATACCCAGCAACAAAGTTGAGAGGGGGACTGGAGTTAGCTTGTTATGCCCAGCAACAAAGTTGAGAGGGGGACTGGAGTTAGCTTGTTATACCCAGCAACAAAGTTGAGAGGGGGACTGGAGTTAGCTTGTTATACCCAGCAACAAAGTTGAGAGGGGACTGGAATTAGCTTGTTATACCCAGCAACAAAGTTGAGAGGGGGGATTGGAATTAGCTTGTTATACCCAGGAACAAAGTTGAGAGGGGGAATGGAATTAGCTTGTTATACTCAGCAACAAAGTTGAGAGGGGGGGCTGGAGTTAGCTTGTTATACCCAGCAACAAAGTTGAAAGAGGGGACTGGAATTAGCTTGTTATACCCAGCAACAAAGTTGAGAGGGGGACTAGAATTAGCTTGTTATACCCAGGAACAAAGTTGAGAGGGGGACTGGAGTTAGCTTGTTATACCCAGGAACAAAGTTCAGAGGGGGACTGGAATTAGCTTGTTATACCCAGCAACAAAGTTGAGAGGGGGGACTGGAATTAGCTTGTTATACCCAGGAACAAAGTTGAGAGGGGGGAATGGAATTAGCTTGTTATACCCAGCAACAAAGTTGAGAGGGGGGACTGGAGTTAGCTTGTTAATCTCTCTATTTGCAAGAGTTTCTTATCATGGCCGTTCTTTAGTCAGTTACATGTACATGATGTATGTCCCTTATATATACAGTAGAACTTGTCTAGAGAGACCACCTTTTCTGCCACGGAGATGTGGTATCTCAAAAGAAGTTTTATTTAAAGGATTATTTAACCAGGTGGTTTACAGGATGTGGTCTCTCCAGAATGGTGGTTTTTATGACAGTGGTCTCTCAAGACAGGTTCCATAGTATAACATTGGATTTTAAAAAAACCTTGTTTAAGCTTGTAATTCCATATGGGGTTATACTACTTAACCAATTTGTAGAAGGGTCCTATGGCTATAAAACCTTCCTGTAGGTAAGGGCATGTAAATATATCCATGCATACATGGTTAATTTCATAATCAGTGGTGTTAAAAAACAAACCGACAAAATTTCCTAACATTGAATATTTGTGTATGTGTGGTATTTTTTAACAACATTATTTTCTTATTCTATTAATTTTGTGACTACCTGTATTCATACATTTTGTAGGACTTGAAGTTAGAATTGCACCAGACAGCTTATCCAGTCAAATTCATGGTATCGTAGAAGTTCGAATCAATGGCATATGGGGCCGTGTATGTATGAACAACTGGGACGACCGTGACGCTAATGTGACATGTCACAAACTGGGATTCGCTGGAGGTGTGGCCTATTTACATATAATGAAAAACAGAAAGCCAATTCTGATGAACCGTGTGCACTGCCAAGGTACAGAAGACTCCTTGTTTGACTGTCCTCACAGCACGGAACCAGACCTAGAAAACTGTGGTTTCAATTCGAATGATGCAGGAGTGTTGTGTTATCAAAGTGACGGTAAGCGTGATATCATCATGATCATAGAATATTGCTTTCTTTGTTAACTCAGTCACCCTAAAGATACATTTGGACTGGTCTAGGACATTGATTTACAGAAGAGTCCATTGTTTTTCAGGGGTTGATGGGTAAAATCAATCAAACTGTATGCATTTTTGCAGCATTATTAAATGTTAAACATGTCCAAGGTCACATGCGTCAAATGATGTGTGACCTATTTTTATTTGTTCGCAGCTGTCCTTTATTTCATGATGTGCATATTTCTGATGAATATAAGGTATTTTCACCTCCTTAGAAATGGTCCTCATGAATGATACATTGAAAATGAAAATTTAGATTCTTTTCACATGAATTTTGAATTACAATACTTTGTAATTTGGCCATACAAGCTTAGGCAATTTCTAAAATCTTTGCCATTAAGACATCCATGTACTTATTTAAGATCAACAGAAAAAAAAGAAGTAATTTGCATATACCATTTTATTTTTGGATAAAGAGAAACGTACAATGACAGCAGTTGACCCTTTTCACGATTTCAGTGTGGTCCTGTAAATTTGGACGGCAAAATGGTACCGATTCCCAGAAAGATGACATCATGAAACAGTCAGTTACTTTGAGGCCATCAATGTTTTTTGCGAGAAATTGTTTTATTTTGCTGTCCAAAGTTATAGGACTACAGTTGTCATGAAAAAATCTATTCAAGGAATGAAAGAAAGAAAAATATATATCGAATAATAGTCGTGTATATCCAAATTCCGATTTTTGTTATTTGTTCCAGCTTTTACATATACAGTGGAACCTATCTTGGGAGACCCCTCCCTATCTGCCACTGAAATGTGGTCTCTCAAAACAGGTGGTCTCTAAAAAGTTTTAATTCAAGGATTAAACTTAAGAAAATATTTTCCAGAATTTGGTCTTAAAGACAGGTGGTCTATTATAAGATTGGTCTCTCCGAATAGGTTCCACTGTATCACATTATCATCAGTTGATTTAACTTATGCATGTTATGTACATTTCCTTAAACAGGCATATACTACCACTTAAATGGTGGTGCACATAAGGCGACTGGAAGAGTTGAACTCAGTTACGATGGCGTCAGCGGTACAGTGTGTGCATGGTCATGGAAGACTGCCGATGCTAAAGTTCTCTGCCGACAGCTCGGGTATGCTGATGGCATTGTTAGTTATGACGTAAATCCCAAACTGCCAGTGGTCAAGAGGTGGATCACAGGGTATTTCTGCCAAGGACAGGAGAAGACCTTGATGACTTGCCTGAATACAGGATTTAATTCTTCATTTTTAGACGATTTATGCATGTACAGGGAACCAGGGGCATATACATCCTGTTTTAACAAAACTATTGGTAAGTTTGGTCCATACGAGAATTAATTGTCATTTTTTTAAATTTTCAATATTGATTACACTTTAATTTTTTAGCCAAAGCTGAAGAGTTTCAAGTAGTCAAGGCATAAATAACTATCTTGAAAATATGTATTGTAATAAGATTTGTTATTAAAAGTAGTTCCATGTTGTCTTTCTTCTGAGTGCTGGAAATGTACCTAAATATGGCCACCAAGCGCCAAAGACAGGACAAGCCTTACCCACTATGTAAATTGCTGTATTTTGTACCCCCACATCATATGTATGTTAGGGTTAAGGCAACTTAATGAAAATTTTGATTTTTTTTTTCAGCACCTACAAAAATTCGACTTAAGAATGGACCCGACCAATACTCGGGCCGTCTTGAAGTCTTTGTTGAAGGACCGAACCAGTGGGGCACAATTTGTGACGATTTTTGGGATGATGCATCAGCACAAGTTGCCTGTAGACAACTTGGATTTTCCGGTGGAAAGCCAGTAAAAGAAGCTGGGTTTGGACCTGGCACGGGACCAATTTGGTTTGATAATGTGAAGTGTTTTGGAAATGAGAGTACAATTTGGGATTGTAATCACCGTGGAGTCGGAACACATAATTGTAATCATACTGAGGACATCGGAGTCCAGTGTGGAGGTAGGAACAAGAAATAAAATTCTTATCAGTTTTGCAGTTGACATCACGAAAAGCCTGACACGGCACCTTTAAATGTCTATTCCATTATGACCTCACAGTTAAAAAATGCACGTTGAGAGCCATGTGTCAGACATTTGGTGATAGGTCAATTAAATTGCCTTGTATTTTGTTTACTCAGTTCTACTTCTTTTTTGGTAAGAGACCTATGATTCACATAATTAGGTCACCTCGTTTTCCTATCAAATAAACAAAAAATACCCAGAGTATTTAATTCTATTGGAGTATGTTTTATAAAATATTTATTTTCACATGTTTCATATATCTGTATATTGCTGAGGTCAGAGGAACAGAGTTAGTTTCAATTACCCATTCATTCTTGAAGACACATTTTGGCTTGCCAAAGTCATTGATTTATAGAAGACTTCACAATGTTTCTTAGGGTTGATAAGTTAACTGTAATTTTATAATACAGGGAACAGGGAAACACCTTGTTTGCCATTGAAATGTCATCTTACAAGACAGATGGTCTCTCAAAACAGGTTTTATCTAAAGGATTATTGAGCCAAATTGTTTTGGAAATGTGGTCTCCCAAGACAGGTGGTCTTTTATGACATTGGTCTCCCAAGACAGGTGGTCTTTTATGACATTGGTCTCCCAAGACAGGTGGTCTTTTATGACATTGGTCTCCGTAGACAGGTGGTCTTTTATGACATTGGTCTCCCAAGACAGGTGGTCTTTTATGACATTGGTCTCCCAAGACAGGTGGTCTTTTATGACATTGGTCTCCCAAGACAGGTGGTCGTGTATGACAGTGTTTTCCCAAGACAGGTTCCACATGTACATATTGTAATGCAATCAATATGAAAATCTTCAAATTGCATTAAAATGTATAAGCTGTGCACGTAAATGGCACTGAATACATTTTCTCTTCAGTCATATCATGTACAATATTCCAGATAGGTTGGGCATTCTCCAAATTGGTAGGGCATTGGTGCTTCTCAAACACATTTTGTTTTTTATCTTACAATGGGTATAATTCCCAGACCATTTTTTTTTCATCATCTGAATTTTTTTTGTTTTCTTTTGCAGGACCACTGCCATCTACAACGGCTCCAGTAATAACAACTACAATAAAAATGACAACCACACCGTCTACGACAACAACAGCAACAACAACCACAACAACACCAACACCTTCAACTAAAAAACCGACCACGAAAACACCCACTACCACAACAAAACCTACTACTACGAAATCCACAAGAAGACCAACAACATCAACAACAACAAAGAAAACAACGACAACGACAATAACAACTAAAAAGACTACAACAAAACCGTCAACAACCAGTGCAACAGAAACAACCTCATCAGAGCAAATGAACAATGTTACGGTTAGACCTCCGGAGAAACAGAGCGACACAACACCTGGATTAGCTGTTATTCTTGCTGTGCCGATAGTTATATTTATTTTAATTGTTATAGTTCTTGGAGTCATATTTGTGATAAAAACTAGAAGATTTAATAAAAGGAATAATATTCCACATGAACGTTTCCATAACGACATCATAGAACATAATCCTGATGGAAGTATTTCCATTAGCAATCAGTTATATGACATGAACTTGCAGCCAACGACAAATATTAATGGATTCCCGGAGGGTTCATCGGGACACGACGACAAATTAACACTATCCAAAAATGGTAGTGCATATTACGCTAAACCAGAAGCCAATGGAAGTAATGACACTAGGAACGCATTTGCTAATCCTTTATATGGGCATCACAGCTCTGAAACTGTGACGGGTAACAGTGAAGAAGCTTTACCGGAACAACAAGAAGTACAGTTCCCGATTGATGATAGTACAGTGTCGAAGGCTTGACGTGACAATATGTAGTAAAATCGTACTGTGTGTTGCATTCCAGGACAGAGTTTAACTAAAGGTCATAAATTGTATGATTACTGTTTTGTCTTGTAGGGCCTACATGTAATGTCTGTACTGGCAAGAAGACCAATTCTCGCCAAGTACCAATCCTTGCTAGGGCTATACGTTAAATTGACAACAAATTTGCAATATAAATTATATTTCAGTTTGCATGGTCATTTGAAAAACAAAAATATTTCAAAGTGTCTTTGCAAAATTTTGGAAAGATGTAGTAAAGTCCATATAACCTGGCGGGATGGAGTCTTGTGGAGTTTAAATTTTAGGTAATAAAGCATAACATTAAAATCACACTGACTAGAGTATTGGTTCTTTCTTGTCACTATATCTATGGGTATACATTGAGGAATAAAACGATTTTCCTGTGAAACCTGACTTTACCAAAAAGTGGGTGATATCATTCGATAATAATCGACAGGTGACTCCGTCATGCCCATCCTTCCAAGTTTGAGTGGATTTTTTAGTGAGACGCAAATTTAGGATTTTGTCCTTACAAAAACGATTATATAATTTTTAATAGCGAGAAGTGATTTTAGGCAATTTTATGATTCCAAACAAAAAATTAAACATGGAATGAATTGTTAGTGATGTTCAATTATAATTATCGGTATCTCTACACTCTAGCTAATAATGCCAAAATTGAACCCTCAATAAAAATTCTGCCTATACAGTGTTTGAATTGGACGATACCAATTCTTGTCAGGTTAATTTGGGTTAAACTGACAACAAATTTGCCAGATTTCAGTATTTATAGTATTTTGAAGGAAAAAAAAATTTTTTTTTCCAAGATGCCTGTACAAAATTTTCATAACATACCAGTCACAAGTAAAATTTTACCATCCATTTATAGCTCTTGGGCAAGGATTTGTATTCAGAGATAATTGGTCTCAAACAAGTTCATTAAACATAGCCTGCAATGGTATGGGTGTGCATTAGGTATGGATGCGTATCAGAGGGCATACATGGGAGTATGGTTCGAAGGTCCTGCATTTTTGTGAAGCAGACTTATTGATTATAAAATACAGTATATTATTGTCTCATTTTTTTTCTTCCAAAGACAAAATAATTGTCAAAGTCACAATAATATGATGAGGAACTACAAGTATTGTTAGAGTCAACATTTTGTGAACTTTTTTATACTATGGCCAGATGCTATCTCTGTAGCTTGAATCCAATCATATAATATTACCATTCCTCTCATAAATCTCTTGGGGTTTTTTTTTGTCTGTTTTCTATTGGTGTTTTTTGCTACACTCTGCAATTTTTCAGTTATATGGTGGCAGCTAGTTTTTAATGGTGGGGGGAGTCTGAACGTTGTTACAATGTACTGGAAGAAAGATAAGTTTTTAATGTATTAGATGAGTACCCCGTCATCAACATACCCTGAAGGAGACATTCCACGGGCCTTCCGCAACTTAAAACTGGCAGATTTCTCACAGAATCAGCTTACGTTTCAACAGGGCTCAAACCTGCACTGACTGGAGGTGGACTCTCTTGTTAATATTATGATAAACCTATCTTTAATCATATAATGTTGTACAGAAGGTGAATCCATATTAAAACTGATACAATCTCTGTGATTATAAACCTAACTGTGGTACCCCAAACGTTAAATATTAACAACTAGTTAAATTTACAATATTTATTTATATCTTATTAAATGTATTCAGATTGAATTAATTAATGATAATTTGGCCACATGAATATAGAGAAAGAATATGCAGGATAAAATAGATTTTTTTTTTTAATTAGTGTATCCGGTAGGACTGATCCGTAATCCTACATTTTACAACCTTATGTGTAACTGCCAAAGTGTCCTTTCCACATCCAAAATCCTGTATATGTTGCATTCCAAGTATCCATTTGACAGCCATAAGGAATCCATTCTAACAGAAGCGAAAGGAAAGCTGATGAAAAAGTATATAGAAGCTGTTGGGCACTTAACCTCTTCACCCTCAAGTACAGTATAATGGCATAAATAAGTCAATTACTGTAACTTCATTTTCCTCTACCTCTCAATTTTCAATCATGTAAATGGCCTTTTTCTCAGTATTACTGTCACAAATTAATGTTTTCATCAATTCTTGCAAAAATTCATATGTTCAGAAGAAAGTCTTTTTATTTTCACCTTACTTTGTTTTGAAGCTTTATTTCTTAGAAGCAACAATTTTCTTTGCAGTAATTACGGTATAACTGGAAATTTTCGCCCATGTTTAATATTTGCCATTTTCATCCTTATAGGTGATGGGGGTGAATTTATAATGAAAGCAAAATATTAAATTAATTGAAAGATAATTGAAGCAGGAACATATATGCCATACATTAGACTGTGATGATTTAGGGCGAATTTAACATGGGGTAAATTTGTTTTCCTATCGTGAAAGGGCGAAAATATCCAGCTACACAGTATTTTTTTGGACGCCCCTTAATTATCGTGAATAAAGAAGGAAATGACAATGTAAATGTTGCTTGTCACTTACAAATAATACTTGCCGCTCTCATGAAAAGTCAAACCAATTTAGAAAGATAGTTTATAAAGTTCAACACAAGATACTTTATAAACTTCAACACAAATAAAGTATACAAGATTTCATTGAACACTAGTCTGGCCAGTTAATTTAACTATGGGAAATGGCATAAGTTTACAGACTTATGTCACGTCCTGTGCTTATCTTTATGGTAGGCCTTTACTCTTGCATTTATCTTTTGTTTTGGATCAGTCTATTGTAATCAGAGGGAGTGAAAGGGTTAAAGAAGCTGTATGTATGTAACATGTATATATACATGTACTCATAAAATGTTGTATATATAAAATGCTCTCTCCGAACCATAGTTGTGTATTGTATGAAAACTGCAGAAATGATTTTGTAAGTATTGCAGTATTTTCTTTTTCAATTGATCTGACAAATGGCTCTCCATGTGTGCCATTTAATTGCGACATCATAATGGAAATGTCAAAATGTGCTGCCTTGTCAGGACTTTTGCAAAAGCCTGTAAGTTTTGTTATATATAACATGTATTAAGCTTTACTATTTTATATCCATGCTTAACAGTATCTATCTGTCTATCCTGATATAGTTTGTTTAAAGAAAATTTCAGAGGTACAAATTTTCATTTCATTTGAGCTGTCTTGGTATTTTGGCTGTGGAAAGGAGTTTTTGCGACTGTCGCTATATGTTATTGGATGATAGTGATAAATTATGGTCTTTTTTGTGTTTTTTACAAATTATAGATACATATGTAATTAGCCATAAAATTTTGATGTATTTTACCATAATATTTGTATATCAACATTTTTGTAAAATCAGTTTCTGCTTTAATGTACCATATAGCAAATAATTTCAAGTATCGTAATGAAAATTCCAACTTGTACAGTGGACCCTGTCCTGAGACACCACCCCATCTGCCACTGACATGAGGTCTCTCAAGGCAGGTGGTCCCTCAAAAGACGTTTTATATAAAGGCTTTTTTAATTGAGTGTCTGCTTTAATGTGGTCTCTAAAGACAGGTGGCCTTTCGTTAGAGTGGTATCTCAATATGCAATCCACTGTACAAAACTGTAACATATTGTTTGTTTTCATTAATATCGGAGTTGTTTACATTCATTGTGTGTGATGGAGCGTTGGCGGGAGGGGGTGAAACAGAGTGTATGAATTTAACTCATTACACCCCTAAAGACACATTTGGACTGGTCTGTGTCATTGATTTTCAGTAGAGAACATTACTTTCAGGGGTAGATGGGTTAATGTTTTGGTAAAATAATAAGTCAAAGGAGTTGATCATGTTGATACAGATTATTTGAATAGGTAAGAACCTGTTCACCCTAGAACACAAATTTGAACTATTCCGTATCATTGATGTCCATCAGAATTCCTTGTTGTCAGGGGAGCTGATTGAATACAAGTAGATCCCATTAATATCAGAGGGTGTGGTAAATTAAATTGAGTAAAACATCCACCAACAGTAGGGATAGATGTATTAGAACCAGTATTTTCAAAATAATGGTGAGCATATATACTTTAGAAACTTTTAACTACTGTGAACATCAACATTTCCGCGAGTTGTTAATTACGCAACTTTCTTATGCAAACTATACGTGTGGGGGATATTTTCGCAACTTCACAACTTACTATGAACAGTTCTGTATTAAACCATAAATTTATCTCAACTGTGGGACTGATACACGGGGATAATTTACATGGAAAACCATTCATCGCGTTTTTAATGTAAATTACCCCCACAAATTAATTTCCACGTTTACAGTATTTTTGGGCTTTAGGCCCTTCAAATCCATTTTTGTATATGACTGAGAGTTTGTAGAAATTTTTATAGTTTATGGGAAAAAAAATTTAACAGTAAATTATATTTGGACTGCGAGAATATCATGGCAATATTGCTGTGTGAATCATTTGTAAATTTAGATATTTTTCACACTCTTGAGCTGAATACTGTTGGATCATCTGTATCAGTTGTCAGATTAATGTGTTAATTACATGTATAGTTTTCAAATCAAATTATTTTATCTATTTTGTTGTTTTTTTTTCTCTCTTAATATTATTTTGCATTTGTTGTTGTGATTGTTAGTTAGATGTTGTTATTTTGATAACAAAATGAATTGTGAATAATTTATTAACATGTTTAATGAATATATTTTTATGTTAAAATTGTCTAGACCATCTATATATATATATATATATATTATGTCAGTGTTTTGGATTTCTTCTTTCAGAAAATTCATACAGAATACTTGAGATGAGTATTGTGTGCCTTTGAATGTACTTAAGTATAGTATAACAGATGAATGTCAAATTAGAATGCCAATGTAGAATTGTGAATGTACTTAAGTATAGTATAACAGATAAGAGGAATGTCATTGTAGAAATGTGAATGTCTCATTTTATCTTAAAAGTCTAAAATTGTTATATTGAAGTAAATATTTTACATGTTGTACATAGTGTGATATCTATGCAATATTGTAGTTTCCATAGTAATCTACTTAAATTTTACACTCCATCTTGAATTTATTCAAGGGTAAAGGTCTCTTGTCTTATATTCTGTTTCTGTTAATTTTAGCTCAGATGGATAAGGTCAGGGTGAGCTTTCGCCTCAACATGGAGTATGGTATCATCTGAAACATTCCTTAACATTTTTAAAAAAAAAATTCTCTAAAGCCAGTCTGAGCCGAAATGAGTAAAACGAGACCAGATTTATCATAAAGCTGTCTATATGTCCAACATTGTATAAGGTAGTCCTATCCATCAACCATCATGGTCACTGTTAACTATTAATAAAACATATAACTACCAATTTTGTTTAGTTTTTGCTCTGTCACACTAGACACTTTAGTCTACTGCTCTGTCATACTAGACACTTTAGTCTACTGCTCTGTCACACTGGATACTTTAGTCTACTGCTCTGTCACACTAGACACTTAATTCTACAGCTCTGTCATAGTAGATACATTGGTCTACTGCTCTGTCACACAAGACACTTTAGTCTACTGCTCTGTCACACTAGACTTTTTAGTCTACTGCTGTCACACTAGACACTTTAGTCTACTGCTGTCACACTAGACTTTTTAGTCTACTGCTGTCACACTAGACACTTTAGTCTACTGCTCTGTCACACTAGACACTTTAGTCTACTGCTCTGTCACACTAGACACTTTAGTCTACTGCTCTGTCATACTAGACACTTTAGTCTACTGCTCTGTCACACTAGACACTTTAGTCTACTGCTCTGGCACACTAGACACTTTAGTCTACTGCTCTGTCACACTAGACACTTTAATCTATTGCTGTCATATTAGACACTTTAGTCTACTGATCTGTCACACTAGACACTTAAGTCTACTGATCTGTCACACTAGGCACTACTGCTCTGTCACACAATATACATTAGTCTACTGTTAACTATTAATAAAACATATAACTACCAATTTTGTTTAGTTTTCGCTCTGTCACACTAGACACTTTAGTCTACTGCTCTGTCATATTAGACACTTTAGTCTACTGATCTGTCACACTAGACACTACTGCTCTGTCACACAATATACATTAGTCTACTGCTTTGTCATACTAGACACTTTAGTCTACTGCTGTCACACTAGACACTTTAGTCTACTGCTGTCACACTAGACACTTTAGTCTACTGCTTTGTCATATTAGACACTTTAGTCTACTGCTCTGTCACACTAGACACTTTAATCTACTGCTGTCATATTAGACACTTTAGTCTTCTGCTGTCACACTAGACACTTTGGTCAACTGCTGTCATACTATACACTTAACTGCAATGTCACACTAGACACTTTAGTATACATATAACTACCAATTTTGTTTTTTAGTTTTTGCTCTGTCACACTAGATACCTTATTCTACTGATCTGTCACACTAGATACATAAGTCTACTGCTGTCATACTAGATACCTTATTCTACTGATCTGTCACACTAGATACATAAGTCTACTGCTGTCATACTAGACACATTAGTCTACTGCTGTCACACTAGTTACATAAAAGAATTCCAAAACGGGGTTTGTGTCCAACACAATAAAAACTCCGTAAGATTGTATAAATTATGTTAACGTTGAGCTTGTTGTTTACATGTTTCAGCTCCAAGCGGAGCCGTCTTCAGATACTAAATCTTTAGTCTACTGCTCTGTCACACTAAATACTTTTTACTGCTACGTCACACTAGATGCTTTAGTCTACTGCTCTGTCACAGGGCAAGGGGTGATGCATCATTTGACCTTACAGGGTCACATTACTTTATATAGCTATGTACATCTGCAGAACGGTACTGGTCATGTTTAATGCCCCTAATAGTACAGTTTCAAACTTATAGAGTAATAGATTTCTGATACATATACATATATATACATATAAGCATAGCTAACTCCATGTGAAGAGCATGCCAGTAAGGGGATATCATCACTTTCATAATCATTTATTTAAACACAGATGCAACACATAATTGCAGAGTACTGAAGGATACCCCTTCCAAGATATTTTTACTAGATGCAAAATGGTGCGTTCTGAGGACCTAAAATTGGTTTGAAAAGCATATGAGTACATGAAATAAAACCAAATTTGCTAATTTTTTATTGAGAAACATCAGTTTAAAAAATCTACCATTATTTTTTTAATTTTCTGGCATTTAATTATTTTTTTAAATTCCTCGATGTGCACACTGTGGCATGACAGCATATAAATGGAGCCATGCCACAGATTGTTATTGATAAACCTAAAAACCTGCATCATTATCAGAACGCTGGTGTCATAACTAATGACACTGAAAAATATCTGAAACTGGTACATGAATGCCGAAAAAGCTTTACCATGCCTTAAGAACTCATACAAAGGGAAGTAACTTTAACATAAAGTCACCGAGTCAGGTTTTGATTGTTTAATTTCACATCAGTGTATTACATATGAAGTATAAATCTTATTAATTTTTAGCATAGATATAAAATCCTGTGTGTTTTTAAAAACCCTAAGTTGGAAAAATGACAATGCAAAATATGTTTCTGTGAACAACTTTTGAAGTTGATAAATTGCCCAAAACACATTAATATGTAGACTATGTTATTTTTATGAGAACCTGTAATATGATAAACATCTAAAAGCCCAGGGTATTTAGGTAATATGTACATATATTTTTTTACAACATATACAGCAAGTGACATGTTTTTGCCATTGAGTGTTTATGAGGAGAAGAATTATCATGGGGCGATTTCGTACACATGTAAATTTTGACTTTGAATTATATGTAGGAATTTTCGTTGTTTTTATAGAAATGGGCCCAAAAAAATATTTAAAACATCGAGAAATTCGACTCAAAAAGTTCAAATTATAAAGTGTTTATAAGTAGCATTAAATAACAAAATTATTGGGGACTTTATGAATACCCGGTAGTTCGAAACATCGAGAAATTATACTCATTGATGTTTGACTCATCGAAGTTCTGCTGTAAATGTTTTTTCAAAAAAAAAATTTTTTGAACAGCATTTTACGCCACACTAAACAATGTTTCAGTTATCTGGTGTTGGTCAGTTTTTAATGGTGGAGGAGAGAACCTGGTTGTACCCGGGAAGAGACCACCAGCCTTCCACAAGTCAACTAGCAAACTTTCTAAAAAAAAAGCTTATGTTCCAGTACGGCTCGAACCTGTGCTTACCTGAAGTGAAAGTCTCCATGGCTGTAACTAGACGGCCATGGAGGCCCTTATCTGAATGTAAACAACACTTGCGAACTGTTTGTTTAATGGTTCTTACACTTCACACACACAATAGTGATGTCCACAAAAAAAAAAAAAAAAACATTTTTTTCAGCTATTTTATTCTATTTATATATCTTAATATGAATGAATGTTTGACATGATTTAATATGGGGTATCAGGCATTTTGTCCAGCTTCTTGTGCCACATTGTTGATTTCAAAGCATAATCTTCAAAGGTAAAGTTACACGAAAATATACATCGAGACCAATGTCTCCGAATAATTTACACAAGTCGCTGTCCTAATTACAAAGACCCTGAGCCAGTGTTCATGAAATTATGAAGATGTTATCCACACGCCCACGGCATGTGAAGTTTTAAAAAAAATTGACAAAATCTACTGGCATGCACAAGGGTCGAATTTAGAATTTCTGTCTCACTAGTCAGTTGGACTAGTTGGAAACAAATGGACGCACGACGACAGACAAAGAGTGATCGCTATAGGTCACCAAGACCTTTCGGTCAGGTGACCTAAAAACATGTACACAATAAATTTAACGGTAAATATTGTCCGGGCAAATACTCCCCAAGTGGCAAATAGTGGCACATATACTGGTCGATTGAACGTTGAGGATCTTAATATCTGGTCCTACGACAAATTCACTAGCCCAAACGTGATACAAAGAATTACCGATTTAACACGTTTACTGAATTGATACCACAATTAATTTTATTTATCTATTTTTGTGTTTTTTTATTGTCATAAGTCAAAGCAACTATGATAATCTTAGTTTGAGTTGAGATAAAAAAATGAAGGGCCTGATTAGGAAAATCTAGTTTTCATTGTACATTGTACATACACTATACTTTCATTAATCATTGGTATTGTCCATACTGTAATGTTTATAGATTTTCTACTAGTCAACCGGACTAGCTGAAGCAGATCTTGACTAGTCCACTGCAAAAGTTACTAGTCTGGGACTGGCGGACTACTCCTTATTTCGAACCCTGCATGTAGGCATATGAAATTTTAAGAGAATTGTCAAAATGTACTGGCAACGTAGTCACGTGACAATAACCCATTTTAAAAGAATCATGAGAGTTGACAAAATTTATTGGCATGTGGGTATTCGAAATTTTAAGAGAATTGTCAAAATCTACTGGCATGTGGGCATATGTAATTTTAGGAGAATTTTCGAAATATACCGGCTCCCTAGCTTAGGCATACAACATTTTAAGAAAATTGTCAAAATCTACAGGCTGGAGACCAATTTTTGCTATGTACAAATGCTTACCAGCAACTTGTTGACAAAGTTTTGTGACTGGTATCATGTTCATATTTTGCATGTTGGATAAACATCTCATTTATCTTTAAATGACTGCATACTGAAATACTGTAAATATAATGTCTAACCATAATTTAGGCCTAATTGGTCGTAATTCACCCCCCCCCCACCCCCCCCCCCCCCCCCCCCCCCCCCCCAAACATCATAAAAGTGGTCCTAAGACTTGGAACCTTTCATAAATTTGGCCCCAAAAATATGCTCCATTCTGATTTATTTTCTGGAATTGTGATACAGTGTACAATGTATATAAAAAGATTAAGAAAATAAGTTGGAGCAAGGAAATAAAACAAAAAGATTCCAATTTTCCAAGTTATAAAGAGGCAAAACTCTAGAATGGTACGACTCACTGTCCAAATTTTAACTCTGTCTACATGTTGCGGTTCTCACTATTGTGTACCGAGTTTCACAAAATTTGGATGAGGCAAACTAAAGTTTGAGTGTGCAATTATAAACGAAAATTGGATGGATGGAAGGAAGGTCAAAGGTAACACTTATGCCCCTTCCCCTAGCGGCGGGGGCAGAAATATCTCAATATCCAACGTGTCTTCAAGTGTTTCTTTTCTTAAGACTTTGTGTAACAGCCGAGTATTGAATCATCAAAATTCACAAACTTACTTTCACATTCTACTCTGAAAACCTTAAAGTGTTAAGAGCAAGTTGCCTTCATACTCTTGGTCATATTATTGTCACTAAACTCAGGGATTTTCCATACTCTTTTGGGAATGGGACCTGGCTCTTTTGAATTGGGAATTTTAGCAACATTTTATTGGAAAATCTAGAAATACACAAACTATGTGAATATACAAAAATCTCTTCAAATTCATTGTCATGATCTTCAGATTTGAAATTTGGACTTCAAAATCAGAAAAAAAAATGCAATGTATTTGCATTGGGAATGGGGCCTTATTTCAGCCCCATATGATAGGGTGGAAAACCCCTCAAAGGTAACGTTACTAACTCCAAATTACCAGAGACAAACACTCCCTTGAATAGCATTATTTTATGAGACTAATTTGTCAGTTGATCTTTTCCACTAAGAAAAGCCTCCTTCCAGAAGTACTTAAAACACATGACATAAATAAAGTCTCCAAATCCAACTGTGGGAGCACAAAATCTTTTGGTTGAGATTTCTAACTTCAGTAACATAGAATGAGGGGGGTATCAAAACATCGTAAACCTGCTTATTTATAAAGACCACCTGGTTGACCATTGCTGTCCCCAGTAATCTCTGAATATAAAGACGCCACCTCCTTATAAAGACCACTTCCTTATAATGACCGGTTTTCTTGTGTCCCTCAGGACAATATATACAAACCTTGGTATACGTTATTCTGATTGTACTCCTGGAAATACGCCCTTTGAGAGACAAACCCAGTTGTTTTTAGCCAGTCCTTTTAGCTGAATTGAAATAAAATTGTTATCAAGTTAGTCAAGGCGGCTAAATAAAAATTTCATAGCTGAATTCTATACATGGACTATTTTATTCTCCATCACCGTGCAGATCTAAAAAAGTTTGTCCACAGAAAAGAACATTTTTTTCAAGAGAATGTCGGTGGGATGAAAAATTCTTTTTCTCCTGAATGAGCCATATGTAAACGAACAAATGTTCAGTGAACAGGGTGAGAAACAAAGAAAAATTAGGAAGAATTAGAGATGTTTTCTGGGACCTATCTGATGTCTGCAAGTCACTTGGTAATCGGCCACCCTCTAAAACATTTAATTTTATTGTCTTAGTTTGTTTTAAACTCTTTTTTTACATCTAGCCATTTTGTTGTTTTTTGTAGAATAATCTTGGCTAGATGGATGCAGTCGAGAGAGAAAACTCAATAGACAATCAATGTAAAGATCATACTGCACTAATTGGAGAAAGGGAAACATTGGGAAACTCACAAAATCGAAAGGCATCAATTCTCACTATGCACATATAATTCCGGCGCAGCGTTGAGATTTCAAGTCGGGGTCATTTAATTTACAATTTTTTTCGGTTCACCCCGCTCATGTAACATGTTGTTACAGAACAAAAGTAATGTAGGTGGAAAACAAAAAATACAGATAGACATCATTTCTTTTGGTATGAATGAATAAATACTATGACACAGAGTAAAACTTGCACAAGAATTCAGCGTTTTTTATTGGTTTCCATTCCTTTTTTTTTTTTTCCTTTAGTGTATAAAGAAAAAGATATAGCACGCACCTGGTTACAAAGACCATTTTTTGCTGTCCCTACATCCCGTAGTTTATAATATTTAATTAGTACCATTACTCGGATGGATAATTATTTCCAAGATTCTGTTGAACCTGAAAAAAAAAAAATATAAAGGTGTAGACCATAATTTTCCTGCTTCTTATAAAGACCTTAGACATCCCAGCATTATAAAGACGGGTTTTCTGTTGTGTCCCTAAGGGTGGGCTGTAAGCTACTAATATACATGTACCATTGTAGGCCTATATCTAATACTAAAAATAATTCACTGTATAATAAAACTGTATACATGGTAATTCACTCATAAGAATATTCAATAAGGGGAGTAATCCAACATACTAGAATCAATTTCATGTACAGAAATCTGGATTTGTCAATTTTCGCCCCAAAATAACCATTTATTGGGTTATTGGAATGACCGCCCTTTATGATTTGACTGAAAACACAATATACATTCCCCATCCCAATCATTTTTACACAGACCTAAAAATTTGCCATGAAACTATTCAGTATTAAATGACCATAAGACAAAATGTTAGTCTTTTGAAGGATGGTAATTCCCCAAAAATGCATATTTTCACTGGTACTTCAATAACCATATTTAGTTTGAAATTTTTGCTTTCACTTTAGATTCGCCCTCTCAATCTTTTTCAGTTTTTTTACATGTTAACCTCTGGTGAATGACCCTAACATATAGCCATGATGTAGAATCACACCTTCATAGCTGTATCATTTTTCATTGTACCCCAAAATAACCTTGCCATTTTTTGGCATTTTTTGCAAGTGACCCTAACATATAGCCATATGTGTCATATTTCACATTCCTATTTTCCCATGGTAAAAACCATCATGTGTGACTATACGAATGTTGTCATTTGATCATAAAAAAAACAGATAATTTTAAAATAATTTGTGATTTTCATTTGTGACCCCAAAATAACCTTGCCTTTTTGGAACAGCCAATGCTGAATGGGACATTAATCAAAACGATAATTTTAATTAATTCCCCAAAATCTGTGCATTTTTTCACTCAAAATAACAATCAGATCCCTACATATAGCTATATGTGTCATTTGCTTTCAGAAATTTTAATTAATAAAATTGTGATTTCAATTATTTTTCACAGAATCTATATAAATGACCATTAGGGACTATATCAAAACGATAACAATCCCCCCAAAATCTGTTGCCAATAACAACTACTGTAAAACCATTTTTGAATCATAATTTGGATAAATAGCCATATGGTCAATGGGGACATATATCAAAACAGATTCTAAATATTCAATTTTTTCAGCTTTTTACACGAGAGATTTTTATTTTTTTTTAGGTCGCATATGAGACACTATAATCAAAACAGAGTGATTTTCAATGATGTTTTTACCCCCATGATTAAACTCTGACATATTGAATGACCCTTCTGGGGAAGGTAAGTTGATTTTCTATTTTTCATGCAGAAAAAACATATGGTTATGAACATTATGTGTCAAATGGGACATTACAAAACTAGATAAAATAGAAATTGTGATCACTAAATATTGATACTGCTTCTTCTGATTATTTGATGGGACATAGATTTTATAATTCCCCACCTGTGATTTTCAATCATTTTTTCACTGTTTTTACCATGATCACCAGCTTTTATTTTTTGGAGATATTAAATGACCACATATAGCTATATTTGTCTGATGGGACACTACAAGATCTGTGATGTTCTGTAACTTTGAGATTTGGACTAGTAGTACTGTAGCATGATGGGACATATATCCAATCTTGTGATAGTAAACATCACTTTATAAAAATGACCCTATATCAACTTACAAAACAGAATAATAAAAATAATTCACAAAATCTGTGATTTTCAATCATTTTTCACTGACCCCAAAATAACTCTTGTAAAACCTATTTTTGGAACATTTTAGACTCATATGAATCAATTGAACATATATCAAAACAGATCCAGTCAATACTGTTTTTATACTTTAAAACCAGCTTTTTTGGGGGGAACTTAGATAAATATTGATGAATGTAAAAGATAATTTTTTAAAAATCAAAGATTTTAGTCAAATTTTCATAGATGGTAAGTAAAAGATTTTCTTTATCATCATCACACTCTGCATGATTTTATGACAATGGACTCCTTGCCCTGAATTACCATACATCTTTGATGCATATCGGGCGATACGCATCTACAGACATGGTGACCAAAGAGGTTACACCTTCGCAAAGGGGCATAATGGGTAAATATGATAAAATTTCTCATAAATATTTTATTTTATTATTTGTGAAGCCTCAGCCAATGTGAATACTTTGAATACGCAACCAGATAGTCTCAGAATGAGCCATGCGATAACATGTTGCCACACACGGAGATAAACTGTCAACACCTACTTCATTAGCTACACGAGAGATTTGGGTCGCATGAGACACTGAGCTCGAGGCTGTATTGGGAACATTGCTAAAAAAGAAAATGAAACATTTAATAAGTATGATCACCAGCTCACAGCTGATACACTTACAAGTAAAACCTGAGATAAACTTATGATTTGTTTCACATTATAAATTAACAAAACACATTATTAGACTCATACTTATATCCATTTGTCTCAGGGTTAACTGACTTATTGATGTTGAATGATTAAATCAATCACTCCTGGGGACTCTACCATTCATGGGGTGGGGGGGGATAATGAGTAAATATGATAAACGAAAACTTTGAATACGCACCTAGTCTCTGAGCCATGCTGACACACGGAGAATCAACACTTCCTAGAATGGCCGAGGCTGTGGGAACAGTGCTCTGAAACATTTAATAAGAACAAAACTTTCTGTCGCCAAACAAAAATCATTATATATTTGTCTCTAATTGACTTTGATGTTGATGTTAAGTCCTGGGGGGGTGCATTAGGGGTTGCACTGGTTGAACAATTTGTGTCGCCAAAAAAATCGCCAGTTGTCAAAATTTGTCGCCAGTTTCCAAGATTTGGAGCCAGATTCAAAGTCAATAAAAAAAGATTATTGAGGTTATATAAATGTGTTAACTGCCATTACTGTCAATTTATTTAATTCAATTCAATGAGTTACATTAAGACATTATTGTCTGTGTTTAAAATATTATTTAATTGAAATAAAACATCTTTTTTTGTATTGAAATCATCACTATTTTAATATGCATCCATAACACTGTAAGGGTTAATGGTGTGAAGTGCGGATGTCGTAGAAGACACAACGATCTTGTTTCTATGTTTCTCGGTTAAATATTTTAATCAAAATCATTCAGAATTGATACACATGTTGCATAAATTTAACATGGCATTAATGATGTTGATATTTTAAGTCTGCTCAGGGGACAGAACATATGGATAGTGATTATAGGTGTGGAAGTTTAAATATACAGGTTAGATCTAATCACTTTATGAGTTTATCTTTACAAGGATGTTCATGTACCTCTGACCACTACAGGTCGTTGTGTAATTACCCCCAGCACTCGTCTGATAATTACATCTCTGTTTAGTTTATTGACATTAATTAATTGACATTAATTAATAAACAAGGTTATTAGTCTCTGTTCCTGATGAACATTTGGATGATATAAACAACTTATGTAACCTAGATGGCTTAAAACTTCCATAAAATGGCGGCGCCAAAAAATAGTCAGAAGCCGAAATTACCACTATTTGCCGAAATTACCAGATAAGTTGCCAACATTGCCAGAAATGTTACTGAAATTACCACTAAAATGATAGACAATGATGTTATTTATCAGAAAAACAATTATTTATTTCATAATATTTTACTTTTTATATAATTAACATCGTTATTCTAAAGTAAAAGACAGCATTTAATGATATTCATGGATTAGAGATGAACAAATCTGAATCTCCTTTATTTATTGATTTTCAAAGATTTACATATGAAACTGAACAAGAAATTTAATAAAGATTCAAAAATAATTAAATTCATACTTATTACTAGCTTAAAGTGCACCCCAAATGCTATATACAACTTTTCAAAAAATTGTTAGTTTATGATGCAAAAATAACTTTGTCGAAAATTTGAAGTCAATCCAATGTCTCATTCTGGAGATATAAGCCGACAAATTTGGGTTATTTTTACCTGCGGGAAATCCAATCAAGAGAAAAATCTGAAAACTTCTAATGGCCGTGACTTCCAGTACAATAGCCATTGGAGGGTATAGAGAAAGTGAGCAAGTTTTCTAGTTCAGAATCCAGTTTGGAAGATGATATTTATGCTCAATCCTGAAGTGACAATGAAGAAGATTCTCATGATAATTATGAGATGTTAAGTGTTTCATTTACAATCAATATAATTAATTCAGCAGAGAGGTATGTGCTAAATATGTCTTTATTATCACCACTGTGTATAGAAATACCAGTGTTCGGTGTTTGCCAACTATTTGGCTGTTGTGTACAATAATACCCTGCAAACATAAACTCTTAGACATTGTCATTTAGGCACTTACATCTTTTAATCACCATTGATGTTGGGGCATTGCTTAAAGTGAGACGACACATGAAATAAAACGTTAGATTTAGAATAGCGGATATTAGTAAATAAACTCCTTATCAATAGACTGCCGAACGGGCGTATGTGAAAATAAATATGTGACAATTCTTTTGTATGCATTTGACAAAGGTATCGCTATTTTTACAAAATATATTGAAGATTAATTCATGATAATGATAACTAAAAATATTAAAAAAAACCAAGAAAATAAGTCACCTAAAATTCAAACCGTCCATAGCCATATCAATGGTCAGTAAACTCCGCGACAAATTAACGACGTGTCAAAACCTACAGAGTAATCAATATCTCTCTCTCTTCATCAGGAACAATTAATTATATATCAATTGTTAAAATATAGATGTAAATGTCATTTACTGCTGAATTAAAAAATGCATATACATGTACCCAAATTTTAATGGAGTGTTTATTTTCTGTTTTGTGTGTGAGAGAGAGAGAGAGAGAGAGAGAGAGAGAGAGAGAGAGAGAGAGAGAGAGAGAGAGAGAGAGAGAGAGAGAGAGAGAGAGAGAGAGAGAGAGAGAGAGAGAGAGAGAGTTCTGCCATTTTGTTCAACAGAAACTTTTATAATAAATTATTTAAATATCTAATTATCTATTTTACATTACATCAGCAACATTTATAACAACTTTTTAAGTGGAATTAGGAAAATAAAGAATGACATTCTGCTATTCAGTTTAATGCTTGGTGATTTATTTTGTTTTAATTTTTGTTCAAAACGTAGGTTTGAAATATTCTTACATAATTTGATAGAAACTGTCATTATTTACAATTAAAACATACATTTTGATGCAAACTTACTAACAATAACAGATACAATGAAACTTACTAACAATAACAGATACAATTTTACTGTGTGGTATTTCTTAATCTATTAATTTTTGTGAATTGTATAAAATATATTTTTAAATAACAGAATAGAAATGTAATAGTAACTAAATAAAATAAATTTTGAACTGAAAATAAGGCAATTCAGGAAGTAAAAAATACTGTTTGGTGTTTTATAAATTAATCTATTTATTCATTTATCCATTTATTTATTTTAATATTTATTTATCTTTTTATTTATTTACTTTATTTCGGTACGTTTTTTTTTAAATAATGTGTTAGGAAATGCAATACCGGTAATTCATTGTTAGTTGTTTAAACATGTTCCTTCATAAGCTACATCAGAAGCCAGACAGATTTGAAAATCAACCCGTAATAATTTTATGAATGTAGTCCTCAACTGTCTTTAAGTTATCTTTTGGAAATTTGTGAACAGCGGGACCTGTTAAGACGTATTTCAGTACCTTGATACAACACACCGATTAACCAATACTGATTTAGATAATACATGTTATCTCGCTATACTTTTAATACTCTAGGCTAATGCTTTCACAGCCTATAGTGCCTGACCTCTTCCTCCTATGATGTAGCAGACCTAAAGTTGTTTGCGAGAATTTTAAAGGTGTGCAAACAGGATTCAGTTACTTTTTGCTAAATATCTTGGGAACGAGGCATCGGATTGACTTCAAATTTTCAACAAATGCATTTATGTATCATAAACTAACAATTTGCTATATCATCAAATGAGAAGACCAACTAATATCACTAATAAGAATTGAACTAAAAGTAAAATATAATAAGATAAATAATTGTTTTTGTGATAAATAACATCATTATCTATCATTTTAGTGGTAATTTCGGTAACATTTCTGGTAATTTTGGCAATTTATTTGGTAATTTCGGTAAATAACGGTAATTTCAGTATTTATATGCACCTGCCTAGGGGTGTTTGCTGTTGGAGAAAACTGGAGTACCTGACGAAATTCATGCATGAATTTGAGATGGTGGCTGCTGTATCACATACATCCCAACCCCATGATTGAATCACATTGCCATTGGTGAGAGGTGTGTGCACTAACCAGTAAACTATGAGAAGTGCGTGCACTAACCACTAAACTGTGAGAAGTGTGTGCACTTACCACTAAACTATCTTGATCTTTAATTCTTTTGAATTAACCCGGATTACCGTTATAATCCTACTTTTATTATCGCCAGTTGCATGATTCTTGAAAAACGTTACTCATTGTTATTTCGGGTTTCGGTATTATATAGATAGCCCCATCGGAAAGTCCTGGGTTTGATCTCGATCTGTCCACACATTTTTCTCTGCCTGATTCATTTCAGTAATTACACATTCAACTAAATAAATTAATCCCTTTAGGGATTCTGGCGGGGCAAAACCACTGCGACATTCCATCCCAGGCAAAAAGTATGTGTCCGTCAGAATAAACATGTGATATTTCAATATCTATTTGGGATTTTAAACAAAAAAATTTTTGGATTCAAAATATGTCTAGAAACCATAGATGACCCGTTGACTGCCACCCATGGCCAGGTATTTATTATTTGAATTTCTCTTGAAGCGAGTCTGTCATTGACGCCAAGATTTTCCCGAATAAAACTATGAAGGCTTGACAAGGGATTCTGGTAGGGCAACACAATAAAACGGCTGCGACAGAATTCCCAAAGGGATTACTAATTAACCTACTACATCCAGGGACCCGTACTACTAATGGTAAAAATTTTGCTTGAATCAGGAATTTGCACGTGACATAAACAAAATGTCAAAAATGCAAAGTCATTACTTAAAAGCGTATTGCAAACGAAGTAATAAACTACCACACTAAGAAACATTTTGTAGACCGAGACTAGGCCATAACGACTAGGGTTGTACATCGAACAAAGTGCCTCCATTATTCTGGTGATGTGAACTGCACGAAATGATGGATACGCTATGATAGAGAACTATATATAGCATAAAAACATGTTAGTGCATTTAATTCATGACTAATAAATACCACATAGATTCTATCCAAGTTTTAGCACCAAGGAAACAGTCAGCCACTCAATATTTTATTTAAAACAATGAGTGAAAGACCGGGACATTTACATGATAAAAACACTGAATATTAATCCATTGGTGATTCTGTCGTGTTGATCCCGGCAGGGATCAACACGACGGAATCCCCAAAGGGATTAACTGAACATGTAAAACTGTTGATGAATGCCTTCGCCCTTTCCATACATGTAGGTTAACCTATGAATTATTTGTATGTTTTAAGAGTCTTTTTATACAAAACAAATTTAATGCGCTAAAAAGTAAAAAATATTTACATTCACTATACATACGTTGCGAAGGTAAATATGAAAACCGGAAGAACATATGAGGAACAAAATCGAGAAGGCGCGAAAGTTCCCTATTAAGCAAGCGTTACAGATTTTGACGTGTGCTATGGACTAGATCTAACATATTTATGGTTGTTAAAATATTAATTGTATAGTTTTATTGGAAATTCAACTTAAAATTCAAGTTTCATTATGTGTAAATAAAATGCTTACAAATTTGGTTTTCATTGCTACAGCCATGTCACCGAATGAAAGTGATTTGCCAACCCATAAATGAAAACTGTCAGTCATTTTTATCACTTGAAAATACACAGTCGTATCCATTATTTTGTCGGAGAAAGTGTGTATAGATATAGAACTAGGAAAGATATCTAATTTGCCCATTTTCTTTACTGGTTCTCCCACCGCATCACATTCTTCCATGCTACAGCACGTTGAATGTAAACTTCCGGATATCAACTTCCGGGGAAACCTAGGGTTATTGAGTACCAGCTTTACGATCCCGAAAAGAAATGATCTGAAAATTTAATTAAGGTCGTTTAATTAACCATTCAGAAAATACAAATTCAGTTAATTTTGTATTTAGAGAATTAGATTAAATATCGAGAAAATACAAAATTAGATTTCATTTTTTTTCATTTACGTGCACATTATATCTCGAACATGCTGGGAATGTCAAATAAGAAACGGGATCAAGCTTTACATTTTGCGTTACCCACTTAAGAATCACAACAAATGCAGCTGTGACGAGAAAGGAAAGAAATAATTATAAATTCTCAGTTATGCGTAAGTTTGTGGTATTAAGTGATTGCAGAAATATTTGAATGTGTATTAGCTGATCGCCTATCATGGAAATGCAGGGAATGTGATAGTCTCTTTTAGTTTTTTTTAGAGCAGCAGTCACTGACTTCTGCGGCAGTACAGTGTCAGTGTGTTTATAATATAATATGAACTATAGTCCGTCCCAAGTGATTTTTGTCTGTTGATTTTGTCTGATTAAAGAAAAATGGTTGATACTTACCACTTAAATTTAACGTAGCGGTATCCTATACAACTTCATTAATTATCCATGTCCATGACAGATAAAAGTTTGGTGAAAATTGGTCCACTGGTTCTTGACAAGAAGTCGAAAATGTGTAAACCGTTACCTTAAAATGAGCAGCTTGCAAAAATCTATTAATATTTCCATTTTGATGGAAATTGTCGGGTCTACCCTTTTGTAAGTTATTTCCCCTGGATGTTTTTCACTCAGGTGATTATTAAGGCCCCCAATGAGCCTACTGTTTTTCATGTTTGTTAGCCATTTTAATGTGTAAAACATTTTCTATGTTTTCTGCAATGTTGATCAATTTTGCCAGGTGAGTTACTTAGCATGTAACGTGCATGTAAAAGTGGCATTGACTACAGAATTCATTAAAAACTGCCCCCACCATATAACAGAAAAATTCTTCAACAATACCAATTACAAGCATACAAATTAGGAACTGTGTGATTAAAATCAACAAAACTTTGAAAGATAATTAAAATAGAATGTATATATAACATGGGTATATATATTAATACAATTTGCATCTCTGTATCACCCTGGAATTTTGAGGTATAACAACATGTATTTGAAAGTGTTTATATTTTTTCTCGCTCTGATTAGTGAATGCATATCCCCACCATAGCATCAATTTTTCTGGCACATTTTGACATTATTTTATTCATGAGAGTGTGTACTGAATGTTGGTCTTGAATTAGCAATTTAGGCCAATATAGTCATCCTGTTTAATTGAACCTTAGACTAGGGGAACGAAGTGGTAAACTTTCTGACTGGTGAACCTTTGGACTGGTGAACCTTTGGACTGGTGAACCCAGACCTTTGCATCAAAACATAACCGTAAATGGCATTGGGTTAGGACAACCAAATCATGTACGGCAAATGCAATCTTAATACTATATGTATCACATAATCAATGTGTGAGTTATGGGAATAAAAAGGTTGTTGGACGTTTCGGTCATACTGTCACTTCATCCATACCTTATATCACAAAGACATTTCCGACATAGGACTAGTTGTAATAATAGTTTCACATGGCGGGGGGGGGGGGTATCAAAACTGTTAGAATGCTTGTTACAAGTATATCTTGTTAGTATTTGTAACAAAGAAAAATACTCCCTCTGAGGGGACTTGAACTTGGGCCCCTCTGGTGCCCTACCAATTGAGCTTATCATGGAGAACCACAATGCTCAAGCTGTTAGGAATACCATACAAATGTATACCGGTAACTGCCACTGCCACATTATTCCCCTCCACTGAAAGAGTCATCCCAACTCTTTTAGAGGTGGCTATCGTCTATGGGGTGATAGACCCAACGAGGGCGCCAAATGTAACAGAGCATTCTAATGCTGCCTCTGTGTAGACTGGGACCCTTGGTTTACAGGTCTGATACTCTACTGATTAAGCTACATGTAAAGGGGAAACCCCACTAGTTCAAGCTACATGTAGTAGGATTACTATAAATGTATATTGCCAAATAGCTACATGTAACACTGCCACATATTGATGTTGCTTTAGTCAGATGAAAATTATCCTGACTTTCTGAAGACTTATATAAAAAAAACCCGTCTTTGCAGGTCTGGCATGGTAATTAATTTGTGGTACAGTACTTCATAGATACATTCCACACTAATTAAAGCAGACGTTGTCTTCATATGATCAGGGCAACAAAAATATACTCGCCTCCACCCATCTTGGATGAGTCAAAATGGCTTGGGGACAAGTACATGTACCTGTGGTTAGGATTGGGTACTCGTCCCCTGAGACAAGTAATTTTCCATAAACACGAACGTTTTTAAAATCAGTTACTGTAAAATTAAGACAAGATGAAGATGTCTAGGGGGGGGGGGACAATAAGTTTTCAGAATTACTCATCCCATAGGACTAGTTATTTTTTTTTAAAAAAAATTTCTCACCCTGTATGATGAAAAGAAATTTTTGAAAATTTTTACAAAAAAAACCCCAGAGGATTCCCAATATCATATCTATCACTCTTGCTACAATATACTGTATGTGTATTTAAATTAGCACACTCATATTTTAGGGCTCTCAGGGGGTATAGACTTATTACTATTGGCACAATCTTGAATTTGTGCAATTAATTTCATTGGCTTTGTCGTGAAGCCTATACAGAATGACAGGATGGAGAAATTTTAGCGCTGCCCTTGAATTAGCGCAATGACTTGGGTGTGAAAGGCGCTAATATTAGAATACTGCTAAAATAAATACAAGTACAGTAGAATACTGCTAAATAAATAAATATAAGTACAGTACACACTCCTGTTAAATATTATTCTGCTGCATCACATGATGAAATAAAAATGTTATTTATAAAAAATTGGCAAATATTCTACATACTTTATTGCATGTTTATTTCTCATAAAACAAGAAAAGGTAGTTCCAAACTTTTATGAATTAATTGGAAAGCGATGATCAACTGTATTTTGATTGGCTGAGTGAAAATAACAGATACAGTTTAGTTTACATGTACATGTACATTGATTTTGCATGGAATGTTTCACACTGTGAAAAATAGCAGTTACAAGTAAAAATAACAAATTTATTTAATTGATAAATCTTTCTATTTCGCAGCCAAAAATATATTACATGTACATGTAACATGTAAGATAATTCTCTTCATTATTTTATGTGTTGGATATCTATTTACAGACCAACAGGAATGGCACAGCATCTGAAACAGTCATACTGTAAAAAAAGTTACCATGGAGAATTCATCTCCGACAGAATTTCACACTTTAAAGAGAAAAGACCTCCATGATGACTCTGAGGAGGAAAGTAAATCCAAGGAAAACTCAACACAATTTAAGAAAGCTAGACATTTGTGGCAGATAAAGGGAGGCAAATCTAATACAATATCGGAGAGTACAAATAATGATATCGTACATGCTTCAGTTAGTGGGCGTGAAGAATTGGGCTGTACTGCATCAAAATCATCACATGGTGTCTCTCAAACTGACTTATATATTACAGCAGATGAAGACAATACCTCTCTTAGTTATATACCTCATGCTGATCACAGAAGTGTTCATAGCCTCGGTTCAGATATTGACATATTTAATTCAGATACGAGAGTCTACTCAAATGATAGGGAAGAAAATTGTGATGTCCTTGAAGTTTTAAGCGAGCAAAACTACACACATCCAGTTCATATTGGCAATTCATTCAATTTATCAAGTTCATCAAGATTGAGCGTCGAAAGTGACATATTTGAAACTTCGAGGATTTCATATTCCAGTAGTAATGAAAATCTTGACCAACAACAGTCAGATGAATACCTTACAAACCGACTTGAAAAATGGCAAAATAAACATGTAGCAAAGTCTATTGTAGATAATGCCATAAATAAAACGTTAGAGGAAATGGGCGTGTCACCTGATGTAGACCAGGAGGACTTTTCCGTGGAAAGAAGTCAAATAATTGAGGTACAAGGAATCTCCGAGGCCATTAGATCCCAAGGCTTGGTGCCACAAGTTAACCACCCAATGTGTCAGGAAAGACTAACGCCTATCTTGTCTCAGTTGCAGCAGGCTTCAGATCTTTTATTTGGACAGACAGATCTTTCACATGTACCCACCCCATCAACCTTTTTAACAAGACCTGCAGTGGAAGCAGAGAATAGTTCACAAGAACAGATGCCTCAGTCAAATTCCAACAGGAACAATGGTGCTATTATACAAACTGTTTCGGATGACAGTCTTGTGTCAAATACAGATATACTGGACCATGCTGTTTCCATGGCAATATGCTCGCAAGGGCTAACTTTACAAAATCATTTATAGATATTTATATGCATTTTAATGTACATGTATATGTACATTTGTATCATTGTGTTCATTTAATCCTACACTGTAATGCTATGAAAAATTAGGCTTGCTTTTACCTTTTTTTTGCCATTTTTAGGTGAAGTCTTGTCCATATTGGGCGTCAAACATACATACATACATGTATATGTACATACAGCCACTTGCCAAAAGTTTATAGACATTATCATTTTTACTATATATTTCATATAAAACCACATTTTCCCCCCAAAAATATTGTTAAGTTAATCTTATTGCATTTGAATAGAATTTTTACTATTATACAGAGAATGTTTCCATTTTTCATTGCTTATTTGGATAAAATTTTCTAATTTGTAATTTTAAGAAATTGACAATATAAACAAAAAGTATCACAATTTTACTTTAAATACACAAATAAGGAATTTTCATCACAAAAATTAAACTTTCTGTTTAAATTGATGAATCTTTTAATTTCTAATTCAGAAAATTAAAATAATATTTATAACATTTGTAATGAAACTGTATTCAATTCTTTGTTTGATAGTGAAAATTCTATTGAAACATGTGAAATGCGATGAGAAATGACTTCACAATATTTATTTGAAAAAAATGTGGTTTTATATAAAATATATACATGTAGCAAAAACGATATGTCAATAAACTTTTGGCAAGTGGCTGTACATGGAGGGATTTTCCCTGGCGAACATTATAACTTGCGTGATTGTCACAACAACATAGCATAGCAAATGACCCCTAAAAATAAATCATGTGTTATAGTGGAGTAGGTGTAAGATAGTCTCCTCAATGTATGGCAGTGATAGTTGATTGAGAGGGTGGTCATAATTGAACCCCTAAAAGAAAATTTCTAAGGAAAGTCCTGATACATGTATATGTATGGTGACATTACTGTAAATCATTTTTATAATTTGTAGTTTGTGACAAATTTAATATCATGTATCGGTACATGGAAATTCTCAAAGGGACATGTTAATATGTCAATATTTGTATAACTGTTTAGATTTTTACTTCCAGCTCCCTGTACCTCTGCTCATGTATGTTACATGTACAAGGTTACAACTTGTAAGGGCCATGGTGGCAGAGTAGATGGAATATTGCACTTTAAACCATGAATTCTCGCACTTCTGGTCAGCTTTGGTTCGAGTCCCACTGGAATTGTGGAAGTGTGCTAGTTTGCTTGCGGAAGGCTTGTTGTCTCTTTTTCCGGGTACCATATTGACAGGTTTTTTCCTCCACAATTAAAAACTGGCCGCCACCTTGTAGCTGAAAATTGTTGAGTGTGGCATAAAACACCAATACAGCAAAACAAATGTCAATCCGCATAATTAAAATCTTTTATGTCGTTAAAATCACGAATTTTTGTATTTGCTAATATGTACATGAAAAGGTGAGAACATAAAAAGAAGTCATTTCTAAATATAAATGATTTATAAAATTGAAATCTAGAACTGTTCTTGATATTTCATTAAGAACATTTTCTCTTTAATACATGTATTATGATAATTGTGATGCTTAGATCAGATCAAAGTTAATTTTTCTTTGCATATTAAAATTTTACCTTTTAAAAAAAAAGTATTTTCTAGCTTTTGTGTAATTTTAGAATTTAGTAGACCTTCATGTATATGCTACAGAAAAATGTCAGAATCTATAATAAAATGCTGTAAGTTACATGTATATGAAAACATATCTTATGATATACAGTGGTACTGTACCTTGCTATTAAGACCACCTAACTGACTGACTCAAAGTGGTCTGATCCGTGAGGTGGTCTCATAAATGAGGTTCTGTATATCTGTAAAGAGACTGAAAATTTGTGGTCTGATTTGTGAGGTGGTCTTCTAAGCAAGGTGGTCTTTAGAGGAGGTTCCACTCTAGAGTATTTGCTTATCACTTGCTCTTTTGCTCCCTGATAATAGATCTAGACCACATTATTCTCTCACTTGAGACAGATTTGTGCGTCAATTTAGATGTTGGGGATTATTAAAATCTTACATGGGTGTTTGGAGTCCGGAAGGAAATCTGGTTGTCAAATCCGAGGGTTTCCAGAGGATTGGACTTTCAGATTCTTACCATGAGGGTTGGGATTTCTCTTTCCACTCCACATACCCATGGATGATTAGTTTTAACCCATGCATCAAACACATGTTTATGGAAGTAAATAACATCTGACACAAGTTTTAATATACTGTATTCTCATGACGTGAAGGTCCTACGTTATAAAATTTTACTGTGACATCATAGCATGTGTAGCTATTCTGTCTTGGCAAAGTGGGAGATAGGCCTGTCTAAGGTCGGAGAAAATGTTGAAAAAGTCCTTTCCGGGAAGTGCCAGAACTACTTTTGCAACATATTTATGTCGTCTTCTTGTAAAAAAAGATGGATGCAGTTGCTTTTATACTGTTTCAACATTAGAGAGAAAAAAAATATAGTCAAACACCACTTTGAGAGAGGGATGGCGAAATTTAAATCCTGGTGCACAATATTTTTATCTTCATGACGCTCTGATTGTATTTCGCCATCTCTTCTTCAAAGTGGTGTTAGATTGTGTTATTTTATATGATAGGCCTACACATACAATTATATCTTGACAGTACTACACTTTGTGTACTCGTTTGTTTGTTTATTGTTGTGTAACATCCCACTCAAGAATCTTTCACTCATATGGAGACGTCAACAAATGCTGGTGAAGGGCTTCAAATTTTGCCTATGTTCAGCACTTACGGCCATTGATTAGTGAGGGTTCTTTAACGTGCCGACACCTACTGTGACACAGGACCTTGATTTTTACTGTCTCGTCCGAAGGACGCTAGCTGGACCCGAACTCATGACCTCATGATCAAGAGTCGAGCACGCTACCGACTGAGCCAGGCCGGCTCTTGTGTACTTGTAAAATATGCTTCAGCTCCACTGGATGTTATTCAGACGTTTAGTCATGTGACAGACTTTTCTGGGTGCACTTCATGTCAACTGTGGTCATTTATTGGCATTAACTTTTTGAAAATGTCTTCACCCTAGAAGAATATATACAACATAGCCTACCTATTTCAATTAAACTTAGCCTGGCTTTTGCAGTGTAGCGGTGACAGGGTATCAGAGAGAACAATTTTTCCTTCCCTGTTACATTTGGCGTCCAACTAAATAACTCATGATGGTGTTTTAAGTCTCGTTGATTTTTTGGGTCAGAAATCTTGTTAAGTGTGGAGGAGTGTAGCGGTGTAAAGGGGTATCAGCCCGGATAGCTCAGTTGGTAAGAGCGTACTGCTAGTGTTAGGAAGGTCCTCGGTTCGATTCCTGGTCTGGTCGCACATTTTTTCCTCACCTGTTACATTTTGGTGGCCAGTGTGGGGGAGATGTGAAGCAGTGCACATGGTATCAGCCCAGATAACTTTGTTGGTAAGAGCATCCTGCTAGTGTTAGGAAGGTCCTGGGTTCGATTCCCAGTCTGGCAGCACATTTTTCCTCGCCTGTTACATTTGACGCCCAACTAAATAACTCATATTGGTGTGTTAAAGGTCTCGTTGAGGTCAGAAATCTTGTCAAGTGTGGAGGAGTGTAGCCGTGTAAAAGGGTATCGGCCAGGATAGCTCAGTTTGTAAGAGCGTACTGCTAGTGTTAGGAAGGTCCTGGGTTCGATTCCCGGTCTGGCTCCACATTTTTCCTCACCAGTTAAATTTGGCGCCCAACTAAATAATTCGCCATCTTGTGTTAAGAGTCTCGCTGATTTCTGGGGTCTGAAATCTTGTTTAGTGGCGAGGAGTGTAGTGGTGCACAGGGTATCGTCCTGGATAGCTCCGTTGGTAAGAGCATCCTGCTAATGTTAGGAAGGTCCTGGTTTCGATTCCAGGTCTGGCTGCA
The DNA here is from genome assembly GCA_030159075.1 of Atrina japonica. Lineage (NCBI taxonomy): Eukaryota > Metazoa > Mollusca > Bivalvia > Pterioida > Pinnidae > Atrina > Atrina japonica. Next base: position 233,056 of record BROG01000080.1, read on the forward strand.
CGTTTTTCCTCACTTGTTACATTTGGCACCTAACTTAATAACTCACAATGGTGTGTTAAGTGTCTCGTTGATTTCTGGGGTCAGAAATCTTGTCAAGTGTGGAGGAGTGTAACGGTGCACAGGGTATCGGCCCAGATAGCTCAGTTGGTAAGAGCATCCTGCTAGTGTTAGGTAGGTCCTGGGTTCGATTCCTGGTCTGGCTGCACATTTTACCTCACCTGTTACAGCAGAAGAGAATGATTAATTTTCCTCGGGTAGATATAGGTGACTATGGTAGTTCTTTTATGATCTGGTGATAAGCTGTAGTTGTTTTTGGTCTTTATCTGAGTTTAGCAGGCAGGGTTGATCAGTTATCTAATGGTATCAGACTCATATATTAAGCTACTCTGTGTTGTGAAGGTATGGGCAATCTCTATTCCTGTTATGAAATCAGACTTAACTTTAGTTGGCAGGAATGAACTGCTTGCCTATAATTAACTCAGACTTTAACTGGCAAAAGTGATCTGTCAACCTATAATGTTATCAGTCTTTAGTTCCCAGGAATGATCTGTAAACCTATAATGTTATCAGTCTTTAGTTCCCAGGAGTGATCTGTAAACCTATAATGTTATCAGTCTTTATAGTTCCCAGGAGTGATCTGTAAACCTATAATGTTATCAGTCTTTATAGTTCCCAGGAGTGATCTGTAAACCTATAATGTTATCAGTCTTTATAGTTCCCAGGAGTGATCTGTAAACCTATAATGTTATCAGTCTTTAGTTCCCAGGAGTGATCTGTCAACCTATAATGTTATCAGTCTTTAGTTCCCAGGAGTGATCTGTAAACCTATAATGTTAAATATATTAGATTTTAGTTCCCAGGTGTGATCTGTAATAAAACTTTGAATGTAATCAGACTTCAGCTGGCAAAAGTGATCTGTACTGCTATAATTTTATCAGACTTTAGCTGGCAAAAGTGATCTGTACTCGTATAATGTTATCAGACTTTAGCTGGCAAAAGTGATCTGTACTTGTATAATGTTATCAGACTTTAGCTGGCAAGTGATCTGTACTTGTATAACGTTATCAGACTTTAGCTGGCAAAAGTGATCTGTACTTGTATAATGTTATCAGACTTTATACATATATTTCCCAGGAGCAATCTGTATAGCACTCCTCAATCTAATTAAAAACCAATCTATTATCACTCCCGCTTTCTGATATGTCGCATATAAGGATCTAAAACAATCCGTTATGGGGTGGCATGTAGATGACCTGGTAGGTGTGCCATTATTGACCAATGAAAAAGTGACTTACAGAATCTTGTAAGCGATCAAATAGCAAACAGGTGTAAACATTTTTAACAGTATAAACAACAATGAACACACAAATACTGTAGTACAGAATTATATTCATAACACTGGATGGTTTCAAATAAAAAAAATATTTTGATGGGATTTAGCGGACTGATGGTTTCCTTTTTCATAAAATAAGTAACATCTCTGTGCCATTAATTTTGGTAAGTCGCATATTTATTGGTTGAACATTACACATCTACGAGACATCACCTGCACGTGACCCCATAACGGATTGCATTAGATCCTGTACGCGACACTTCAGAAAACGGGAGCGATCAGTTTTTAATTAGATCAAGTACTCCTATTATGTTATTCAGACTTTATCTGGCAGGAGTGATCTGTACTCCTTCAAAGTTATTACCGGGAGACTTTATCTGGCAGTTGTGATTTGTACTCCTTCAAAGTTATTATTGGGAGACTTTATTTGGCAGGAGTTATCTGTCTTCTACAGTGTTATCAGGCTTAAGCTGGCAGAAGTGATCTATACTCCTACAGTTTGCCGGGATATATCATATTGACATACATGTACATGTATGTATGAAAATTGTCATTATTATTTGACAAAACGTTGATAAATTTTTAAAGTCAAATTAAAGGATTCCACTAGATTTTCTTCTCTTGATTCAGTAGTTTCTGAATGAAGTCTGCTTTGTATGAATAAAGGAACCGGTCAGCCAATAAAGGGGTACAATTGGTTCCTATAGGAATGCCGACAGTTTGTTGAAAGACCACGCCTCCGATCATTACAAATATATTGTCTATTAGAAAATCCAGTATCTTTTTTATATCATCTTCAGTGTATTTATGTATAGAATCAGAGTGGTGTTGGACAAAATAAGTACCATGATAACCAATCACTAGATATTCACTGTTTGACTACACAGAGACATTAGGAGAGATAACTCTTGAAGTACAACGATATTGATATTGGCAGATTTTGCTGAAAATAAGTATAAAGAGGTATTTCGATGATATATATATATTTAAAAAATAGAAGTTAAAGCTATTTTGGTAAGATGAAGTCAATGATAGTAGATGTTACATAAAGGTTGTTTGCCATAGTAACAAAATAAAAGCCTGTGATTGGACAAAATTTTGATGTCAGATTTTCATGAAAAATGGTGCTATGGGGTATTTTCGTATTACGAATTCAATGGTAGATGTAAACAAATTATCTCCCCTGAATATACTATATTTCTTAATCCCGAACTCAAGATTCTAAACCCTGATTATATCACGTGCTGTCACAGGGATATTTAAAACTGCATTTAATGTCAACGTTCCGAAAATTTTAAGGTCGGTATAATAGTCTTGTTTGCGACTACTCTGTTTCACTCAGTGAAATGTCGAGTTGCCTTTTCGTTGGCGGTTGATGAGACGTCTGTACCAATTGTGACGAGGATACACTCCTCAAGTATTTCATTGGATTTGACTGTGGACTCACGGCGGGTGTGACCGGTCGACAGGGGATGCTTACTCCTCCATGGCACCTGATCCCACCTCTTGGTTTCCAGAGGTCTGTGTTTGTCCATTTTTACCGGATTTGTATCTATGTCTTGGACATTCTATTGATTTATACTTTGGTATCTGAATTTTTTTTATGTTTTAATGCTAGGATAGTTAGAAATAGTAAATATTACTCTATGATCATGTACTATATCAATATCGTATAGTATATTGGATTTTGTTTTAAATTTTATCATAATTATAGTGAATATTACAAGTCTCATGTACTGCTGTCTGATACACATAACGTGACGTGGTGGAGTAACCTTTGTTATGGTCGATTCAACTAACCTTTTTACTCTTACCAGTGTAATTTTCATGTAATACCTAAAATTTAAACTCGGCCAGGACAAGAATGGGTTGACGACACCCAACCCCGCCAGGTTAAATGGAATTAACTATAACTCCGAAGAGGTACTCCATATATTCTCTCCATAGTGTAACATGATGTCTTTGAAGTTCAAAATGGGTTATAAATTACGTCATAAATTTTATATTACAATCAGTATACATTGCATAATATCAGTTAGTAAAACACAATTATTTTCATACACATGTTTCTGTTCTTAGATATCTGAATTACATTTTACAGGGCCAGAAATCACCAAATTTACTCAGTACTCAAACTCAACTTTAATTTCATCATTTTTACTATGTAATCATTGGTAAAACTTTTGGGTTTGAGAGATTAGGAAACATTGTATTGTTTTTCATCATTCACATATAAATTTTTGCGTCATATTTATGATTTTCCTGTAAAAAAAAAATAAATGTGTTGAGTACGGTACTTAAAATTTGAGTAAGTACTCAAACAATTTTTGAATATTTCTGAAGTTTTCTTTCAAAGGATTTTTATCATTATTTACGACTGTATGCTGTCAATATACACACATGTGCAGTTACAGAATAAATCTTATCTGAGTTTACCTGAAAATCATGAAAAGTTAGTTGAGCTTGAGTACTTAGTACATTTGGTGACTAGATGTCTACAGGGCCCGAAGTCACCAAATTTTCTCTATACTTAAGCTCAACTAACTTCCCATGACCTTATTGCAAAAGCACATAAAAATCAGGGAGATCTAGAATATTTACGGTCGAAAGAATAACCTAAAAGTTTAGCTTCAGTATTACAGTAAGTAAATGTAATGACTTACGGCCCTGGAATTATACATTTTACACTTGGAAATCAATAAGAAAAATTTTGGGTTTTTTTATATTTTAGTAAGGAAATATTTTGAAAGTCATTGAGAGAGTCAACGTTTTACCGTGGTTACTCTTAGACCCATTTTGGCAATACATTTATATTTATTATCTTGCCTTGTATGATACCACTTTCTCTTTAGAAAAAAAAACATCTACTTTGAATTGAATCTCAATTGAAGATGACTAATTGACAGAAACGATCGTCTTCAGCATTAGCATTGAATTACAGTAACTACTGATTGGATATTTTACATGCACACTTGATGCGAAAAATCTCGCATTAAACTGTCGGATTGTTATAAACATAATACCAAAATATTAATGCACAAGGCGATCGTTTCTGCCAATTCATAGGCGTCGGAACCGGGTTTTCTTTTTTGCAAAGATAGACATTATTGTTGAAAATTGGGGCTTAGCCCCCGACGTTTCTGGCGTGCGTGTGTTTTAAGTTAGTTTACTTTTTAGGCAATCAATTGTAATTTTACTGATAAACATTATTATACCAGAGGATGAGATCATGTAGACTGTCATACCGTTGTTTGTGGAAACGGGTGTACCTTGTGCAGGTTATATCATATTGGTGAGACTAAACTTTCGTCAAACGAGTGACATTTCCATTTTGTTCATATGTGTGCGTGAGATTGAAATTTTATATCAGCCGACCAAACATCCCACCTTGTGTAACCCCGTTGGTATACAATGTAAAGAATACTGGATTAGACAACTTGACGTTTTGTACCCATGTAGATGTTATGACAATATTCAGAGTATAGAAAATTTAACAATTCCACAATACAGCAATGCCGATGTGATGAGATTAGTGTTTAGATATTAATGGAACGCGTAAACGAAGCCATGGACGAAGCGAATTGGATATAAAAGATGCTAGAGTTTCTTATATATTTAGCCTTTGAAGACCAAGAGTTTCAGCAAACCTTCGGTATTCACATGGGACCAATTGTGCCCCTGTATCAGCCGTCATGTTCCTGTATTCATATTAAGCAGTCTTTATTCACAAGCTTCTGAATCAGAAAAAGAAAAGGCTGTCCTGGATTTTACATTAAGATATATCGACGATGTCTTGTCGATCAATAATGACAGTTGTCGTACTTCTGTGAATGTTATATATCCCAGCAACTAGAAATAAAAGCCATTACAGAGTCAAGCACATACTATATCTAGTAAAAACTTTAAACACAGACTAAATCAACAAACAAAAAAACCAGCAAAACTATACAACAAATTTCAAGTTTTCGTCTTCCTTGCGGTCAGCAATAATCTATTTGATGTCAATTAAATATTCGTGAAAGGGTGACATTTCATTTGAAACCGACTATGAACATACGACTGGAGTCTGGAGCGTATTCCTATGGTATGCCATCCAAGCCACCATTATAAGTTTCTGCCTCATCATATGGATTTGTAACCATTGTGACCAGTGTTTTGTAGGAAATTATAGATTGAAAATCAGAATTTAAATTGTGGGAATTTCAGTATTTATCAGCTGATATGGTCACTACTGTATGTATCCACCATTTTGTCCAAAAATATGCCTAGATTAAGGTAACGTGGTGATGAAAGTCACGTGACAGAGATGGATCTGTTGGGGGTCTCGGAAACGACGTATTTATACAAAATATATAGAAATTGATGAATTGTTTTACCTCTGAATATCCTTATAAGTAGTAAAACAGTAGAAAAAAGCACAGCTTATGCCCCTTTAATAATGCAAAGATCCAAACTATAGCCAACAAACAACATACGGATACAAGATTTATAAAGTCGTTATTGTTAACTGACTCGGCTATCAATGTGAACCAGGCATTTTAATATCAATCAGGGAGTAAAACGTAATTAAGAAACAACAGGCAATTACATGTATTACATTATAAATGAACGGAATGGCGTTATGTGCGTCACAAGTACCACAGGGCGCTGAATTTTGAATTTTACCTAAATAAACACTACTAATACTCATTTCAACTCCGTAATAAAACAGCTGTATTTTGGAAATTTTGCGTCGGAATATCATATTTTTTTCAGAAAGTGTTCAGGGTATTATAATAGGCCTACACTGCTCATCAGTATAAGACATGTCAAACTGAATGGTATCTATCGTTTTACAATACCAATATTATTATTGGTTTTCTGTAATCACGTGCTATTAATTGATCATTTAGCCGTGAAATGCATATTTTTGTTACCCGTACTTATCAAATAATATATTGCATATCTGGACTTTTTCGTCCATAATTATTTTCGCCCATTTACAGCAAAAATAATAATCTCCCTTAGACTGCAAATTCGATTTGGGAATTGGTGGTCTTTTATTTGTTTACTTTTATTCATAAGTTCAACAGGAGGTGCTTCCTCCTCCATGGCACCTGGTCCCACCTCTAGATTCCTAAAGGTACGTGTTTTTTCCAATATCACCAGATCCGTATAAGTATTCTGTACATCCTGTGGATTTATACTTTGGTACCTGAGATTTTATATATTCTCAGACTAGAGCTCGTAGGATAATATAAAATTATATTGAAAAAAGGTTTCCAATGATAAAAATGATTATTAAAACAATCAACCCTTTATTATATTAACCCTACAAATTATTACCCTAAAGTTTATTAATGACGATCGGACAGAATTGCTCTGTTGGTCATATTTTCAAAATAGAGGTCCCTGGTTTGTTACGTTATTACGTTAGATCATATACGCGACATATCTGAAAACGGGAGCGATTAGAGATCGGTTTTTAATTATATTTACTGAATCGTAACTTTTCACTAAATATCAAAGATGTATTCTATTTGTTTATCTGTTTCAACCGGAGATGCATATAGTCGGAATAGACACGAGTTATCTCCGCTTGACCTAAAATGAGTCACCTAAAATAAAATACACACAACATGCTTCACAAACATTATCTTGACTTCATGTGTTTGTTTGTTTGTTTATTGTTGTTTAACGTCCCACTCAAGAATATTTCACTCATATGGAGACGTCACCAAATGCCGGTAAAGGGCTTCAAATTTTGGACTATGCTCGGCACTTACGGCCATTGAGCAGTGAGGGTTCTTTAACGTGCAACACCTACTGCCACGGGACCACGGTTTTTACTGTCTCATCGAAAGACTTAAACGCCACCTTGAACGACCACGACCAAGAGTCGAGCCCGCTACCGAATGAGCCAGGCCGGCTCGACTTCATGTGGAATTTTGTTCTGTTTAAAGGTGCATTAGCTGTATTTACCAAAACAAATATTTGTTTTTTCTTACTACTTGTATTTGATGTACAATAACAAACAAACAAGAGCTATACACAGACATAAAATCTTATATCCACTTGGCCATCTACGCATTCACAAAAATGAATGTTTCGATAGCGGTGATTAGAATTCCGAACACGAGAATTCGGTCGAAGATAGTTCGTATTGGCAATAGGAAAGTCAACATGTTATAGTTTAGTTGTAAAATTATAGTCTGTGTCTAAGTACGCTAAATGTAAATTTAGGGGTCTTTGATAAGTATTGCAGTATGGTATATCACATTCACATAAGTGTGAAAATTATCATTGTTAATCGACAAAGCGTCCTTGATTTATCTAATGTCGTTTTTCTTCTTCTGAATCAAATTCATAAGAAGAGAAGATATCAGTTAATACCGGTGCAATTATGCCGACGGTTTGCTAAAATACTTGATTTGCAGATACTATGTATACATATTGACAATTTGATACTCCAGCGTATTTGATATCCACTTCAGTGTATTTACGTTTTGCACAACAGTGGTACTGAACATAATACGCCTCGTGACTAGGTATGTAATTTGTGAGGACCACTTTAACGCACATTTGACTGGTCTTCGTCATTGATTTATATCAGAAAACATTGTGTTTCAGGGGTTGATTTAAGCAGAAAAAAAGCCGATGATACCATGATGCATATATATGTGTGTGTGTGTGTGTGTGTGTGTGTGTGTGTGAGAGAGAGAGAGAGAGAGAGAGAGAGAGAGAGAGAGAGAGAGAGAGATTATGATAATAATGTTCGTAAGGCCTTATAAATTATATTTTTATATATATATATATTTATATATATTGCTTGCGAAACCCAGGCTTGGCACATTTTCAGTTGCAATTGAGTTAAGATAGTCATTTTTTTTTTACAGTGGTTGCTCTTAGACCGATTTCGGCTATACTTTTAGATATATTATTTGGCCTTGTATAATACCACTTAATCTTGGCACAAAATTCATACTTTTCAAATTGGAGCTCAACTGATGAAGTCTAATTGAGAAACGTCATTTCTTTTTTATAAGTGGTATTATGTTTATAATATTTACAACCTTATTATTCGTATATGAATCCCACATTGGACCTGACCTTGTTTTCACAAGCCAGGCTGTATAGTATTACCACTTTTGACATTGACCTGACCTTGCTCAAGCTGATGGCGTATAAGTTTACAGACAAACCTGACCATGTTTTCACAAGCATTACAGGCGTATTGGTATTACTATGTCTGTGACATTGACCTGACCTTGTTTTCACAAGCTGTACAGGCGTATAAGAATACTATGTCTGTGACATTGACCTGACCTTGTTTTCACAAGCTGTACAGGCGTATAAGTATTACTATGTCTGTGACATTGACCTGACCTTGTTTTCACAAGCTGTACAGGCGTATAAGTATTACTATGTCTGTGACATTGACCTGACCTTGTTTTCACAAGCTGTACAGGCGTATAAGTATTACTATGCCTGTGACATTGACCCGACCTTGTTTTCACAAGCTGTACAGGCGTATAAGTATTACTATGTCTGTGACATTGACCTGACCTTGTTTTCACAAGCTGTACAGGCGTATAAGTATTACTATGTCTGTGACATTGACCTGACCTTGTTTTCACAAGCTGTACAGGCGTATAAGTATTACTATGTCTGTGTATCATTCTTATTTGTTATTGTCATATCAAGTACCAATACATGTGGTTAAAGTAGAGAAAGGTCGAAATATTTCATTTTGGGGGAGGGGGGGAGTAAAAACAGCTAATGCACATTTAATAATTTACATATTAAATGACTTTATTTAGATTAGTTGATAAACATGAGTATGCCTATCCCATCGTTTATTTTTATTGCACCTTCCCACATTTTTTCCAAATTTAAACTGACAAATGGTGTGGAACTTTTTAAGTAGGTTAAAGTTGATATTTATTTTGAATTTCTAGGTCATGATTTATTGTAGTCAAAAAAGCTATCCTGTCATCTGTGTGAATAAATAGCAATAAATGTCGATGAGTTATTGAAAGGTTATTCTAAATGGGTCACCTTTTAGAATATTTTTGCACGAGTTGATTTTATTTCATCGATATATACTAATATCTTTTTCTCAGATAAATCAACTGCTCAAAGTTGATCTAACCCCCTAATTTTGATAAAACTTGTATTGCCCAGTGTTCGAGTGGCACATTTACATACATTTTATAACTTGGAACAGTGGAAACTCGCTGTTAAGAACATCCTACGGACTAAATTTGAAGTGGTCTAATTAGATCTTATTTATATGTGGTTACATACCGAATCTGGAAACAAAGTTACTTGACAGAGTTCAAGATATAGGAAACAGACGAATTAAGAATCAAAAGAAGAAAAAGTTAGCGATGTCCTTTAATTTGACATTTAGATATATCGACGACGTTTTGTCAATTAATAATGACAATTTTCATACATATGTCAATGCGATATATCCCAGCGAATTAGAAATTAAAGATACAACAGAATCAAGCACACACGCTTCATACTTAGACATTTTACTTAATATAAACACAGACGGGAAATTAGCAACGAAGCTATACGATAAACGCGACGATTTCGGCTTTCCCGTTGTGAATTTTTTCCACATTTAAGTAGTAATCTCCCTCAGTCACCTGCATATGGAGTTTATATTTCACAAATGATCCGATATGCCAGGGCGTGCACACATATGAAGATTTCATATTCAGAGGTAAACTACTCACTCACAAATTATTGACACAGGGACATCGAAAACTGCGTTTAATGTCAACGTTCCGCAAGTTTTACGGTCGGTATAATAGTATTGTTTGCGACTACGCTGTTTCACTAAGTGAAATGTTGAGTTGCCTTTTCGTTGGCGGTTATTGAGACGTCTGTACCATTTGTGACGAGGATACACTCCTCACGTGTTTCATTGGACTTGACTGTGGACTCACGGCGGGTGTGACTGGTCGACAGGGGATGCTTACTCCTCCATGGCACCTGATCCCACCTCTTGGTTTCCAGAGGTCCGTGTTTGTCCATTTTTTTTTACCGGATTTGTATATATGTCCTGGACATTCTATCGATTTATACTTTGGTATCTGAGGTTTTTATATATTTATTTCTTAAATAATTATTATAATACATCTAAGATTGACTCTGATGCCAAATTAAGGAAACTTTGATTTGATTTTAATCCAATAATCCATTGATTTGAAAAAATTGATATTCGAATTCGCAAAACTGATGTTTTATATATTTTACCTGTTATATGTTTGTGTAACATATTGTCCTCCTCCTGTACAATTTACCAACTATAATAATTATCATGTATGTATAGAATTAAACGGAAATTGCAATCAAATTATTGTTTCACAAAATTGTAAAGGGGATCATATTTACAGCATGAGTAAAATAAATAGACAAGAGACAAATAAATATTATTTCTACTCATTTCCTTAACGGTCATTACAAATGTTTAACCTTTTTATTTGTACAAATGTTGACTTATATATATATATATATGAGAGAGAGAGAGAGAGAGAGAGAGAGAGAGAGAGAGAGAGAGAGAGAGAGAGAGAATAAAAGTCTTGACACACATTTGGATAGTAATGTCAGTGAAGCCTTATTGATAAATTAGAGACAGTAATAACTTACAGATGAAATGATTTACTTAGATGTGTTAATATGAATGAGTATGCCAAAATATTTGAGCGACCTCTATATACCTTTGTTTATTTCATTGCATCTTTGATTTCTTTCCAAATTTAAACTGACAACTTTTAAAGTAGGTTAAATTTGATTCATATTCTGAATTACTAGACCATGATTTATTGCATATCAAATAACCCATCCTGTAAATTGCAATAAATTTCGATGATTTATTGAAATGTACTCTAACTTGTAATTTTTCTAGAATAATAAATTTACTGAAGAGTTGATATAATACAAATTGTTGACTCGTACAAACCAACACATGGACGTTTATTCACACCACTGATTCTGATGGCACGTGAAATTTATTTATATCAATGTTCTAATTTTAGTTACCTTTACCTACATTTTTTTATGGAGATCAACTCAGTAATGTTGTCGTAAGTTGATTTCTTTGGGTCAAGTGAAAGCACATTTTGTAGTAATAGGTTTATAGCAAAATGAGGTTTTTGTGACGAATATACAAATCAGGTGAAAATCAGACACACACGGACCAATCAGATAAAGCAGGTGACCGGTCGACAGGGGGATGCTTACTTCTCCATGGCACCTGATCCCACCTTTTTGTTTCTAGAGGTATGTGTTTGTCCATTTTGCCGGGTTTGTATCCGCGTCCTGGACATCCTAAAGATTTATACTTTCGTATCAGAGATGTTTTGTATTCTTGTGACAACAACGTATCAGTAAGTAGTTTGTCTCTGTATATGAAATGTTCATAAGTTGAACACGCCCTGGTATATCGGATCATATGGGAAATATAAACAATATATGCATATGAAAAAAAAGTTTTTACTACAGAAATATGGAAAGTTCACAATAGGAAAGGCAAAATCATCACGTTTGTCGTATAGCATGATTAACAATTCCACGCCTGTGTTTATAATACGTAAAACATCAAATTTGGTCTTCATTAGTCCAATAGACATCTAGGAAATAAACCGATCAGGACCTATTGTGTAGCACAATAATTCAATTCAAAATGTTGGACAATGTGAACATGTCTTGATTTGGGAGGGAGACTCGCCTGCTTAAAAAGCATTAAAGGTATATTGTCACTCAGTATATCAAAATTTTGTTTTGGTTTAAAATGTGGTAAAACAACAAATTAATGAAAATATTTAAAATTATGTTTCATAAATATCGAAATTTCATTATATTTTAGGTCTAAACATGCGAAATCAGGCTTATTTTAGTTCTTGCCCAAGATGACAAAAATTAATTTGACCCGAGATCACCTTCAGTTTGAAGTTTTTCGTGCATGCTTGACGGGAAACAAAGTTGTCTGAGATTTACAAATTCAATAGTGACAGAAACAGACTCTGCAAGAAAAAAGGAATATACCCGATTTAATATCTAACTAGAACAGAATCAGAATATGTATATAAAGCGTAGCTCGAGTTGAATCCATCCGCTACAAAGATCAAGCGCAGTCTGATGATATGGATAGTTTTGTTTTAATACATGTCCCTTATTTATCTATATGTAGACACAAATTTAAAATTAATTCCTCTTTTAACGACGCCATCAAATATTTTGGATAACATGAATGCCATTTAAAAAAGTAGCTCCGGCGAAATTTCCGTATCCAACTATGTGCAATACGACATTACGTATTGCACGGGCGTATTGAACTCTGCATTGTAACTGCATGATTACAGATTCCTGTAATAAATGGACGAATGGTTTACACGCTGGAATGGTATTTTATCGGTATCATTACAGAAACTCCGTATCTCAGCATTGATGATGAGAGTCAAGGTCGTTGTCTAAAGCTACTTTAGGCCGTTATGTATCTTCGGAAGTTGGTAGGCGCATGATAGATGATATTTTACTGACAAAACAACCTTATAAATGACAATTATACGCAATATTGGTAATTTTTCGACACAGAAACATTTTGCAATTTTCAATGTTGAAAAAATACAGTATGAGCGAAAATATGCCTATAATGTATTGTTTTAAAGGAATTAATGATAAAATTAAAACATGACAACGAAATATTATAATTTCAATATACATTTATTTTATTGAGAAAAAGTAAATAAAGAATATATATAAAATGAAACGAAGAAGGCAATCAAATTAATGACTTTTAAACGAAATTATATTTTTGCCGCGTACGTTAAGTAAATAAATACAAAAAAACAAGAAATAAACAAATATTATAAACATAATAAGGCACATTAATATAATTGTTTAATAGAAGAACTTGGGTTTAATACGAATTCTGGAAATCCTACATACACACGTAGCTCACTTTCAAAGGAAGGGATCCTTCAAAATCACGTGTCCGTGTTACGCTCATTTGATATACCTACAACGGATATCGATTTCGAGCTACCACATTTAAACTGGATACCTAAACTTCATAAAATAAATATTATTAACATAATACCAACAGAAAATATTATTTCTACTCATTTCCTAAATGGTCACTAATGGTCACTAAGTTTAACTTTTTTGACAAAATTTGACAAATTCTTGTCTTTTAAAATTTTGATTGCATATTTATTTTTTGGAAAGGTATTCAATATATTATGAAATACTTAACATGTTAAGCTTAATCTATATTGGTTAAGCTTTCTTGTTTGACTCTATTTTCATATTTTTGACTGGTACAAAAATGTTTATTATAAGTTAAATAATCAAAGTTAATCAAAGCAAAGAACGTTTGTGGGGGAAATCTTGAATAGATTCATGGGACAATCAAGATTTAAACCTATTGAAATACAATAATAATGCGTTTCGCCAAGCTTAGCCGGATGTGAATTACAGGTGATCTTAAAAAATGAAGAGAGAAAACGAAACAGTGTTTATTTTGTGATTAATATTAGAGTAAATTGTTTCTAAAATATTTAATATTAAAGTACTAAACTACATGAAGACGTGTAAATTCATTTTAACACAATTTGAATTAAAGTAATGAAGTCCAATTCACGTATCAAAATTTAGCCCCCAAAATGCATAAAAATATTGAACAATGAAAAAAACATTATATATTAAATTTCAATGTTCATGAAAACCGTTTAGCAAATTTGAAGTAATTCAGACACCTTTTCAAAAAGTTATGGCCAATCTAGCAAATATATAACCTAATTTATATCCTGAATGTTGTAGCTCCATTATGATGAGAAATAAATCAGGGACGTAAGTAATGATGTAAAAGAGCAACTTTAACTCTCTTTGATTACATTACTGCATATGATTAAAATTTGATTAATTATACATTATGCGTATCATGTGATTATATATCATTATGTAACACACACACACACACACACACACACATATATATATATATATATATATATATATATATATATATATATATATATGTGTGTGTGTGTGTGTGTGTGTGTGTGTGTGTGTGTGTGTGTGCGAGCGTATGTGTGTGCGTGTGTGTGTCTGTATTAATTCTTGCTTCATATGAACATGTGATTGTCAGATTAAGTTGGACAAACCACAGGTACGTCTTGTTATTGTCCAGTATCAGGTAAATCTTCAAACGCTGATACAGTGTACAATACAAAGAGAAAATATCAAAATAGCAACAGAGGACAAGTTCATTACAGACTCCCCGGCATTGGGAATAACTTCTTTCTTCATCTCCTCATTGACCATCGCAAACACTCTGGCCGGACCGCCACTCCCATCCTGTAACTTCACTACCGCTACAAATACCATAGTACCATTCGGCGGAAGTCTCTGAAGATGGGCTACATTTTCAGCAGCAGGTATGTTGTTCGAGCCGAGAATTACGTGTGTTGGAAATAATTTGGATTGTCCGTAATCAACTGATGGGGTGTCAACTCCAACAACGTGAATATTTCTATTGTCTACCAGCCATCGTGTCGTGTCCTCGTGCCACCCGGGAAAATGGAATGAATTAGGATCATCTGGCGTGGATGTCATAAATATTTCAGATCTATTTGGATATTTATAACTCCACCCAGAATGCATCAGAACTATTGCTCCATTGGGTATTTTACCATACTTAGATTCCCAATCTTTCACGTCACCCACTGTTACCCTGTAGTCCGGATTTTGTGCTGCTTTTGTTTCCACGTCAATAATAACACCTGGACCAATCAATTTTTCCATCGGAATTTGCTGTGTTCTCCAGCCGCCATTTGCAAAATGTGCCGGTGCGTCTAGGTGTGTTCCACCATGTTCAGCCGTTGCAAAGTAATTGCTTTCATACCTGTAAAATAGGTAAAATAGTACTGTATAACTGGAAATTCTAGACTCTGGTCGCCCGCTTCCACAGAAAACATATTCACTCCGTCTTAAATTCGCCTTGAATAACCATAAACTAATGGATGACATGTATATCCGATTTTCAATTATTTAGCTTGAACATTTCCCCCTCATCTAAGCTAAAATGGGGGAAATTAAACGGGCACACAATAACTAGTACACAATAACAATGAGTTCTAAAATGAGAATGAGATTATGCATGCATGATGTTACCTAAAGCGGCATTTGCTGTGTTGACCAAAAATTCATTAGATTTTATTTTTACTTTTACGACTTGTACTTGATGTACAATAACACATAAAAACTATACACAGGCATAAACAATTTCTATATATGTTGTGAAAATTATGCCAGGCTAGGTGTAGTATGCATATACAAATAGAAAGGATGAATTAATCAATTGCAGGTAGATAATTGCCAAAATGGGTTTCTCATGCAATTTGCACAAAATATACAGGAATATAAGAATGTTTATGTCTGTGTCTATATATCTAATGTCCCTGTAAGTTTGTTTGGTACAATGAACCCTTTGTCACTTCAACTATGACAAAAACATAATCGTACTTAAAGTTCACATTGCATAATAACCTAGAAACAAGTTGTAACAAGTGTTATCAGAATACGACAAAGTTCGTGAAATAGCAAACCCTGTCTCTTGTGTTTAAAAAATATAGCCTAGTTAAGAATTTTGTCCACGGACGCCAATAACGACGACGCTTGCTATGACATTAGCTCACCGGACCTTCGTCTCCGCGACCAAAAATGGTTTCTGATACATCACATCAGGACATTGAATGTTTGGTTATTTATTCTTATTTATTTTGTAGATATTATTATCCACCAAACACATGTTTAAGATCAATACACTTATACATTTCAAAACAAATCATACATATTCTAATGTTTGTTTGTTTGTTTGTTTATTGTTGTTTAACGTCCCACTCGAGATATTTCACTCATATGGAGACGTCACCAAATGCCGGTGAAGGGCTTCAAATTTTGGTCTATGCTCGGCACTTACGGCCATTGAGCAGTGAGGGTTCTTTAACGTGCCGAAACCTACTGTGACACGGGACCACGGTTTTTACTGTCTCATCCGACAGACAGGAAACCAACCTGCCGCCGGCTGCACTCGAACTCACGACCTCACGACCAAGAGTCGAGCGCGCTACCGACTGAGCCAGGCCGGCTCCATACTTTTAATAAAAACTTATAATTAAATACAGGATTTGAAGTAACCACAAGTCCTATTGCCCGTATTGGATTAGAATTGGCTCGGACAAGTTGATGTCTAAATGTACATGTCCGCCGGACAAGTCCTTTCACCAGTATTTAATGTGTGTAATTGTTATTTTCAGATTTAGTGGCTTGGTGAGTTTTGATTACTGTCAGCATCATAATACCATACGCATGGAATGAGGTGTAAACTGTGTTTCCAATAGATTAAATATACCAGTTTATTAATTGGTATTTTCTTTATTGAATTTGTCAAGTTTCTTTCTTTTTCTTTTTTTTGGGGGGGGGGGGGCAAATAAATTCAGTTGGGGAAAACTAAATTTCTCTAAGGAGTCCCCCGACAAGTATGTTTTGAATTCTTATTTCACATCCTGTAAATATCACTTGATAAAAATTAGATATTACACCAAAGGTATATAGTTTTGCAAAAACAAAAAAGATTCTAAAAAAGGCCAAAATCAAATGCCTAAGACGATTGTTTCTGTCCATAAGACTTCGTCAGTTGAGCTTCAAGTTTGATAAGATGTAGAAACCCGAAACAAAAAGAGATTCTGGGCCAAATAATAAATCTAAGAGTATACCGAAACACGTCTAGAAGCAAAGCCACCCTGACACTTGCACGATTTCTGTCAGCGCAGTGACACGCACTTCAGCGTGCCAATGAATGAACTAGCGTGAAAATTGCGTGAAGGTTGTAGGGTGCATGCCATGTCGTAGAGAGAATTTTTAAATTTTCAAAAATTTGGCACGCATACATTTTCGTACCATGTGCGTGCTACTGGCGTGAACCGTGACCATGCGTAAACTTGGTGTAAACATTGCCGACGGCGTTTTAAAGCTTGCCATGTGAATCCACTACATATCATGCCACGGATTGTTCAGGAGCTGTTCGCAGAGATTACATATAGAGAGGGATCTTTCTTCTATTTCATTATCCTTAAGTGTATGTGATGTACCAGGGACACAACCTAAAGTTAGTAACAGATTCAAATAGAACTGCCAAGTGAATAAGAGCCAAAAGTAAAACAGAAGAGAATCACACATGGTGATCAGGTTGATATTCTCAGGGTCCTGTTGCATCGTGGTTAAAAAATAACATCGGAACCTGAAATGAGATAATGAAAATATGTAACATCATTTATCTGGTTCAGACGAAGAGATGGAAATGCACCAGACACCATCATACTTAAATTACAAGCACCTGTTAGACAAGATTCCAAATACATTCTCCACGACACGACAGGCATGAGACAGTCTGTATCAGTCCGGTTCTGTTCTTTTCTACAGCATCACGCAATGTGCAGTTCTTCCATGTTCCTCCATCTGAGGCACCACTCTCCGCCCTAATATCAGCATACAAGAACTTATATCCAGCATCAGCAACTACAAGGATAAATGCTGTGGAGGACCTTGACGTTATAATAGGGGCCTGATCTTGCCGTCCAGGGCCCCAAGATGGTTGGGGTAGTTCCATTTGGACATGAACTTCTCAGCAACCTCCTTCCATGCCTTTTCAGTTTTGGGGGCAGCAGAGTACTTCGTCCTTGTAGACCTCAGTGATGGCTTTGCACACCTTTGGTAGGAACTTACAGATTGTACTTGCTTCAACTCTAAACCTGTACTGTAGACTTGCATAGGGATTTCCAGTAGCCAGGAAGTCGTCGGAGCAATGCGTGGCGATGCGGGGAAATAATAGGGTCCATGCGTGTCGTGCGGAAGCTATATTTAAGCTATGCGTAAAGAATTAGTGTCATTGCGTGCCCATGTGACCAATTTTTGGTCGTGCATTGTTTGTACAGTGCGTTACTTATGCGTGAATAATGCGCGAACAGGCCGCTGCAAAGCAGAAATGACAGTAGTCTCTATGTTTTTGTTTTGGAAAGTGGTTTATAGTTAGTGTAATGGAATAAATTGGGGATTTATTGTAAATGAACTGATCATTCTGTTTGTTGCTGTTTCTACGTTGCAGAAAACTTTACTTGAGGCACTGATGTTAATTTTTTATCAGTACAGGTAAGACTAGTGTTCGTGAGCTTTATTCAGCCTCTGGGACTTCGTACGTTTGTAAACCAACCAAATATCAATAACAAAGTCTGGTCTGTGATCGTATAGATGATTTTAATTCAGCAGAGTGCAGCAATGGTAACAATGTTTCAACAATCAGAGAGTATGGTGGTGTTCTCTCTAGGCGGTTCCCCGCTGGTCTCTATCGTCTCCAGAACTCCAGTGCTTTTTATATGTTTGTCAATTTTGACCAACGCAAAACACCAAAGTTCTAGAAACTTCTAGAGATTTAAATGCATTTACAATTGGAAGAATACGGGCGCCAGCATCATCAACATCTGTTATAATACAACCTTTGGTACCTTTTTACACCATCATTCTTAGTACAACTTCAGTACTTTATATTAATTATCATTAACATCAAATCTTGTTTACCAAAACCGATGATGACAGATATTTGACCTTTTAACCTGCAGCTGTAAATTGCTGCTGAATTTGTAAAGGTGTTGACAAGTTGTTTATCCCAAACAGTATATTTGTAATAATGCTGAGTAATTTTGAATTTGGACTTTCATATCTAAATTAACTTGTCAACATATTTTACGTGGCCGAATTATGTAATTTAGCTGCCCGTATTTTCCCAAATACATATAGTACACATCATTACTATTTCAAGACACACCAATTTATTATGTATATATAATTTCCTAAAAGATTTATCTCCCGTACCTCATATTGTTACTAAACGTCCCTATCCCTTGAAATTTTTACTAAATGGTAAAAATTTTCATTCTTATAAATACTTTTCAAATTATAATTAGTAAACTTTATAAAATTCCCCCATTGGTGTGGCTTGAAAGTCAAAACATAATTAACATAATTATCAATAAACAATTCAATAAAGTTTTCACTGTTAATTATTAAATAAGTTGTGATCTGGATTTTTTAACAATTCATAAAATTGTGACCTGGATTAATTATAAAAATGTGACTTGGATGATAATTTCAATATATATACATGCATTATAAAGCGACATATACGATAAACGATAAACCGGTTCAATAACATATAATTTATGCATAATTCAATTCAATAATCATTGTCTTAACACAAATAAAGTTCATTATTTAAAGTTCATAAGTAAAGTTCATTATGTCAATATCATCATATCATAATACATTTATAGTTCATCTTTAATTTATATCATATTTACGGAAAGTCCTCCGTTCACGGAAAGTCCTCCGTCCTTTTAAATATTCATGGAAAGTCCTCCATCCTTTGAATTAAATGTTCACGGAAAGTCCTCCGTCCTTTGTGCAAAATTCTGTTTCTTAATAATATCCTTTTTTAAATAGAGTTTTCGACTTCTTTATGTTATTTGTTTATATTCACATTTCATTGTGATTATTACTTAATTTCATTTATAGTCTTCAGTAGTCGAATGTTAGTGTCTTTAGTTACTGGTGAACTTAAAGCTGGTAATCGGGCCTCTGGATCGAAGCCAAGTGGTCTCATCCACTTCGATGTTTTCGATCGACGATTTATTGTTATCGTTTAATTCTTGCGGTGTCATTTCACCTGTTTCTGGGTCTTGATAAACTCCATGGTTCAATTCATTGTTACCGTATTCCTTTTGTTGACTGTTTTGATTTTCTGTTTTCGTTTCTCTTTGACTATTTTGTTTCGTGTTTTCTGTTTCTCTTTTATCTTGACTGTATTGTGTTCTGTCTTCAATGTTAATTCTGGTTTGATCAGTTATTGGTATTAAGTCTATGTCGTACTTGTCCTTAAGGTACATACTGCAAAGTTTTATGTCTGGATATGCGTTTGGTTCTTGTTCATTGTGAATGTCTTCTTTGTATATACTGGCTGTGTTTCTTGTCCGTTGTTTCATCCTTTTTGTTATAAAATTGCGTATGTCATCATCTGTCGACCGTGTATTTATGCATGACTGACTGTCTGTTACTTGGTGCTCCTGGTATGGCTGTTGGTTCTGGTCTCTTAGAAGTCTTGAAAGATTTGGAAGACTCAACTCCTCTATTCCCTCACTACTTGACCACTTAACATTAGGATTATCTTTATTTTTCTTTTTGACAGAAAATTCTGAATGCCTATTTCTACATTTTCTTATTATTCTTTTTCCACATTTTATCATTATAATTATTAAGATTGTTACTACTGGCACTATTGGTATGAGAAAGTATTGACCGTTTTTAACCCAAAAATCATCTTCTGGCATCGGTTGCATTTCTTCTAGTTTTAGTTCATTTATCAAATTATCTAAATTAATTTCTTTTACTGGTTTCAACGTCTTAGGAATTTTAATCTTATCATGCCGTGGGAAATTTTGCTTATATCTCCAAAATAAACTTACTTCGTCTTTCTTATACTTATCAACTAATGTTTTCAAAGGATCCCTAAAGTTAAAATTACTTTCTTTATAAATGTAAGGTGTTAAAGTCATATCCCCGTTAGAAGCTTGACAATTTTGTTCCAAATGTAGAATGTCTAGAGGTGGCAATGTTTTCTTAATCATTGATTCTTTGTCACACATGATCATGAAATTTTGTAACCTTTTAGCAATGATTAACCAATTTCCCCTCTGTAACATACTGTCCTCGAGGAAGAATTGCATTATTGATCAGTGTGGTTTTACAGTTTTGTTCAATTTTGGATCGTGTTTCTAAAAATATAGAAATCACACAAGTCTGTCTGTTCGAAACAGTATAGATAGGGCTGTCAAAAGAACAATATCTTATTGAAGGATTTGAACATTTTTCTAACTCCTGTTGAGTCAAAAGTGCAAATTGTGTTTTCTCTTTATTTACCGCTAAGGCTTCTGACTCTAAGTCATATTTGGCGAGTACCGGGGGTTCTTTCATATGTGGCAATGCCAAGTTATGTATCTTGTAAATTTCTAAGGCATTTGTTATGTCAACCAAAGGTACTGACACAATAACTACAATATTTTCGTCTTTGAAATATGTAGCACAAGTCAATGTTTTGTATAGGTCCCAAAGATCTTTTTCAGGGTCAAAAGGCAAAGCAAAACGTGGATTCAATTGATTTTTGATTGATAAAAGTAATTGCCGAAACTGTAAAGGTTGTATAACAGATGGTGCAAGGTGTCCCAGTGACAACATGTTCAGTTGGATTTCAAGATGTTGTAATTTGTTTTGAGCCAATATAACCCAGTTCTTAACATGGTCCAAAGCTCTATCTAACTGGATATAAGTGTCAATTGCTATTTTGTTTTTGTTCGTTTGATCTGTCACGTTTTCATTTCTTTTAACTAGTAATTTCAGGGATGTCAAAGTGTCAGTTATTGTTTTTCGATTTTCTTTAATTTCATGTCGATTATCTTTTGTAATGGTCAAACTTGCATTTAAAACATGTTTTATACTCTTTTGGTTTTGCATCAAGGATTTGATATTCTTTTGAATGGATGAGAGATCATCTTCACTAACGGTGCCAAAAAGCCAAGAAAGAGCCTTACCTACGACAGGTATAAGACTCCTTTTTCTACGTTTCCCAGTCTGTTTCTTAAGTGTCAAAATGTCATTGAGTTCCTTTTCAAAAGTGTCTTGTAACATTGTCAATTTGTTTATTTCAGAGCTAACTGTCAAAACTTGCTGTCTCTTACATTTATATTTACTATTGTGAATTTCTTAGCTTCATCTAAGTATTCATCTAGGTCTGAGATTGTTTTCATTTAGCCTATTTAGTATAATCCTATACGGAGTTACAGGAATCTGAAATGCTATCATCCATTTGGATTTTGAGGTTGTTATCTCATTAGTTTTTTCGAACATGATATTTTCTCTGTTCAGCAAGGTAGGCGTGGTATGCACGACGGCGAAAATGTATATAAGTATAAGTGGCAGTGTCATTGTCATTGTCTTCCTCTTCCGCTGGAAGGGAATAAAGATATTTGTTAAGTTGTCTATAAGGGGTATAAGTTCTACGTAGCATGTCATTAAAATTGATTATCAACTGTCCTAACTCTATTTCCGCATCTATAGTTCCCTGTTCCCATTCCATTATTTTTGTCATTTCTACCCAATGTAACTGTCGAAAGACGTTTTGTGATAGTTTGTAGATATTAATATTCCCTTTTACTAATTTGATAAAAGAGGGTTGAAGATAACAATCATCTTCTAATCCTAGTTTTTCTTTCAGAAAAGTACATTTTTGAATCTCTTGAAAACGGTTGAATTCTTGTACCAATGGCTCTAGTTGCTTAGTTTTAATTCTCACTAAATGTCTAAATATCTCATCAGTTACTAACGTCGGCAAATAGCCTATGCCTTGACTAATTGAATCTAATTTTGTGGGTTTAATCCTAACCGTGGGCCATTTCTTTGCCTTGACTCTTTTCGGTAAATCTAAAGGTTTAAGCTTTTTCCATTTGTATTCCTCCCCATCCCAATAATAATCTTTATGTTTAGGATCCATTCTGTTACGAAATTCTCTAAGATCTAATTCCCAATACTTATGGATTATTTCCTGTTCCTTTTCAATTTTTAAGTTTAAATCCTTATCTGAAAAGTCACATAATGGAACATAGACTTTTACATTTCCCAATGTACATCCTTCGAAATAGATGTTATCCCATTCCCCAGGTGATAACCCAAATTTCTGATAAGCTTTTGGCTGACTTTCAGGTTTTGGACAACTCCTTAATCTCATTGTCGGAAATTTTGATATAAGTTCTATATTTTGTCTTTCCCGTGAAGGGGGTGGGGATCTCGCGTGCCTACTTCTCACGAATAGTCTTTTTCTATCCATAACTTTATCTTTTTGTCTGAATTTTCTTTATTGTGGATCTTATTGCTATAATTTATTTAATTAACGAAGGTTTTACTATGTCTAACTCTTTCCTACGATGCAGTGTCTTATTAATTTTTATTATTCTTAGGAATTCTTGGTTAAGTGGTCGTTTACTTTTAACTTGTTGTTTCTGTATAGTTTTTATATATTTTACACTTTATTTCTTCTGGTAATTTACTTATCAAATCATCTAGTTCTATTTCCCTAATATGTCTATCTACTTTCTCTAATACTTGTTTAATTATTTCCCTAACTATTTCTGCCATATAATGAGAGTTGAGTCTTCTATTGTTGTGTTAATTGTTTCCCTGTAATTATATATGTAAATTGTCTAAAACTTAAGACTTTTCATTGTCTTACACATATTATCAAACATAGTCAAGTTATTCTTGCACATGTTATCAAATATATCCAAACTATTCTTATTCAACAAGTTATTCTTACACATGTTTTCAAATATATCCAAACTATTCTTATTCATGTTATCAAAAGTCGAATTTAAGGCTATTAATATTTCTTTTGTAGTAGGGTCTATTTCGTCTACAAGTCTTTTTGAATTCTTAATTTCATTTATTTCTGTATCCTTACTTATTTCTTTGTTTTCTGTTTTAGTGTCTTGTTGTTTTAGTGTTTCCTTATCTTCTAACTTTGTATTTCTATAGATTCTTTTTAATTCTGATAGAGGAATATCATCTTCACTATCTGAGTCATCTCTAATTTGCCTAGATCTTTGTATAACATTACTTTTAGTCCTATCAATTTCTTCATCTGAAGATTCTGAATCTGGAGGTACTACATATGTTGATTTTCTTATCGGTCTATTTAATCGATCTTGGGGTATCTCCCAATCATCTAAATTAGCTAACCTAAGATGTCGAGCATGTGTCTTAGTTGTTGTTCCTGTCAACTGATTCTTAACTATAAAGCTTAGAGGTCCTTTTTCTTCAATAATTCTGTAATAAGGTGTCCATTTATTATCTAATTTACTGGTTTTCCTTTGATTCTTAATATATACTGGATCTCCTACTTTGAAATTAATTTCTTGACTACCCCTATCTGCGTATTTCTTTTGTCTTTTCTTAGCGTCTTCTAAATTTTTGTGTACTAACGTAAAAGCTTTATGTTGCTGCTGTAGTGCTATTTTATATTGGTCTTCCCCATTATACTTTCTTCTAGGTTTAAGAATTGTATCTAATGGTAAAACTACATCCCTATTGTATAGTAAGTAAAAGGGTGAAAACTTAGTCGATTCATTTGAATGAAATCTAATTGCTGCTAAAGTTTGATTTAAATACAAGTCCCAAGTTTGGACATCATCAGATATTTTCTTAGCCATTACATCATGTAAAGTTCTATGAAATCTTTCTACCTTGCCATTACTTTGAGGACTATAATAAGATGTTGTAATATGATCTATATTTAACTCTTTAAGTGTTTCTTGCACAGCCTTATTCACATTTTCTGACCCAATATCTGTAAGTATCTGAAGTGGGCAACCATATCTTGGAAATATTTCTTCTAATATGAGATGGACTATATTATCAGCTGATTTACTTGGTACACTGAAAGCTTCTGGCCATCCAGAATATAAATCTATGAATGATACAATGTACTTGTTGCCTGATAAGGTGGTGGGATATGGTCCTGATAGATCTAGACCAATTTTTGCGAAAGGATAAGGTGGAATATCCGTTTCTTTAAGAGGTGGATGTGTTTTCTTTTGGCTTCTAGTTTGACATGTTACACATTGATCTACATATTTGTGCAACTTTTGATACATTTTTGGGAAATAGTATTTTGGTCTAATGATGTCATATGTTTTATCTACTGCCATATGTCCTACAAAGTCATGATGTTGTTTAATGACAATGTTTTCTAAATTTTCAGGTATGTATAATCTAAGTTTTGGATCTTCTGAATCTTGTTGAGATAGAAAGTATAACAACCCATCTATAATTATTAAACTATTTTGTTCCCTTTTTGTGGCACTACCTTTGGCTAATTTTATCTTGAGTTTTGCTATTTTATCATCATTTTCTTGTTCTGTTTTATATCTATATCCCCTGGAAGATCTATAAATGGCTTGACTAAGTCATCAGGTGGATCTATCTTGCAACTAGCATATTTCTTTGGAGTGAATTTGTTTGAATTTAATGCACCTACTTCTAGAAATCTATCATCTATTTCTATTTCTGTGTCTGACTCTGACTCTGATACAGAATCATCAATTGTTTCTTGACTGTCTGGTATTCTTGACAACAAGTCAGCACAACAGTTAAATCTACCTTCTATATACTCAATCTTACAGTTGTAACCTGCTATACTGAGAGCCCATTGTTGTATTTTCTTATTTTGCATAGGTGAATCTAATAAATACTTTAAGGGACGGTGATCTGTACGTACCACAAACTGAGCATCATGTAAATATAAGTCTAATTTCTTAAGAGCAAATACTATTCCAAAACATTCTTTTTCTATTGTTGACCATTTTGTCTGAGATTTGCTTAATTTGTGAGACAAATAATAGATAGGTTTTTCTTCCCCAGTATCTGTAAGCTGTGTAAGACAAGCACCTACACAAGTATCACTAGCATCTGTGTATAACACATATGGTTTGTTTGTATCGGGATAGGCTAACAAAGGTACTACGGTTAAACTGTCTTTGAGAAAATCAAAGGCTACCTGGCATTCTTTTGACCATCTAAATCTAGCATATTTCTTAGTTAACTCAATCAAAGGTTCAGCTATCTTTGAGAAATTTGGTATGAACCTCCTATAATAACTACACATGCCAATAAATCCTCTAACTTCTCTTACATTCTTTGGTACAGGTAATGTTCTTATGGCTTTCACTTTCTTTTCATTAGGTTTTACTCCATGTTCACTAACAATGAAACCTAAATATTCTATTTCTTTTCTTAAAGAAACTACATTTCTTCAACTTCATTTTTAACCATGATGCCTGATCTTATCAAAACACTATTTGAATATGCCTAAGATGTTCTTCTGAGTCTTTTGAAAATATTAAGATGTCATCTAAGTAAGCAGTGGCAAAGTCCTCACATTCTTGTAATACTATGTTCATGAGTTCTTGGAAGATAGCTGGAGCATTACTTAACCCAAAGGGCATTACATTAAACTGAAATAACCCTTTGTGAAAAGTAAATGCTGTTTTTTCTTTACTATCTTCATCCATTTGTACTTGCCAATACCCACTTTTAAGATCTAAACTAGTGAAATGTTTGGCTTTTCCCAACCTAGCCAAGATGTCATCAATCAATGGTAAGGGAAATGATATAGGTTTCACTATTTTATTTAAAGATCTTAAGTCTACACACATTCTTTTAGATCCGTCTTTCTTTCCAACTACAACTAATGGAAAAGCCCATGTTGACCTTGACCTTTCTATAATACCTGCGTCTAACATTTCATCTACTGCCTTGTCAATTACTTGTCGTTTGTTAAGGGGTGTTCTATACGGCCTATTTCTGATTGGTGGATGGTCCCCCGTATCTATTTTCATTTTCACTGTACTGGTATGACCTAACTCTGCATCGGTTTTTGCAAAAATATCTTTGTTTTCTTTGTAACAGACCAAAAATACTTCTTTTATACTCTGAAGGTGCGTCAATATCTTTAAAAGAATCTACATCTCCTACTGTATTTTCTGGACTTAAGGCTGTTGATTCTACTTGTATCTCATCTATTTCTAAGGCTCTAATTTTCCCTACTACTTGACCTCTTTTTAACCTAAAAAATTTATTTGTTTGATTAACTACTAATACTGGAATATTTCTATTTTCCGTTACTTTTCCTATTGATTCTTGAACTACAAGTCCTGGATCATCTAAAAGACATCCATCATTGATACTTGAGATTTCAAAATTTTCTTTATTTCTACTGTTAAATGCTCTATTTGTCCTAACAAAACATATTGTCTTACTCTGTGGTCTTAATGTAGTTGTCTTTGATACTCTTACTATGGATGATATGTGAGTGTCATCTTCAAATTTGACATAGGTTCTCCCTATTCTCAAGCATTCTAAATCAAAGTATAATCTTACTCCATTTTGTCTTAACCAGTCCCTACCAAGGATAAAGTTTCTATTCAAACCATCGGTGACATAAAACTTGTGATTCATGGTCATTTTATTCATCGTAAATTTAATATTTACTGCACCTATAACATTAAGTGACTGACCATTCACTGCCCTAAGATTTGGTTTTTCTTTAATAACCCTAACCTTGATTGGAAGATTTTGGAAGCACTTTTTACTAATTAATGAAACTTCTGCTCCTGTATCTACTAATGTTCTAAATTTTTGTTTTTGAATCCATAATACACATGAACTTGGATTTCCCGCCAATTGAATTTCATAATTTTTGTCTAATTTACTATTAGAATTATCTATCTTACTTTTTCCTAATTTGCTACTACAGCTCTTCTTACTGGCTTCCTTATAAGAAGAGCCTTCTAGTTTTCCTGTTCCCTCTGTTCCCTATACTGAGACCATTGTTGTCCTCTTCGCGGGGTGGGGTTTTCCGAATTTTGTTCACTCACCATTGGTGGTGCCGGAAGTGCTAATTGTTTATTTGACTGAGACGTATTATCTTGCATTGGGGGTGCCGGAAGTGCTAACATTTGAGGTGGTTCCGGTAATGCTAACAATTGATTATCTGGCTGAGTTTGCTGATATGTAAATTGTGGAGGTCGAAAGTTGAAGTTTTGCTTATTCCGATAAGTATTATGTGCAAACGATTGAGGTGGAGGATCGTAATTTTGCCTATTTTGATAGTTATTATAAGTTGTTCTACCCCTGCCACGATTAAATGGTGGTCCCTGATTATATTGCCAATACGGTACCAAGTTGCGAGGGTTAATGTTTCGATTGGGACGATTTCTTTTAAGGTGACCTATCATGTGACATACCCAACATTCTGCGCCTAATACCCAATCTGGTACAGATTGTAAATTTTGTCTATTTGGACCTACTTGGTTGTTTCTTTGTGTTTGATATTTTGGTCTCAATGTTTGCTGAATTTGTTGTTGTTTAGTTTTCTTAACATTTTTTAACCTAACCTGTTTCTTATTATCTGCTAATGCTATTTGTAAGTCATCGTCACTATCGTCACTGTCTGTCTCGTCAGCTGCATTTACGTCTACATTTTTAGGGCAATTTTGAGTAGTGTGACCCTTCCTTAAACAATTCTTACATAGTTTATTTCTTAAGTGATCTACTTCCATTGGCTGAATGTCTCTGTCTTCTTTTTCAGTTTTAAGTCTAAACATATTTTGTGCACCGTCTAAGGTCAATGCGATTTGATCCCTAACATTTTGTTCGCGTGTCGCTATCTTAACAGCGGCTTCTAAAGTCGTAGGCTCCTCCCTAATTAGTTTCATTTTGATATAATCAAAAGTAACGCCCTTACAAAATATGTCTATTAATTGTTGTTCTATCAAGTCTTTTGTACTTTTGTTTTTAGTCTGCTCTGTCGTGTAAACATCTTCAGATGCTTGTATTATTCTTTCCCCAAACATTTGAACTGATTCATCTGTTTCCTGTTTTAGATTTCTTAATTTTATTAATGCTTGTCTCTTGTTTGTTACTTCCCCAAATTTTTCTTTTAGTAATTTCTTGAGGTCCCCCCAACTAGCTACATTTTCACTACTTTCTATCTCCTAATGAAATCCGCTACCGCCCCTGAACATGTTACCAATGCTACACCCGGCATTTTCTGTACATTTAATTCAACTAAATTTGCATATCTTTCTATGTCCGAAATCCATGCCTTAAGATCTGCCGGTTTACCCGAAAAGTTCTTAATTACTTGATGTACAGGTACCGCCATTGCACTTGTCATGTTTGAAAATTGTCTTATAATACTATCAAATATTTCTTTTTCATCATTGTCACGTCTGTTTCCAGACACCCTACAAAATGGTGGTTCCCTATCTCCTACTCCCCCCGATATACTGTAGTATCTATTTTTGTTTTCACTATTACTATTTCTACTTTCAGTTTCGTTTTGTACGTCTGACTGATCTGAGGTTCTTGGTTTAGTTTCATTTAATTCCTGTCTAACCATATCATTTTCTATGTCCTCTAATTCTTTAGCTATATTACTTAAGTTAATTTTACTATCTGCCATTTTAAAGAATTTCAAGTATAGTTTAGAGTTTTATTTAAAATGTTAAATTTTATGTCTAACTAATTTTGTTAAAGTTTTAGTGATATTGCCAAAAATAAGTTTTAAGTTTTTAGTTTTAATCAAAATGAGTTTTAGTTGTGTTTTAGAATATAGACTTTTGAAATATTTTAACCAACTAGTAAATGTTAAAGTTTTAGTATTTGTCAAAAAGGACAATTTTAAAGTCGTGGTCAAAATAATAAGGTACTAAGAAAAGTAAAAGTCTTACCTTTAGTTCCAAGTCTTCTTATGCGGTTCCTAGGTCTTTATCCAGGGCAAAAGGCACCAAATTGATATTGTAAACCAACCAAATATCAATAACAAAGTCTGGTCTGTGATCGTATAGATGATTTTAATTCAGCAGAGTGCAGCAATGGTAACAATGTTTCAACAATCAGAGAGTATGGTGGTGTTCTCTCTAGGCGGTTCCCCGCTGGTCTCTATCGTCTCCAGAACTCCAGTGCTTTTATATGTTTGTCAATTTTGACCAACGCAAAACACCAAAGTTCTAGAAACTTCTAGAGATTTAAATGCATTTACAATTGGAAGAATACGGGCGCCAGCATCATCAACATCTGTCATAATACAACCTTTGGTAACCTTTTTACACCATCATTCTTAGTACAACTTCAGTACTTTATATTAATTATCATTAACATCAAATCTTGTTTACCAAAACCGATGATGACAGATATTTGACCTTTTAACCTGCAGCTGTAAATTGCTGCTGAATTTGTAAAGGTGTTGACAAGTTGTTTATCCCAAACAGTATATTGTAATAATGCTGAGTAATTTTGAATTTGGACTTTCATATCTAAATTAACTTGTCAACATATTTTACGTGGCCGAATTATGTAATTTAGCTGCCCGTATTTTCCCAAATACATATAGTACACATCATTACTATTTCAAGACACACCAATTTATTATGTATATATAATTTCCTAAAAGATTTATCTCCCGTACCTCATATTGTTACACGTTTCGCGTTGCGAGTACAGATCTACAATGACGACCAATATAAGTAGTCCGCCTTTTATACCTGTTGTGGGACTTGTTTTCCACTGAAACATTAACAAATATGTCTGTTGTGTGGTGAGATAAAGTGGGAATGTTTCAAAACAATTTTTTCAACACACATTTCTTGTCTTGTTCCCTGGTTAACATCAGGGTTATCTCTGAACTGTTTCCATATATATTCAATTAAGTATGTAAACATAAATTTAAATCGTTCACAGTTTAGAAATACCTGAGCTGTCGTCGGTAAATTTTTTACATGCAGACACATTTTGTATTATGCAATATTCTATGTTTATGTTAAATGTATTGTGTGCGCTAGTCGCTATTCACGAAATTTAGGTCAGCTGAACAAAGAATCGTCAATGTAAAATGGAAAATACTATTAGTAAACGAGCCAACAAATATTTGAATATTCATGATAAAGGTCATCCGAGTGCTTGATCTAGAGGTCACCTGGAGGTTACGATTACGTTATAAAATTACTGTTTTGCAACATAGTGTTTATTTCTTGCCTGAAAACTATGTTTAAAGCGATGTAAGCTGTCACAATCATTATTTTTGTCCCCTGACATATAGTCAGGAATATGATAAAATGTGTGTTCAAATACATTATCAAACACGTGAAACGTTGTAAAAGACATTATTTTTGAAGTTATTTGTTTTATTAGAATTTAAGGTTTCCCGTACCTAAAAAAATCCAGCTGTATTTCCGTATGCAATGACCTTTCAGATAATCAAATGCACTTCGTAATTCGGCCGAGGGATCTCGGTCCTTTACCTCCTCGGACTATGCTAAAGTCGACCAATATTATATGTTTTATATTTACTTTTAAAATACAGGACGTGATTTATAATGGAAAGTGCATGTATAATGTAAAATATATGGTTTTCAACGCTATTTTAAATACCTTAAGAAAATCGGATGAATATGTGAGTAAATATATCGAGTCACTAGCAGATTTTTTCCCTAACTTTAATGTTACCCTGAATGCTGACATTGACAAAATAAAAAAAAATAAAACTGTGAAAAGTATGCGTACTTCTTGTTTTACAATCGTGCCTCCATTTCTGGTGGAGTTGGGCAGTTCATGATCATATGTGTCAAAAATGATAAAGCCGAGAGTGCGATGGGACGAATTAAAAATGGGTCTAGATCACCCGATATACCCGGCACGTGGACAATTCCAGATACGAATGTTTTGAAACGACGAAAAAGACCAACTTTGCCTGATTTAGGTATGAAATGATGATGTACGAAAATAAACGCAATGAGTAATAAGAATAGAATGTATTTTAACTTCAAATAGCACACTGGACACTCGGTAATCTTCGTAAAAATTTACCGAAAATTAATTTGCAATGCTCAAAGTAATGGCGGACAAACAATAACTGATATTACGGGTTACGTTTGTTGCAATTTTACACATGCACTTATTATTCTAACCACCTCTTTGGAATATATATGAGAAAAAATATTAAATAAAATGGACATGTAAAATGTTTCACCTACGACAGCTCATTAATGCTGTGTTCACAGACAGTTTTTATTGCATTAAAATATTTTAGAACTGATTTGCCAATTGACTGAATACCCAAAACGGCATCGACGACAGCTCATGAATATTACATCCCTAAAGACACATTTGGACTGGTCTAACTTATTGATTTACAGAAGAGACCAATGTTTTTTCCAGGGACTGATGGGTTAATGAACGTATAGTAAACAAATCCTGTTGAATCGTGCGAAGTACGATTGGTCGCGCTGAAAATTCTTATATTAAATCAAATGAGTGAAATTTGAGTGCAATGTAGATGATTTTTCTCATAAAACCTTTCATTATATGTGTACAACATAATGAAAAACTGTCACGGTAGATTTTAACATTAGATGATAGTCCCATGTTCATCGTACAGTGGGTAAATCTAAAAGTGGTGTCGATAATAGTACATGAAATATGGGTCGTTTCAAATATTACGTATTTATATTCCCCGAATAAATTCTAAAGGTTGTTCACATTAAATGTTAAGAATTTAAACATTACGTTTGTTAAATTACAGGTTTGCAATTCAG
The DNA here is from genome assembly GCA_030159075.1 of Atrina japonica. Taxonomy (NCBI): domain Eukaryota; kingdom Metazoa; phylum Mollusca; class Bivalvia; order Pterioida; family Pinnidae; genus Atrina; species Atrina japonica. Next base: position 265,696 of record BROG01000080.1, read on the forward strand.
GAAATTGAAAACTATCAAATCAAAGAGTGACATAAGCCTACATGATTTTCATTTCCCTGAATTATAACACTTAAGCGTTATCCGTTCTCCGTGATTACTGCAATCTAACATCACATTGAGAGGAGAAATGGCAAAATCTCAATCAAACCGCACTCAGAAATGTTTTGTTTGTCGATGATTAGGCTTGCAGAGTTATGGACAAACAAAATTTTGTGCAGGAGGATTCATCTTCCCAAGTCAAGGTTTTCCGATCCACTACGTTACTCACACACCTTGACAGATTTGGCCTGTATATTGTGACTTCACGGCGTCGATTTCCATTGGCTTCAGGAACCGTTCCCTGAGCCAATCAGAGCGCGTCGACCACATGATAGAGGGGAAAGCACGTAATACACACAGCACAGAATAATAGTGTCGACGCGCAGGCTAAGCCAAAAGTGTTTTTACTGGCTAAAGTCAGGGGTCAGTGTTAGGTCAATCTAAGTGAGTAGTATATGTACAACACTTGAGCTCAAGCACCCTTTTCCGAAAAACCGACGACGTCTACATTTCCCGGAATTCGCGGTCACGTGATCACACACACAGGTAAATGGTGTTATATATAGTCGATGATATATAACGTGTTCACGGGGTCTCGCCGTACACATGACACCGATAGATGACTGGACCCCCCGGTCGTTCAATGTTTTCTGTTCCGAGAAACGAAACGTACCTAGATTTCCAGGAACTATATATAGCCTGATGATATGTGACTACGTCACGGTCCGGTGATCACCAGGTAAATGCCGCACGAGTCGTTTCAATTCGTTTCGCCTCACAGGTGTCCAATGGTATAGTGTAGTAAATTTGAAAATGACATTTTAACAGCTATTTAAAACCATGTCTAATGAGAAGTTATTGATTCCTACCGAGATACCTATTACGACACAATATAGAGAGCCGTGGGATCCCGAGGTAGACTGGCGTAACAAAAACTCTTGGTTTAAGTACAACCGCTATATCGGGAGAGTTGAGCCGTGGGATCCCGCGGTGGACTGGTGTAACAAAAAAGATTGGGTTTGTAACGATACCGGGAAAAAGATTGGGTTTGCGTACATCTCTTGGTTTGAGTACAACCGCGATACCGGGAGCTGATCAGGCGTTTCATAAGTACACCCGGATCCCGCGAGTGGAATGGCGTGACAAAATCTCTTGGTTTGAGTACACAACCGCGATATCCCGGGTTACTGGTGTGACAAACAGTGGTTTTCTTACAATCGCGAGCTGAGACGAGGCGTTTCAAAAAAGATTGGTTTAAGTACACCCGCGATTCCGGGAGAGCCGAGCCGTGGAATCCCGCGATGGACTGGCGTAACAAATACCGGTGGTTTAAGTACACCCGCGATACCGGGAGAGACGAGCTGTGGGATCCTGCGATGGACTGGAGTGACAAACTCTGTTGGGTTTGGTACAACCGCGATACCGGGAGAGACGAGCCGTGGGATCCCGAGGTGTGCTGGGCGGCCAAACTTATTATGATTAGACACATTATGTTGTAAAACTAATTTACAAAAAAATATAAAAAACTGCATGGTTACTAAAAATTTATATTTTACAAAAAATATAAATTATTCTATAAACCTGTAATCCATCGGTTGTTCCGTCCGCAAGATCAGCTTGGAGTGCTTGTGCTGCGACAGCTCCTGCTTTAGACGTCTCCTCTCCTCGTCGGGGACGACGTCGTTCTCGTCCAAGCATTCGTTGTAGCTGAACTTGTCCTTGGTGAAGAAGAGCGCGACCCACTTGATCTGCGTGCGAAAATCTTTGGACGCGCTGTTATAGCGTTGCGTCAATATCCACACGGACTGGTCGGCGTGTCTTCCCGAAAACGCCAACATGGACAGGGCGTCCGCCTTCTTCTTGATCTGCCTCGTGGCCGAACAGTCGTCGATGATGTACAGCGTGGACGTCCCCTTTTATTTGTCGTAAAAGTGTCGTAGCGTGTCCTGCAATAGCTCCTCCCCCTTTTTCGACACGGGGTTGACAATGACGACCCGCTCGTCTTTCGGGTGTTTGACGTCTTTGCCTATCCACTCTCTCGATTTGTACGCCTTGTTGAACTCGATCGAGGGACACAGGATCACGATGTGTTCGAAGAAGTCCTTGTATTCGTCTTCAAACAGATCGAGGACGAACTCCGTCTTCCCGCAACCGGTGGCGCCCACGATCATGGCGGCGTGAGGTTGTCTAATGAACATTTTTTCTTATAGGATTTTAGTTTTTCTTAAGAGATGACGCTCGCGAAACGGCCGTTCGACATGTTGATCTGTCCGTCCTTGACGGCGAAGAGATGGTTTTCGGGTGTCGTTCGTAAGTCTAACCAGAGGGCGTAATGATCTTTGAGATATTTTCCCAGAGTCACTTCGCTCAGGTCGAGTTCCTTGGCGATCGTTTCCGTGACGGTTTCGCGATTCAGGGACGCCGAGAAAAACTTTAATCTCGTCGAAGTGGTGATGCGGTCTCATGCCGGCCGAGAAGAGTTGGTTCGGTTGTCCCTCGATGGTCGTTTCCACTTTGGTGATTCCCGGATTATAAACTTTTTCCGGATCGTTGTCAGAAATATCTTTGAAGAGAAACAGAATGCCCGAGAGAGACCGCGCCGGGGTGTTGATTTGATAATTGAGGATGCCGTCCGATTTGCTCATCGTCGTTTTGCGATATCGCAGTATTTGGTTTAAGTAATAGGCGTGGTCTCCCTTGTACCTCTGTCTGACGCTGCGAGCGAGATGGACGTCGGTGATTTTTTCGAATTCCAAAGCGATGTTGGTCGCCTTATAACTTATCGTTTTATTGGCATCGTCGGAGTCCGTCAAGACGACGCGTTTGGCGTCGTTAAACGTCAGCATGTATTCCAATCGATCTTGTAACCCCGCTTGATAAAAGGGTTCGCTCGTCTCCAACATTTCGAAATCCAAGGGAATGCAAAAACGATTCCCGAATGCCGCAGCAATTTCGTAGTCTTCGTTGGTGTCGCGAGGTATTTTATAGCTGGTGGGTTTTGCTCTTACCATATTGAGATCGTTGGTCTGTATCCCCTGATAGGCCATGTTACCTCGTTCCACTTTCCAAAGATCGTTATAGATGAAGAATTTATCGGCATCATCGATGGTCTGAGCGGTGTTCCCTGAGATCATCACCTCGATTTTTTTGACGATGTTACGTCCCAGATTATTATAAACATCCGTTTTGGTGAGATCGCCACCCTCCACGGCGACTTCCATGTCGAAGCATAGTCTCGTGCTTCTGGGGACGATGACGTCGTTCTCGCTCAAATTGGGAAAACGAACCGTCAACGTTTGGTTTTCTTCGATGCTCGAGGGATTGTGAGAAACGGTGACCGTTTGGCGTATGCTCTTCACGCCGAAGGGGGTGCGCAATTTCCTATCGGGATCGAGAATGTGCCCGTAACTCATCATCTTTTTTTTATTACTTGAAGCGTAATGACGATGATACGGCGAATGACGATGTTCAAGATACATCGTTCAGCAATGATCAAGATACTGCGGAGACGTCTTCCGTCGATAAAACGGAAGGTTCTAGCTGGTTCGGTGGAGAAGAGCGACCTCCCGGACTAGAGGCTAATGACTTAGTGTCTGAAGAAGAAACTGCGGCATTAGTGGAGATATGGAAAGGGGAAAGATCACCTTATGGTATTAAAGCGCCTTACGAATTTAAATCATCGAAACAAGGTGATTTATGGGTAAAATGGGGGGCGGAATGGATAAGATTAACGCTTAAAGATAGGCGCGGTTTTTATGCGGTCAAGACTTTGGAAAGTAAAGGTGTTAATTTTCTTAGAGCAATGGGTATGAAGGAGGAACTTTATAAACAACAATTCAATAAAGTACTAAATGAGGCCGATGAATTAACGAGACGTCTTGAAGAAAAAACGACTGCGGAAAATATAGAAATGGATGTTCTTAACAGCGATGACACGCGAGTAAAACGAGTAGACGATGGGATTGAGAGTTTATCTGAAAGTATACACGACCTCGTCGATGCATCGACGCAAATCCATGGAGAAGACTTTAAGGGAGAATTCCCCCTGAGAGAACTGCAGGGATTAGACAAGAGTTTACAAACCATTCGCGGTGAATTAATTCGTCTAGAAACCGAAAGATCGAGTCGCGTACGAATGATCAGGGAATGGACCGACAGACTCAGAGACAGACCGGACATAAAAGAATGGCTCGAGAAAGCCATAGAGAAAGCGCGCGGCGAACTCGAGGGGTTTAACACGGCTATTGATGCTATTAAGGGTCAATTGCGATTGCAATTAACTGCCATTAAAGAGTCGATCAAGAGGTTACTCGACGACAATGTCCCGAACGGATCGCCGATCTGTTCAGAGAACAGGGTATCACCATCTTCAGCGTCCTGACGGCAATCGGCATGACGGTGGGATTCTTGGTCGAATTACTTCTTCCGGGGACGACGACGGTCTCGCCACCACCTCCTCCTCCGAACAAGGAGGGCGGCGCGGGAGAATGGATGAAGAAACAGCTGGACGCGGTCGGGAAACTGCTCGCGAGACTGGCCGCCAAATTAGGCGAGGCATTGCCGGGTATCTTGGGCGCCATCGTGTCCTGGATCCTGTCGACGCTCGGCAAGACGGCCGTGTGGTTGGGAGAACATCTGTGAGTGTTGGGTATGGTTGTTGTCGGTTGGCTGTTAACGAAACTCGACGAAGAGAAGAAAAGAAAGTAACGCTAGAGCCAAGACGGCGGTCTTCTGATCCTCGTGATCGTCTGACGGCGGCGGCTTGTCCTGTAGGGGAGGTGGTGGTGTGTCCCGTACGGGAGGCGGCGACGGTGGTGTCTTGTCCTGTAGGGGCGCGAACGTTTTCGCGTTGAGGTCGACGTTCGTTCCCATCGTCGTGGTGTCAGGCGCGATCAAGATCTCGTTATTGTAATTGGCGATGTTGTTGCCGATGTTCAGCTCCATGTTGCTGGGCAGCATGTAGAGGCCCGGATGGACGACGTAGTGGAGCTTGGAATTGGCGTACTTCAGACAGTCTTCGTAGCGCGAGATGTCGGCGGGTAGGTCGAGCGGACGGTTGATTGCGTCCTCGACGTTGACCAGGAACTGCTTCTGGGCTTCCAGCGACGTGGCGTCCACGATCGAGGCCCTCGTCTGACCCTGAGCGCCCATGACCGGCCAGGCGAAGACGCGAATGGACGCGTCCAGTCTGGCCAGACCCGGAAGCGTGAACCCCTCCGACCGGTTCGCGATGAAGGTGGACCACTTCGTGTTATATTTCCCGAAGATCGTCCCCTTGATCTTCCAGTCCGCGTCGACCGGCACCCCGAATTCGCGACAGATCCGCTGGTACGCCGACGCGTCGACGTTGTTCGTGTAGTGCTCGAAGTCGGCGTCGCTGGGCAGGGGGGCAGCGATCTCCTGCAGGATCCTCCTGATCTGGTAGTAGACGTGAAACCGGAAGAACGACTTGGACAGGTGGTCTCCTCCCATCTCCAGCGTCACGCCGCATCCGGTCGTGGCGCACCACACCCCGAAATTCAGCTGGTTCTGCCAGAATCCCTCGATGGGAGTCTGGTACCACCGCTTCAGCATGGCGTAGTACTTCGAGGTGCCGTCCTCAAAAACGTTCGGGTTGTCGTACTTGACGAAGATGTTCTCGAACGTCGCGCGAAACTTTTTGGTTGCGTTGACGTAGACGTCGAACGACGACAGATCCATATTCTCTCTGTACTCGTAGACGTTCATTCTTTTTTTTAGTTAAGATTTAAAATAGTTCATATAAAAACAACATGTTCTATCTCGTGACGGACATCGAAAAACCCGTGAAGCTCTCTCGCTACATCGACAACGCGGACGACGAGTGGTGCGTGGGCGTCAGGTCCATCCATTTTTACAACGGTCTGTACAACATAAAGAAAGACGTGGAGATAATCTACGCCAGAGGTAGCGATATACCCCAAGTCCAAAGCGTGCACGCCGGGTCGTACACCTTCACCGACCTACGACGACTTCTGGCGAAATACTTCGACAAGGTGTTCCTGGAGAAGACCACCATGAGGGTGAGAATCGACGGTAAGAATCGTATGGCGGTGCGACTTCCGCCGGAACTTGTCAAGATTCTCGGCTTCGGTCAGAACGCGACTAGCGTCGGGACCGTCTACCCGAGCAAGAGCATCAACCTGGAACCGGTGGTACGTTCATCTCGACGAACTTGCCGAGGGTATCAGAGACGGGAGGTCGAAGGACATCGTCGCGTCCCTACCGTGCCCCAACGTGAAATTTGCCGAGTTGTACGAAAAAGACGTCGAACATCCCGTGTTCTTTAAACTGAGACGCGATCGCATCTACGTCAATAAGAAAGGGAAGCACTATCAACGCGTTTACGTCGCGTATCAGTACCCGACCGATGTGAAACCGTTAGTGATACGCACTCCCAAAACGGAATCGTCCGGCTTGTGGGAATACGAGAAAAGTCCCGATTATTTCATGACATTTAAATGCGAAAACGAATTCGCCGACGTGTTGGAAAAGATCACGACGTTCGTGAGAGAGGAAATAAAAAACTCGCAGAGACACTGAAAGAAGGTGGTAGAAAAACTCCCGTAGATGTCAACGATATGACCCTCGTCAAAACGGATAAGAACGGCGACAAGGTGGTCTACTCGACAGTTAAACAGGAACGGTCTACTTTTTATAGAAAGAGAACGGACGACGACCCGAAAGGTAAACAACCACTCGTCGGAGCCGATCTTCTCCATTACGTGAAAAAACGATGTCTGGCCATTGGATCTTTACACGTAGACAGCGTTTACATCGACAACAAAAAATCGAAAGTATCCTTGCAAACTCTCTTACACCAGGCAATCGTCGTCAAAACACTCGACGTTGCTCCTCTACCGGATTTGACCGAGTGTGACGACTTGGACTTGGAGTCCGACACGGAATAAACGTATTTTGTAAACATAACGTTTACAAAATATAAATAAAATATATCTCTATTAAAAAAACGATGAATGTAGACGATGTATTAGCGAACGATGCGCCCCCCGGTACGGATGTCACCGTCAAAGACAGACTGTCGGCCATCGTCGGTTCCGGACGCGCGCGTCAGTTTCTGGGCAAAGACGTGACGCCTGCCGAATTGGGCAAGATGAACGACAAGGAGGTGGAATCCCTGAGTCGTCTTTTAGACGCTTCGGTAAACATGCGCATGGCCAAGTAATCGGCAATTTTTTTACCCTCATCGGTCTTTTTTCGCTAGGTCTCAAGCATTTTTTTCGACGTTCAGAAGCGAACCCAAACAGATCGAGGACTTGAGCGAGGTTCGCGTTGGACGCGGCCATTGCCGAAGTGTGTGTTGTATTCTCTATTATAAATACGGCGCGTATTTGGCGCCTCTCAGCATAGCCGCCACGACCAGTCGCCATATCACGGAGGAATAAAAAAACGGATTATAGAAAAAAAATGAATCCGGAAGAACTCATAGGGAAGAAAATCCGAAACGTCAGGAAGCGGGGAAGAAGGGTGCCCAACGTAGATGGAGCAACAAGAATGCCAATAGCATATAGCTAATGGCCAGGATAGCAATGCTAATAGCCAGGATAGCAATGCTAATAGCCAGGATAGCTGGAAATGGCTAGGGGGCGGTGGACTCGCGGTCGTCGGATTGCGCACTCATGAAAAAAACCAGAGCCCCCACCACCACCGCCCCAGGTCATTTCACCTCCTAAACCCAATCCCCATGAAATGTTATAAATAATTTTCTCTCGTCTTTAAAAAAAAGGATGTGCGAAGAAAACGATTCAGTCAGAACCGCCGTCAATATGACGATGTTAATAGCATGGGGGGTCATGACGCTAGGTATACTCACTGGATGGGTTAACAATAGAATTATATACGTTCACGACGACGACACCACCTGCAAATGCAATAAATAATTTTCTCCCATCTTTAAAATGAGTGAAAAAGATTTGGTCAACACCGCGTATCACGCCGCCTTCAGTACGGGAATTGCCATCGGATACACGCAACTGTCCAAGAAATTCTTAAAGATGCCGACGCCCAAGATAGATCTAGACCCGAAGGACTTCGGGATGATCCTCCTGGAGTTTGCTCTCGCCGAGTACACCAAGGACATGCTGGTGAAGAAGGGCATCATAAAAATCGATATCATGAAATAAAAATAAACTCTCTATTACACCAGGCAACGATCGCGATGATGGTGGGAGGTGCACTGGTCAACGCCCTAGCGTTTTCCGGATCGCAATTTCTATTTTCGAACCACGACGAGCAGAAGAGACACGACGAGGCGATGGAAAAACTGATCAAGGCCAGAGACCAATGGAATCACGAACGCACGAAGCGATTAGATTTTTTAATCGAGAGACTGAAAAAAGAAGGCCCCCCGGTACGCGCTGTACACCTACAAAGAAGTGGACTGCCGCCATGTCACTCTACTCGCGGATGACGCGCGAAGCGGCAATGGCTCCCGAACCGAAGTTGCCTGCCGATTTCTATCACCCTCGGAACGAGCAAAAAGACAAGGAAATCCCTCTTCGTCTGATCGGGACGGGACTCGTGTTCTACGGCGTTAAAAAATACGTCGCCTAAAGTAAAAACATGGAAGAGATCTATCACAAACACTATTCGGAAGGGAAAGGCGGCCATCAAGAAATGGCCAAAGCGGCCGACGTCAACGAGAAGGAGGACTTGGAGTTCCCTGAGAAGCAAGACTTGTTGCAAATCTACCTGCCATCCCCGAAGAAGATCGTGCGACCCTGATTCGAAAAACGCGAAAGAAAACGACACTCACCAGGCCGATCTGTTGTATCTGACCAGCACGATAAACAGGAATAAAAAAAACGTACAAATACGCGCTGATGGTGGTCGACGTGGGGCACTCGATACAAAGAAGCGGAACCGCTGACGACCAAAGAACAGTCGAGAGGTGGCCGTGCCCAACGTCGAAAAGGATCTACGAACGGCGAATGACGTTTTCCGAAGTTACTGGCAGGTCGATCCCGGTCGCGAATTCATGGGCGCCGTCTCCAAACTCATGGCCCGACACGGCGCTAGAATAAGAAGGGGACGGGTCGACCTTCATCGGGATCGGCCATCGTCGGACGATTCAATAGAACGTTGGGAGAACGGCTGTTCGTCGGATCAATACGATCAAGAGATGAAAACCAAGGACAGAAACAGACCATGGGTGAAGCGGTTGCCGGAGGTCGTCGAGACGATCAACGAAGACACCGACCCACCCGAAAAGGTGGAACCCCTCGATAAAGTCTCGTCTTTAAAAAAAAGGTCCTTTTGCGAAAGAAAACGATATCTGTATCAACCGCCGAATATGACGAGGCGGATAGCAGGGGGGCCACCGACCCATCTGGAGCGTCGATAAACACGACATGGACAGACATTTCAGAATTAGGGCATCGACCGTATCAGCTCAACGAACCGGCGCCTCAGCAAATGCGTCCGAGAGGAATTTTTGGTCCGTCGTCGATTAAAAAAATTAGTGAAAAATAATTTTTTCAATACCGCGTAGGGAAGCGTGTCGTACCCGTCATCCCCCATCGTTTATCGTAACGCAACGTAAACTCTTTCTCCTGGTAAAGATTCACGATGCGCTTGGTTTTGGAATCTCTCGTGATGGCGTTTTTCTTGGACGGTCGTAATCCTCCTACGCGTTTGCTTTGACGACGTACGGTCATCGTGTCTCTGGTTGATGAAAAGAGAATCCCCGTAATTCATGAAACCCCTTAACCTTGCACACCTTTTTACCCGCGTTCGTTTCGTACGATGAAGATTTGGGTGCACTGTGGCAACACCACGACGTTATGAAATCACCGCTTTTCTATTGTCCGTCAAATCGCCAAGTTACACGCCTGTGGCGATCGAGACCCCGTCGTCGCGATCGACGTACCACACGGAATCGGTGTCGAATCGCCAACACCCTATTAGGGTTCCAACACGTCGTATAACATGGTTCTGACGTGCGCCGTCGTATAACACCTATGAAGATGTTGACGTCCTTGGCCTTGTCACGAATTGTCCCTTGACATCGTACGACATCTGGACCATGTCGTCGTTGATGAACTGAATGTTGAGATTTTCTATCAACCCTCGTCCAGCAAACAGGGCGTAAAAGTCTCTTCGTGTTCGTTCACGATCGAGTCGTGTTTCATGTTGACCCTTTGGGCCGAATTTACCCCAGAGAGAGTTAAGGCATAATTTAAAGATGGCGATCTTGCCCGGAAATACTCTATTGGTACCCAAGTCGGCCCCCAAGAAATTCTCTGACCATGGCTTTATACGTTCCTCCGAGTCGTAGGCGTTGGGTGCCTGTACCGACCTTTAATGCGGAACTTTCCATCTTGATCTTCCCCCAAGACGTAGTCTTTGAAGAGGTCGATGTCCTCGCTGCTGTAGAGAAAATCCCAAACTTCGTAAATTTTCTCTATCTCGTACCCCTTATCCAAGGCCTTGAATAGCTCGGGAGTACACCACGTGCCCACAAACGACCTCTGCTCGTCGGCGTGTTTGCACGTCGTCTGTCGTTCGGCGCACGTCTTACACAGCGGGAACAAGAGCTTTTCGCATCTCCGCATTTCATTTTGGCCGGGCAAGACGGGATGATATAATTTCTACGGGCGCACGACTTTACATTTGACGAAGTTAACCAAGTTCGATCGACGCGCTCGCGATTAACTATTTTGGTGGGATGCCCGACCGGGTAGGTCTTATAAAACTGACACCGTCGGGCTACAGACTGACAAAGTCGACGTATCGCCCCTTTTCTCCTCTTCCGCGAAGTCGTACAGCAACTTGGTCACGTTTGATTCTACCGCCGAAAAAGGCGTCTCGGGGATCTAACGGCGTCACGATCTCTTTACTTTTTCAATACTTTCGTATCGCAGATCCCCAGGCCTCGAAGAACGCGTAACCGCCCGCCCGGTCTTGATCTTCGGTTGCGCGGAGGTTCGTTTTCTGAGCGTGTCCATGTCTACCGGTTCTTGTTATTGACGGTATCTCGCACGTAACACTTTTTACACCCGTGCCAGAAGCACCCTTGAAATTCGTAAACCGTCCTCGTGTCTTCGCAATACCCGTCGACTTTGCCGATGTCGGGCAGAGTCACCTCGCCGCCGTTCAGCGCGTGTCGAATGAACACGCCGTCGGCCACGTGATCCAGAAAGCGATGGATTTCGTGCTGTACGTTTCGTGAACGACGTTATCGTTATGGACGGCTATCGTCTTTTCGGGCATGTAATTGCTTCTGTAGACAGTCATGAACACGGACACTATCGTCACGTACTGTAACGGATCTATGTTTTCCAACGCGATAAAAACATTTATTTCCCTGAATTTTTTAATACATGGAGCCGTAATATGTCGACGTCGGACCCGCAGTACATCTCCTCAATTCTTTCTGGTAACGCAAACACGTCGTTCTTCCGCACCTCGTACCGACTCTAAAAACTTTTCCCTGTTGCCTTTGCTCATGTAATCGACACCGTATGTGTTTTTTGCTGGGCAAACGGTCCCACGTAACGTTGGTGACACGGCTTGTTGAAATAATGTCGGAAAATAACCCTTTTTGAGTTCGGTCAGACCAAACGTCTTCGGAAACTCTGCCAGAGCAGATTGGACAAAATTAATGGAATCGATAAAGCGAAGGGTTCCGACTTCCATGTACATGATTTTCGTGCCGTTGTAAATGCAATACTTTAACAAAAACTGCGCGTCGTACGATTTCGCATTGTGGGCGATGAACGTACCCTTTTTTTGGTCCAAGGCAAACTCGCAAAACTCGTCTGCGGTAGAAAATTCGTGTTGACGACCTTCAAAGTCTTGACACACGATTAGATTCGGTATGTGAACGCCGGTGTCTTGCATCGCTTCTATGTCGTAAAAATAATACTTCGTCGTTCGCGTTTTACAACTGTAACACGGTTTCTTGTCCGTACACTTGGACGATTTGCACTTTCCGCCCTTACATCGTTTCTTGAGCATGAAACACTTGTGCGTCGTCATGTCGCCATAGTGTTTACAATTCGGGCATTCGGAATGACCGCATACATGGGCCTTCAAGTCTTTGACCACCCGTTCGCACCTTAAACATTTCCGAACGAGTAAACAAACCATGTCCGTTTCGCCGTCTCTCGTGCCTCTGTCGCGTTTATGTTCCTTAAAACAGTCTTCGCCGAAAAACGTTCTGTTACAATCGTCGCACACTTTCCTTTCACCCCCCGGGCAATCATAACCGAAGCACGATAAACACTTTTTGGGACATCTGTGACGATCTCGTCTTGTATATCCCTTCTTACACGTATGACAGTAATATCCTGTACCCAAAAACCCGGTCATGGTCGTAATCACGTCGAAATGATTTTCATTCATGTACAGATAGACCGCGTCGTCGTCGCTTCCTTCGCTCGTATAGATGATCTTGTTGAGCTGTTCGCCGTCCACTATGTTGATCTGCACGCCCAGGTGATCGGCAAACGTTTTCACGTCTTCTAAGGTACAACCGTCATCCCGGACGGGAACGCCCGCTTCGCGGTGAAGTTTTGACGCTTCGTCCCTTTGTAATTTTCGACTCCCGTTGAAACCGTTTCGAAGCTGGGAATTCGACCATTTGTCTTTATGTTTGTTGGCCACCGCCGTCACGATGGCTCGTGCCAGACACGTGGCGTCGTCGTTTTTAATCCTGATGATACTTCTTTTCGACGCCGAGGTCGCCTCTATCGCCGGTTCTTTGGGTCTCCCCTTCCCCCTCGGCATTTTTATAGAACGGACGGATATTTCTACTTCGCGTAAGGGCACCTTTTTATATTCTATTAATTCTGTCAATGCTTTGAATAGCACTTTGGCTAAATCCCCCGAGACGGTGATATATTTCGTACTTAACGAATGCCAGAATTTCTCGTGACTGATGATGATCTGAAATTTATCGCCGTTTTGCAACGCTCTTTTGTTTATCACCGACCTCGCGAGGTGCACAAATAAAAGGTCTATATCGATAGGTCTGTCCCTCAATACGACTACTTTATACTCGTCGAACCTGGTTCCAAACTTTAACCTGCGTGTCTCGGAAATTTTGTCAAAACGGTAGGTCTGCCCCGTGTAGACACGTTTAGGTTTTAAAAACGTTTTTTTAAAATCGGGGGGAATCGGGTGATCCAATAAAGGCTCGATATATTGAGTCGTAATGGACCTCTCGGAGGGGATCGGTAAATCCAATAACCGCTCGGTAGATTGATGTGTATGAGACATGTTTTTTAAATTGAGACGAAATTACTTATGTCATTTTCAAATTATTGGACACCTGTGAGGCGAAACGAATTGAAACGACTCGTGCGGCATTTACCTGGTGATCACCGGACCGTGACGTAGTCACATATCATCAGGCTATATATAGTTCCTGGAAATCTAGGTACGTTTCATTTCTCGGAACAGATAACATTGAACGACCGGGGGGTCCAGTCATCTATCGGTGTCATGTGTACGGCGAGACCCCGTGAACACGTTATATATCATCGACTATATATAACACCATTTACCTGTCTGTGTGATCACGTGACCGCGAATTCCGGGAAATGTAGACGTCGTCGGTTTCTCGGAAAAGGGTGCTTGAGCTCAAGTGTTGTACATATACTACTAAGTGAAATTTTAGATCGGCGCTAGATGTCGCGACCAGTGATCGCCAAATGTGAAATGTAATCTGTCAAGGTGTCTGAGGAACGACGTGGATTAGAAAACTTTGACAAATGTTAAGAAGAAAATGGTGGGGATTGATATTTCGCCATCCCTAATTCAAAATGGTGTTTGACTTTTTCTCTCACGCTGAAACATTATAAGAGATCAACTGCACCCATCTTTGTTTACAAAGAGACGACAAAAATGTCTTAAAATGTAGTTTTGGTGCTGTGGCATAGACCCCCCTCCCCAACACAGTTTTCCCTCGGGATAACGGACCTGGGTTAGACTTTTCCATTAGAACACCATCCCAAGTTTTGGTCCTTTTTGGGTACTTTCTGTGCCCCTATGGCCCCTTTCTATTCGCAAACTTTATGCGGCCTCACACGGGGATGTTATATGCAAAGTTTGGTTAAAATTGACCGACCGGATTATAGGATAAAACAGTCCAAAACATGAAAAATCCACTTAAAAGGGAAAATAACTCCCATAAGAGTCGACCTGACAATTTCGATCCTATTGACTTTTTTGTTGATCTTTTGCGTACATTTTTGCTTCTTTCAATTTCTCTCTATGTATTATACTTTTCAAGATAATATGTCAAAACATGAAAAATCCACTAAATTACTAGTTTATATAATTTTCATGAGGTTGACTGTCAGCAGATACTTATCTGGCAAAATATATAGAACATACTAAGTTTGTAATTTGACATGTTTTATCAGATATTCTCATCAGATATATGCGATTAAATTACAAACAGACCTTCACAACTATCAACTTGAGTTGAAAATTATCCGGATAATTGTCACGTATTCATTACCGTAAAAATGTTTATTTTAAAATACAATACTTCATGTCTATAGATGACGCTTGAAGTTGAAAATATAATTGTTATGCTAATCATTTAAAAATTACGAAGTATTGCACTTATGGAAAAGCAGCTTAACACTTCGGTTGATGTCTGTTTTGACTACCAAGTCATCATCATTTTGTTCTCCATAGTTATTACTATACAACAAAATCAACACGTAAGCAAATTATTTCCAGTGTTATTGTAGTATTTATTGCAAAATCAAAAAGCATATAAAAACAAATCTTAATTTTTTTTATAAAACAAAGTTTAAACTCATCCCGTTTTTATCTGCTTCCTATTCTTAGGAATAGTAAGACCGAAAACCCAACCCAAAAGTGTAGTTCGAATCCTTCATGTGCCCCCCTAGCCTCCCCGGTTCCGACGCCTATGATTGTGAGTAATGTGATATATTGTTGAGTGGGGGTAAAACACAATTCAAAATTCAAATTCATAATCGGATAAAAGTCTAACAATGCAACATACAAATAATACACCGTAAAAGGGCTGGTACTGGGAGTAGAACATCTACACATCGACAACAAAAATAATTGTAGCTTAAAAAAGTATTATCTACATATGTTTATATTCAGAAACTCATTTGAAATTGGCAAAAAGGACATTTCTTCCGGAAATAGGTCTGCTGTAAGTGGGTTTACAATGCAGATGGAACGGGGTGTTTTTTTTTGGGGGGGTTAGTACGAAAACCTACGTAATATTTGATGAGTATCAATATCTGCACTCGCAACCTAAGATAAACTGGTACTGGTACATTGCCTGTTTTAAAAGGTGTTTCACGCCACACTAAAGAAATTTCCAGTTACATCAATCGCGGTCAGTTTTTAATGGTGGAGAAAAGAACCCGGTTACAATGTACCCGGGAACAGAACACCAGTCTTCCGCAAATAAACTGGCAAACTTTCTCACCAAAATCTCAACTTAGGTTCCAGTGGGACTCGAACCTGCGCTGACTGCCAGAAATGAGAGGCTTCATGTTTCTAAGCGCTCCAGCCTCTCGGTCACGGAGGCCCCTTCCGGTTTTGTCCAAAACCATTTCTAAAACTAGAGGTGTGCAGTTAAAACCGTTTGCCAATCTATCTCGATCATATACGTCTACCAAGGTAAAGTGGTACATCGGGTTCTGCTAAAAACCGAAACAACACTGTAAAGTTTTCAAAAATATTACATTACTGTACATGTAGGCCTACACAATTTTGCTTTGTTTCGATTCCAGGCGTTACTGTAGTTCTGATATTTTGTACCAACAAGAAATCCTGCCACCCCTATTACTATATATTTATATCCATTTGTATTTGTTAACATGTGCCAATTTATTTTGGTAAACTTAGTGGGCTATAAAGTAGACCTATTGTAGTATATGTTTGTCTATTTGCTATATTGAATGGTTTGATAATCTGACGCCGTGCCTTAAGCACATCAGATATTTAATAAAAGAAATGATAACATTGCATTATAAAGCCGCTATTATACCGGGGTTTTGTGTGGGTGTCATCGGCGTAACACTCATGCGGATAAAGGTCATTCTTCTAACACACAAGTATAAGGATAAAAACTTTTCTCTTCCAGGTTGGATTTTGTTTTGGATTTTTTTTTTGTGGTGGTTATTACGGGGGTCATGTGTAATGTGGGGGAATCCATTAGCCAACCACTGAAATTTCGTTGAAACATTGAAGCTCAACAGACAGTGCTACAGACTGATGCCAATGACAAGAGAGTAGGGACTCACCCGAAAGACCCTATACATTCACTTCGTATGTCAAACGTTTGACGAAGGAATATTATTTCGGTTGTGGCCCCGTTGAAATAAATGTGACCTGAAAATGTAAACAAATAGTTAAGAAATAGCTCCACAAGGAAGTAGTTGGCCTTTATAATATACTCCTGCCACGTGGATCTCAGGCTTTCGTAATGTAAAGGTCACATTTTCTTACACACTGGGGTTGATAAGGGGATACATTTGCATAACTTCGGGCCTCTGTGTAATTATCTGGTTATTTGGAAGTAACCCTTTATTTTTTTTTCAATTTGTGTCATGTAAGCATCACTCTTACTGACAGCTTCGACCATAGTTTGCAAATTAAAATTGGAAAATAGCAAAAAAGCAAAGGCAGGTTCAACAATTACCGTACGGGTTTTAACTCATATACCGCTAAATCACATTTTTACTGGCCGAAGTCATTGATTTACAGAAGAGTTCATTGTTTTTCAGGGGCTGATGAGTTAATGTAGGGACTCTAAAAGCATCAAAGACGACAACATTTCGTGCATCAAAATTGGGATGTACATGTTGTTTTTTTTAAAACAGTAAGTCAACAATAAATAATATATTACTGTTATTTCATGGGAGCCAAATGAAAAAAAAAACATGAAGAAACAAACACAAAAAAGAAAACAACAATAAAATTAAAGTAGATAAACGAAATCACATGAGACGTTACGTATAAAATATTCCCAGCAAGTTTAACACAATAAAAACTTATCGTTAAAAAACTTGAATTGCCGGTTATTATCACTATTTTAATATCTCCTCTAAATATGTTGAGAAACTGTGTTAAAATGCAAAATATATTAGTTAATTTTTCTTTGCATAATTTATATATCTTTGTATACTAATAATATTAATATATATATAATAGCATTAATTATCGCTCTCACAGTCACTGGACTCACCAAAAATTGGGCTGTTGACCTCTGCTTAGAATAGTGAAGTTATAATCCGGATTTCCCGGCCAATAAATCGTGGATGGTCCATGACTGTGTGTTAAGTCAATCACATAAAGTGCAGAAGTTATCCAAGACAACCCGGAAATGATAACGACTCTTTGAAGTAGCATGTTTCATCAAGTCCGTGTGTCGTTTTAGACTGCGGATATTAAATTGAACACAATACCGTACCACCAGGAAAATGACAAAGTTAAGGGACTAATTCTAAGGATATTTGCGTTCTGTCTCACTTGTCACAGCACGGTGAACAACGAAAAATTTATTGTTATACGACCCCTTAACAATTATCATCTCTTTTGTCAATAATAAATACATCAAATAAAACTAACTAAAGCGTTAGTTTGGTACTCGATACCTTACATTTGTGACGTTTCGATGTCCAAGCTTCACGGGCGACTGGACATCAACTGTCCCCTTGATGTTTAATAGTGAAGAGTTAGCAGTCGAAATATCACTTTAAAGCTTGCACAGCAAGCTGTTCTAAACTCGTGTGATTAAAGGTAAGTTTTACACTCACCATGTTGAAGGCCAGTTTTACACTCATCTAGTTAAAGACAGTTTTATACTCTTCCAGTTGAAGGCAAATTTTACACTCATCTGGTTGAAGGCCAGTTTTCAGTTTTAACTCATCTGCTTGAAGATCAGTTTTCAGTTTAAATTCATCTGGTTGTCGGCCAGTTCTCAGTTTAACCTGTCTGGGTCAAGACCAGTTTTCAGTTTAAACGCATCTGCTTGAAGGCCAGTTTTTAGTTTAAACTCGTGTGATTGAAGATCAATTTTCAATTTAGCCTGATCTGTGTTAAAACTAGTTTTAAGTTTTAACTCATCTGGTTGAAGAGTATTTTTCAGTTAAAACTCATGTTATTGAAGGCCAGTTTTAGTTTAGCCTGATCTGGTTCAAGGCCAGTTTCATTTTAAACTCATCTGGTTGAAGGCCAATTTTCAGTTTAAATGTTTATTTCAGAAGATCGACCCAATATTACATAATTGTTTTCAAAAGTAGGGAGTTGAATACTGTATGTTTATACTTATTCCTCTCCCATAACAATTTTAAATCAAACACTGAATAGCAGTAACTTCTTTGACACATTATCATAGGTATAATTTATCATATATATAATATAAATAATAATGGAAGCATTGATATGGAATGACCAGCTTTAAACTCTTTATGTTGTCTGCTAGTTTAACACAACCTAACACCTGATATTGATTATAACAAGTCTAAACTCATTTTTGTTTAACTGTTTTCCATCCCGTCCAGAATTTTGTCACTTATACTGAAATATCATCGGCTTTACGTGAAGTGTCACAAATTCTGACCTGTACTACGGACTGACACCAATGCAGTGAGGGACTTTTTACATGCCGCGTCTTCCGTGACACGTGACCTTGGCTTTCAGTCTCATTCGAAAGACCCATGATCTTTGTGCTGGCGGGTGTGCTGACTCCTTCCGGATTACTGGTGCAGTCCTTTGGCCGGCCTTCCCAAATGTTTTTTCGTGTTGAGACCGTTGTTCGATCTACCTTTTCACCGAATAGGGGGCCTCCGTGGCCGAGTGGTTAGAGCATTACGCTTTAAATCACAAGGTCTCTCACCTCTGGTTCGAATCCCGCTAGGGTCATTTCGAATTAAGTGGGAAAGTTTACCAGTTTTCATATTTGCATCTTCAAGGAGATTATATTAAATAGCAGACTCGATCTTACTATTACTATTGTATAATATACATTCCACACTGGACCTGATCATATTGTCACAAAATCTGTAGAAATATAAGGGTTTTTTTTTTAATTTTACACCTGCAAATCTCTCTATTTTTGTTATTGTACATAAAGTCAAAGTTGTAAAAAAAAGGACAGATTTAATTTAAGATACACCTAATGCCCCTTTAATATTTTCCAAAGCAGAATACAAAGAATACGTAAAAATGAATAGAACCTCAACTGACCAGAGGTGAGAGAAGTAAAAATGTAAAAATAATAATCCAGATATAAGTAAAAATGAAGACGTACCAATGGATAATAGAAACTCTTAAGTCCATTAGAATACGACAAATTAGATTTTACAACGATTGATAAGCAAATTATGTCAACTTATATTACTGTCTCTCATTTACCTGGTGTTGGCGTACGGATTCCTTGCTGTGGGAGGGAACTGGAAGTACATGGAGAAAACCCACGTGTCCGACTTGGCGACCACCATCCCACCTGACATACTCCCCTGTCCAATCCAAGGATATAACACAAGTCGCATTGGCGAGAAGCGAGTGAGCAAACCACTGCGCTACCTGGACAAATTAGATATACGAATGGTCTCAACATGAAGTACAATTGCGAAACCCAAACAGGATAGGACCAGATGTACCAGCGTACCACACCCATCGCAAATGTTCCATGGAAAGCTATCGAGTATGGCGAAAAGGTAAAGTTCGATGACAAGCTCAAACTCGGTGGTGAAAAGGTAGATATTAAACGGCCTCAAAATATAGAAATATGGAGAATTCCAAACGGAATAGGACCAGATGACCAGAGGGGGTCAGTGTCCTCTGCTAGCACGCCACATACACACTGCTAGCACACGTCATATTCTGGACATCAGCTCCGTACAAATAGAAATAAAATCACTCTGTATCTAAAGAATTAATTAGTATACGTATATACCTCGCAGAGACACTGCAATTGGTTTCTATAGAGAACATGAGTATCACAAATGAACTACAAATGGCATCACGCGTACATAATCTGCAGAAACAAACTCATTTAGCCTAATATAGCACAAAATTAGAAAGCTTATACAAAATGTATATAGTCATTAAGTATAATGTTTTTTATTGTACGTACTATTTCTCTCTGCATATGTGCATTTTAAATATCTTCTTAAGTTACATATATCTTTAACATTATATGTCCTAAGTAGCTGAGTCAGCTTAAAACCACTAGGTCTAATTCGGTAATATCTTTTTTTATTGTCCTCGTATCGTATTATGCAACATGTACAAAGGACACTTAAGAATAAAGTGAAACTCAATCCTCTTTATCATTTGAATTGCAGTATGTACACATCCTAGAAGCATGAAATTATTTATCAAATCTTTCACTTTCTATCTATCACATATGTGAAGATAATATGCATTTAGCAATATAAGTCTGAAGATTGGAGACATACATGTTCCACAGGGTGTTGATACAATGTACCCTTGGGCGATTTATGTATTTCAGCTAGAACGTTCTGTTGATATACATCTTTTAATATCCGCTCAATTACACAATAAACTGAGTTATCAACTGAATTTTCGTAAAAGAGATAGCCTAGTCCAATATTATCTAATTCGCACTTCAACTTCACAATCCAAGGGTCTTTACTAATAACCAATTCATCACAGCAGGTCTTGAGAATACAGTTACTCGTACCCCTAAGTGAAATCCAGTATTTTGTAATTTTCAGTTTCCTAGTTGCACTTAGAGGAAGCTTACCCAATTCATAACAAACTAAATTACTACAGGTACTACGCTTGCCTCCAAGAATTCGTTTACAAAAACTGTATCTTTTCAGTATCTGGGACCTTGAGAAATCCCCATACCCCAGCTGCATATCCAAAGATGCTATTTACGTAGGTATCAAAAACCGATAACTTTGTTTCTATATTAAATAAAAAATCTTTAAACTTGTTGTTTATAGCAAATAAAGCTTTTTGTCCCTGTTCAGCTAAATGTTTCTGTGTAACTGAGATAGGTCAATTGACCCCCGTTTCTAAACACTACTATCTTCGTTTTATCGGCATTAACGGTTTAGTTCCATTCTGCAGAGTAAGTATGTAAAGAATCTATCAACTTTTGCAGGCCTTGAGGCGTTTCGGCCAATAGAACGGTATCATCTGCGTACATAAGGAGTAAAATATTGATCAACTGAATTTCTAAGCTAGGACAATTTTTCTGGTAAATGGTACGTTTCAAGATTACGTATAGGGTGTATAGAGTTGGCGACATTAACCCCCCCTTACAAAAGACCTTATAGTAGTAATAAAGTATTCTGTCAAAATTCTGTTATGTTTTCTACATGATTTAACATCTTTGTAGAAGGACTTGTTTATGGTTAGCAATTATTCACGAATACCATAATTAAATAATAATTATTCCATAACTTACATCTATTTACAGAGTCAAATGCCTTATGTTAGTCTACAAAACAGCAGTATAATCTTTTTCGCTTACTCAAGATCCGGTAATATGACAAGTGATTGTAATATAAAAATAGCGTCGACTGTACTGAAACCAGGATTGATGCCAAATTGAGCGTCGGTAATAACATCGTATAGTGCGCTCCAATCAAGTATTCTTTTACATGGTATAGATGTGAATAATTTTCAGAGCCAACTAACAAAATTGAACAAAAGTTGTTTACACTATGGTGAATTACATGTATATATGTTACCTAGACATGCAGATAACTTATCTCTACTTTCTGTCAGAGTTCTACATTTTCAACAATCCATCTCACACATTTACTTTGACATCTTATAAATTGACCTTGACCTTAAAAGGACTTGACCTTAACATAACATTAACATAACATTAACATAACATTTATTGAAAGGTGTGCTAAAACAAATATAGATAAATGATCCGAAAACGTGTTTAATACACTAGATGAAAAAGTCTTAATATTTGACATATCCGTTACACCTGTTAATAGATAATCAGTCATACTGGACAGACACCACCAAATCCTCAATGCTAATTTACAAAACTTCAGGTCACTGTCACTCCCATGTTTATTATATCTGGGTCAAATAAGTACCCTGTGGTGGAAGATCAATATTTTTGATAACAAAATTTGCAATCAAAAGTATAGGTTGCCGTTGCATTTTTACTTCAAATTTTCACTTGTTTACAACTCGTAGTATTCCGCACCAAAGGAAAATATCTATTCTCATATGACCCCTCCCTTTCAATTTTCAACCGTCAACCCTATAATTTCCAAAGTACTACCAATATTCATGTATCTTTTTTATCACCTTTATTTCACTTATTAATGGCAAAACTAATTTTTTTCATTTAATGACCAATCAGATCGCTGGGCTCATTTTACCCTCCGCACAACTTTGGGTGTCCAAAATGTCTGCGCCCATGTTGTAAACAAAGCCGGTGTTTTTCCTACTGATACCCGTAGTAGTAAAGAACGTAACATTTCTTAATCCAAATCTTGAGTTCAAATCCCCTACAATATATGAACATATATGAGCTTTCCCCTGGATTTACATGTCGTTTCCTCTAATATCTGGAAAAGATCTACATCGTTACGTGAGTAGAATACACGGTTTTCTGGGGGAAAATAACAGCTAGCTATAAAAAATACAGTTGTTTGGCGCCGGAGTCGGGTTAAATTTTAACCATAAAATACAATCAAGGTAATTGTCAATTAAACTGATATTCTTAAGCAAAGATGATTTGTATGATCAATATGACAATACAATCGCAAAGGATCGAATAACATTTGTATTAAATTTTCCTCAACCTACGACGTCCAAAAATGTTCATCTTGGCTCGAGATGTATCAGCTACTCATTAGAATCAACGAAACGACGTCCCTTGGAAGAAAACGTTATACTGTATAGTTACCTGAGCTGCTATGCCTGAATACATTGGTGTAAAATTATTCATTTCTAAAGGATCGAATGTTTAAACCCGCGGACATGAATATAAACCATTGTTCATGACCAGGTATTTCTTTTCTTGTAAAGTTCATTGACATTGTTTACTTTTACGGTTATTATAAATCTGTAAATGAGAGAGAGAGAGAGAGAGAGAGAGAGAGAGAGAGAGAGAGAGAGAGAGAGAGAGAGAGAGAGAGAGAGAGAGAGAGAGAGAGAGAGAGAGACTGATTTGTCCGCGAATTCAGGTGTCAGGGAAAATGTTGAGATAAGCCCATTCCGGAAGTGCCAGAAATACTGTTTAAAATGTTGTAGTCTGCACATGTTTCAAACACCAAGAACAAAATTGTGTGCACTCGGACTGGGATTTTGCCATCCCTCCCTCAAAGAGGTGTTAGATTGTATTAAGCTCAGTGTGAAATGAAAGGGTCATTTTGATACAAGACACTTGAAGCTAGATTATGCAATGATATATATAATTATTTTCTGATACTCAAAAGAAACAACTTCAAGTGCAAATAATTAAAATTAATAACTTTCCGATGATTTCATTGGTTAACAATCCAGAAAACATTCGAGTTATACATCGATGACGTGAACGGTAATTAAGCCACGCCCCCGGACGACACTACTTTTTATTTACATGTCGGCAAGTTGCAAAACATAAATGCCACGCAAGATAAAAACAGGTCATCGTAGTGAAAGTGGTCATAAGTTACAGTCGCAAATGCACCACACAAAAGAAAAATCTATCAGTAACACCCTGTATTCCATTTCACCTGGTAATTTTGAGTCAGTGCATTAGCATCGGTTTTAAATTCATGTACAGTCAGGCCTATTCCCTACTGTATCGCTACTGCAGTTAGGCCTACTTGTTCTGCAAAGGGCGATCCAAACCAATGAATATATTAATATTCCAGTATCATTGAATACCATTAATACTCTCTCCATGGGATTTATTTCAAATTCCTCTTTCAATAACTGTAATGTTAACTAAAGCAGCCAAAGATCAACTTCTCTTCCTAGATTCGTCGTGATGATGACGTAAAAATAACGTAACAGTCTAGTGTTGTTCGCGGTTGTCATAACGACGCAATTTAAGCGCGACAGTTTAACGTGTTTGTTTATATTATTTGGGAAAATCAATAAATAAACACAGTATGTTTAAAAAAATACCGACTTGTTATTGGGATTTAATTATAAGCATTGATTCTATAATTTTTCGCTTTGCGAATTACACGGTGTGCAGTCTTCATTCAGGTCATTTCCTAGTGACACGGAAAAAAAATATAGCATCAATGCTTAAATGTACTAATGTTGATGAAATACCGATAAAGGTTATGACTGAAGACCCAGTGACCTAAAAAATATTGAAGTTACCCTACCACACGTGCCGTAAAAATTGTATGATCATTTTATGAATTTCTATATTCTGATCGTTTCAATATTTTATGTTTTGTCTAAATTTTTGGTAATATCATATTTTCACTTTGTCAAAGTTTACACCAAAATGTGATAAAGCTTAAAGAGCAAATGAACACGGCGAACAGCGAATATTAAGGGGGCACTACCTTTTCTTCTCAAACATTTTCTTTCTGTTTTACCGTTACTACTTAGATTTATGTACATTACATTAACAAACAAAACTCCTCAGAATACAAAAAAAAAGTCCCATGAAATTAATGCAAATCTTTAAAATAGGCGTTTGACCTACAACTGTCTGGTTTTATGGTTATGATACGGTAAATATTTTGATAAAGCCAAGGTTTATATTTTTTATAAGTAGGTAAAATCACTTGTAACCCAAATAATACTAATCGTTATATTCCGCCGATCTCCGATTGCTCCATTAACGCCTGAATGCATTTACTGCAAAGGGAAAGTGGGCATTTGTACTGGGGTATGTTACAATGGTTTCTGTATGTTGTAACCTATTTATCTACATAGTACTCGGTAAAACATGATAAAAAAAATGATTTTAAGTGAACAAATGTATCATTTTCTTAATTTTATTAAACAATATTATAGGGGGTGTGAATATATGTGTTTTGTTGTCAATTTAAAAAAATAAAGAGAGAGATGGGAGGATGGAAAAACTCATTTTAGGTAGATTAGAGCTTCTTGTGCCCATATTTTAACATCAGGGCCCGAAGTCGCCAAATTGACTCAGTACTCAAGCTCAACTAACTTCAAGTGATTTTAAGGTAAAAAGATGCAAACTTTATTCTGTTATTGGAAACGTTTGTATATTGATGGCATACAATTGTAAGTAATGATAAAAATTATTGCCCATTTGAAGAAAACTTCAGAAATATTAAAAAAATGTTTGAGTACGTACTCAAATCTCAAAACAATATAAACAGTTTGGCATCTTGAGATACAGGTGACTCTTGAAACCTTTGCATGGATTTTGTCATTAACAATCCTTGTACCTAGTTTTCAAACATAAAAAATATGTAAATACGTTATCCTTATTTTGTGTCTGTTTTGGATATAAAAGGTCATTGACATGTAAGGTCTTTAATGTTGTAGTGGCCTACAGAACCACTTGACCTAAAGGATAAAAATACCACTTGGCTGTGAAGCTAGTACTCGAAATTGTATTCTATGATGCGTCTTTATACAAGTGATCTGTTCTGACTGATCTTAATTAATTAAAAATACTGCCAATCACTACTTGATTAAGTGAGAACCTACATTATTAACTAGATTACCAAAACACCTTTTGTTTAATCTTACAAGAAAGGATCATTGTTTTGTCCTGGCTCATGGCATTCACCGATAATTACTTAAACTTCCTGGTTTCGAGAGTGAAATATAAAGGAATACACAAACTGTGACTTCAAACTGACCACGGGTTTTTGCATTCGAGAGTTAATTTACTTGATTCATGAAGGAAAAAAATTGGTACCTATGACACTATGAGGTTTCCACGTTCGACCCATCGAGAGTCACCTGTATTTTATTACACTGGCAAGACACCTACATCAATCAGTTTTACACTAACAAATTACACAAACAAATTAACAAGAGGAATAAATATGTAATTTTATTTTCTTATTTACATCATTAACAGTTTAAATCAATGACAACTAACATAGAAGCTAATATACCAACTCATCAATTCTACACCTCGTGTCAAGATGTTTCTGTCTTTTTTTAAATAATGTAATATTGTATGATTTCCATCTTTGACTAGCTGCAAATGTTCATTCTTTCTCTCAATGGCTGACTGAATCTGCTGTGTCATACCCCGTCCCTAAAAGAGCAGTTCATGTAGTGTTTTAATTTCCAACTACTGAAACTGGGCATCTTAAAATGATGAAATGTGACCAGGCTATGACAATATCCAAGTTAACAAATATTATATTTCAAAAAGGATCTCGGGTAGAAATGTCAACAAGAAATGATACACATGAGAATTCCATGTGAAATCTACATTAATGAAATGCTACATTTGCAGAAATATATAATTTGACCATTTACTTTGGATAATAAGCACCATTGAAAATGGTCGATTTGACCATCCAACACAAATAGTTCATCTATTCCTTTTAAACGTTTGTGTAGTTCCATAGTTTATCTTCAGTAGCTGCAAACAGAGATAAAAAGAATTTTCCCATGAATATATCACAATTAACAATTTAGTCATTCATCTCATTTTACCCGAACAACTGAAAATAAATCTTAACTGTTAACATAAACTTCCCAAAACATAGTGTAAAGTCAGTTGGTCTGCCATTCATACTGATTGTTCTCTTATTGGCATTTTGCGCCACTCTCAACAATTTTTCAGTTATATGGTGGCGGCCAGTTTCTTATGCTCTTCTCCCAATTTCCAGACCACATGACCGATGCCGTTTTGAGTAATAGTTTTCCTTGATTATGCACTTTTAAATGTTTTTTTAACGCCAAATCAATTCTTGTTCACAACAAAGCTCTAAATCATTTGCAGATGCAACCATTTTTTAGGTTTTGGCGAGTGTTTACTTGCAAATCAATCGCATACCGCGTCTAGTTTCTACCAAACCAGAAACTGAAAGTTTTCCGTTTTCACTCCAAAATTACATCACCAAAATCATGGTCACTTGGCCATGGTGCCCCTAAGGTCATATATGTCTTTCAATATTTCTTAGATCTTAACCTGCTTTAAACAAGTCTTGATTTTCTTATTGTTGTAGAGCACTGCATGTCAAAGTGACTGTGTCTGCATGATTAGGATTCCATCAAGGTTGTGTAATAATTGTGTTTTATGGATTAACCTTATAAATTTTTTTTCGGACTGACAATATTCGTTTCGGAACTGTGTGGAACGCAACAACACAGGTCCGAATGACCTGTGTGAGCCAAAAGAATTTGGCGTAGACTGGGTGAGGCGAGATATTTTGTGCTTGATGCTCAAACCATGAACAGGGTGAGAATGTACACACTACGGATAGTAAGACAAAGCAAATCCGAGAAATGCAACATGAAATTTTATGCAACAAACTATGAAAAAGTTCCGACACCCACCTTCCAAGCTGACCACCGGCTATAGAGAAATATCTATTGAAGTCAAGTCGCAGAAGTAACTGTGCCAAATGATGACTAGTATTGTGGCTTCTCACACTGGACAAAATCTTGAAAAGTAGGTTGGACTGCCGTTGAAAATTCTACAAAAGACACATGTATCAGAAATGATGTCTCTTACACCCTTTTACAAGTGACATGACAATAACTGATTATTATACAAAATTCTCTCAGTTTACCTTTTCCAATTACAAAATTATATTTGAGCTTATGGGTTCCCCCCTTCAGCTCAAATGGTAGAGCAACACACTTGTAACCCATTGGTCCCAGGTTCAAGTCCAATCAGCGACAATATTTGTGAATGTATCTGTTACATCTGGTACCCACACCGAGGCCTAGGTTTTCTCTATAAAAGTGAAAGCAATTATCCCTGCTACAAAAAATCTTCTATGTCATCTAAGCTATCATCTGTACTATTAGGAGTGACTACTAAGGAACATTTTACTACAGCAATTGTATAAATTTTTAGTGATAATATTGTAATACTGACACATCATTTCAATACTATTGCATTGGTTTATCAATATAATGCCATAAAGTAAAGCTGTCATCATTACTTCTAAACAAGTTTTGAATTCGAAAAAAAAATTATAATGCTTTTGAACCCCCCCCCCCCAATTTATAATTCCACAGGCAGACATTTTTGTTAAATGTTATCAATGGTAATTTGCTCGCAATTCCGCTATAAAAGCAAGACCGTAGAACGAGCGTTATTTCACACCTATACTCCCAAAGCAAAACAATGGAGAGATGACATGTAATCAAAACATACACTGTACTCGAATCATAAACATTCCGCATTAATTTTTACATCAAAAACTTCAATAAAGATACCTAATAAATAGATTTTATAATTAGTTTTAAATTCATTATTTTAGTATACGTAAAATAATATACACTTTGAACGTAAAAATAAATAAACTCCTACCAGTACTCTACACCCTTTTATTATGTTGTTTACATAGCATCACATATTCTGGTGAACTTTGTAAAGTGAGCAGTTGGGTCGTGCGCACTTGACCAATGACAAGGTACCATTCTCTTATTTTTACAAAGATGACAACAAAAAACTGTAATAACAGACATGGCTGTGTTTGAATATATATTTCCGAGTTGACCTTAGTCTGACATGTCTTTGATTCATTATTTCGGAAGTGAGGACATTCATATCATAACAAGTGGTCTGACCTCCTGTCTGTTTATAATTTTACAGTTTTCTCATGAGGAATTTGGAACTATGTTTGATATTCTCGTGTTTAAACTGATTAATTACATGCTTGTGAACTGTATATTAGCTGACTAAATGTCCAGATAGAGTAAATGAACTTAGTTGATATCAATACTTATTTTCGATATGCAGGGGAGTTATACTCAAACTTCATTACTTCACATGTTTGTAGTTAGACAATGACGACTGATTTTGCAAACTCGCCTTTTATATCAGTTGTGGGCTTGTTTCTATTCAGAAAACTGAACAAATATGGCGACCAATGGAAGTAAAACAAAGGGGATATTTAAAAAATGATATTATTTTGTTTTTATTTGATTAAATTGGTTTAAAAGTTGAGATGACAGCTTTAAGGATTTATGATGGTGTTGGCAGTTTTGTAACTTTTTAGGTATACTTTGTATTCAATTTATTTCAGTTTGATTTAATTTAATATCTTTCTCTATCAAAAGACCATCCCAAAATGTCTGAAGAAAAGTAGTTCATGTATTTCAGAAGTGAATTAGCCGTTAACTTGACTATTTTTTTTTAACAAATTAAGATTATCACAATATTATCATGACTACAGTGGTCCCCCTATTTGCGACCACCCCCACAAGCGACCACCCCCCTTAAGCGACCAAATTTTCAAAACATCAGCCTTTTTAAATGATAAATTACCTCTTATAAGAGACCACTCCCATAACGCGACCAGCGACCACTTTTCATCGGCCAAATCATGTTGATTCCACAGAAACCCCCCCCCCACGAGCGACCGAGTGTTTTTTAAAAAGTAAAACATTAAATACGAAACTAAATTATTCGCTAGCTCTACCACGTAACCAAAATGTGAGTGACAGATTTTTTTAATTTTTAAACTCGAATAATTCTAGCCCGCACCGTATCCGATTCTCTTCATCCTACTAGGTTAATGTAGTGATCGTAGTGAACAGAATATAACGACTGAATAATTCGGGTTACGGTATTTAAAAAATAAAGTACGAAAACATAAAATACGAAACTCAATTACAAGCTAGCTCTACCTGGTAACCAATGTTTTTATTATCTACAAAATTTCGTCGCGTGAAAACGAGAAGATATGAACGAGAAACTGTACCAGTGGTGGATTCAGAGGGGGCCAAGGAGACACGTTCCCCACGGCTGTACCCTCGATTAAAAAAATAATAGGCCTATAATTGCCTACAAATACGCAATTTCCGAACTGCGTGTAATCGATCGCAACACAACCTGCCCGATATCGTTAGTCCTTCGTCTGTCGTATCAACACTTGCCGACTTGGTGAAGTCTTCCGAGTTTGAAATCTAATTAAAGGATTATTAGGAATTAATTATCATCGCGGATGTTGATTAGGGTAACACAAAAGACAAGATGATTTGCAGGTGTGTTTAATTAGGCGTGACAAGTAGCAGTTTACCTATTGTAAACACATCGGCGCCGGAGGCCTTAGACTGGGTACTGTCAAAACAACGTACAGGTGTGAAATAAACTAGAGGATTATGTTTAGTGTTTGGAACATTTTTAATCATATTATTATATGAACACGTTTGTGTGAGTGACAATGTGAACATTTTGAATCATATGATGCTAATGACTATTGCACCAGAAAGAACCAAATCAACATAGAGATGAAATATCAATGAATAAAATTGTCTGAAAATTGTATTACTAGATGTTGTTTATCATTGACAAGTTATTGGTAGACACCCTCCCAGGAAAGACCACCTCCATTATGAGACCACATGCCGCTTTCATTTAGGGTGGTCTTATAAGGGGGGGACCACTGTATTAGCAATCGTATTAGTTTGCAATTTAGCATCGATGCATCGGGATATGTCAATGTATCGTTACACCTCTATGTATTATGTTTATTAAAATTCATTCATCAGTTATGCTTCTGAAGATGCTTACACATACCTTAGCAATGGATTCCAGGTGTGATATTTCTCTTGGTCCCATTGGAGAGTCACACTGTGTCAGTAACTTACAGAAAGCAGCACATTGGTCCAAAATCTCATGCAAACACTTGGACACCTGAAATATTTGTAACATGAAGTAAAAACGTTCATTATTAATCAATTTCAGGGAGTGCTTTTACATCATGGAGATTGTGACCTTCCTGACAAAATGTGTACCAGTCTACTTTTGTCTCTTCCCTTCAATAGCCTTTATGGACAAGTTTGACAAGTAGCCATAGAAGACAGGTGGCCTTTACGTATAGGCTTATTCATCATAAAAAAGTAAAAGGTTTTGTTTGAAAGGCCATTGTGGGCAAGTGCCTTTTATACAGAGGTGGCCTTTAATGCAAGTTTGATGGTATTTGTAGATTTTTTTCTAAGTACAAAGAGTACACAAAATACACATACATAATGAAACAAGGCATCGGAGACAATACTAATCCTCTTGCGACAGAATCATGATGATGAATGTGAATTATGAATTGAACAGGCAGACACAAGTGGATTGTGATCCGTTTATTAATTTATTTTTTACAAAGGGGAATAACTGTGAAAACGGAAGTACGAATTATGGTTCTTCTGCACTGCACTCCGCCTCAATGTGGTCTTGACATGTATGAAGTTTGATAAAATTATCATGCATGGTTTGAGAGTTATGCTACTGACAAATATAGTAGGTACTTACTTACTTATTCATGGGCAGATCCCTATATCCCCTCGGCGACTCGACGGGATAATAACATTTTTTTGGTCATGTTAACAAACATCACCCAACAGTTTAGTTTTGAAGGAACTATGACCGATTTAAGTCAGGCTATGCTAACTACTAACTTACTGCTTTCATGTGGACAAAACTTTGGGAGAGCAAGGCTGATAAAAACTGATCATGAGCTAGTTGAACTGCTTCAAAATCTCGTGTAGATGTTATTTTCTCTATTAAAGTGCTGTACTGAGATTCTATGACGTCAACCTGAAAGTGAAATTAAAACATCTTAAATAAACAAACCAATCAAATTTAAGATCACTCTTCATTTTTAATTTTACATGTATACATATTATACAATGTAACATTATACTCAACAGAATTTTTTTTTTTCTTAAGTCATCAAGAAT
Organism: Atrina japonica; assembly: GCA_030159075.1. NCBI lineage: Eukaryota > Metazoa > Mollusca > Bivalvia > Pterioida > Pinnidae > Atrina > Atrina japonica. Next base: position 297,532 of record BROG01000080.1, read on the forward strand.
TGCTTATCATCAGGTTGCATTTTATAGTTTTTAAAGGAGCATTAACTGTGTTTTTCCCAACCTTTTTCCCCTTTTTTTACTACTTGGATTGATAACAAAAAAAAAAAAGAAAAAAAAAAAAAAAAAAAAAAAGAGATATACACGGGCATAAGAATTCTTAAATTCCTATATATTTTGTGAAAATTGCTTGAAAAACCCAGGTATCTAAACCTTACATTTTGGATATGAATTTGTTATTGTACATCAACTACTGGTAGTAAAAGTAGAAATAATCAAAATAATTTTTGATGTAAACACTGTTAAGGCCCATTTAACTCTCAAAAAATATCACAATAGACTGCTTAAATAGAAATAGTACTTGTACCAATACTATCGTAATAGTTAAAATAAACCTCAGTAGTCACCACAAAAATCAAAATGTGGTACGGCATATTTTTTTTCAGCAGTGAAATCTTCTGAAACCAACCTGTAAATAGTACTGAAGATTATCTACTAAGAACGCCATGTGTGTGCGTAACTGCCATTTTGCTACTTCCTCTGGGGATGATGGCTTCTGTTTGTGCTGCATCTGAAGTGTCCAGCATTGCTGTATGTCTATCTGTGCTCTCTTGACAGCCAGGAGAAAACAGAACACATGATTGTACCTGTAAAACAGAAACATAACAATTAATCTAGAGTCACTTTCCACAAATATTGAAGAAACAATCACTGCCAATTTTGAAGTTTTAGGTATGACCCAGTACCAGGTATTAAACCCGAGACCTTCCACTTGTGAGTCAAATGTTGTACCGCTAGACCACCGCAAGTGGTACTAATTCAAATAATGAAACATTGCCTGCAATGCCATGCATGCTTAACATTTGTAGAAGCCACAGTGTTGTTAGGATAAATTTTTAAGTACAAACATTTAAACAAATACTGTTAAATCATTTTCATTGAGGATTTATTTTTTGTTATTTTGTGGGTAACCAATGCAATGAAAATAAATTCATGACAAAATCTTTCACTCGAATGATAGACAAAAAGGAAATATCTCAAAATCAACACAAATTAATGTCAACAAATTATTTTTTGAAGGCAAAACCATGTAAATATAAACCCATGATAATAAATGATTTTACAGTATCTGCCAGATATCTAAATTCCTAAAGAATTGTTATTCCCTTTACCGAATTTACACAGAATTTAATGTCTTGCATAAGAAAAGTTATTTATAGTAATCAGATATGGAGGTTCCCTATAAAATACAATTTTACATACTCATGCAAACTTACTTTTTAAGTACTGATGGGGTGAAGAATATATGCAATGGCCATTGCACTGTATAGGACAGACCTAAACAATTCCATCCTGGCTCAATCAGTCCCGTCTGACCGGATGTTGTGTCTGTTTCTGTTAAACGAGTAGAAACAAGATGTATCAAATATCACATGTACATAAAATGATAAAATTAAAACTACATGCAATACATTACAGATCAATACATACTACATAAATCTGCAATAAGTGAAGGTCCAGCAGCACTCTACCACCTGAGCTTAACAATGAGCAGGTATGGATAGATTGACAAATAAAATATAGAGATACATCAAATAAATAATAATATATAATAGATAAATCAAATAAATTGTAATATATAACATTACCATGATAAACATACCCCAGATAGGAGTATAACAACACTACAATTTCTACATTTGTTGTACTCACTTTTAAGTCAACACACCCTTTATATTTATTTAATTTTTTACCAAACATGTTTTACTTTTTCTTCAAATGGCGTTTTACGCCATACTCAACAATTTTTATAAAGTGGTCGCCAGTTTTTAACATTTTTAACCCAGGAGAGAACCTAATTACAATATATCTCAGTAGACACTGAATACTCAATAGTTTAAATTGTGATAGTCCAACCACCTAGCAATACATGGAGCTCAGAACACATAGAAGTATGACGTCTAGTTTTGTCCGTCCCCTCTTGCCTTTGTGGTGATTTAAGTGAAACCTTTCTATCAAAGTCTTATCCTCTACTGAGGTGATACATTACAGATCACATACATACAACAGGGGCAATACATTACAGATCACATACATACTACAGGGGCAATACATTACAGATCACATACATACTACAGGGGCAATACATTACAGATCACATACATACTACAGGGGCAATACATTACAGATCACATACATACTACAGGGGCAATACATTACAGATCACATACATACTACAGGGGCAGCACATTACAGTTCACATACATACTACAGGGGCAATACATAGTAGATCACATACATACTACAGGGGCAATAAATTACAAATCACATACACACTACAGGGGCAGTACATTACAGATCACATACATACTACAGGGGCAATACATTACAAATCACATACATACTACAGGGGGGCAATACATTACCGATCAAATACATACAACGGGGCAATACATAGTAGATCACATACATACTATAGGGGCAATATATTACAGATTACATACATACTACAGGGGAGGCAATACATTACAGATCACATACATACTACAGGGCAATACATTACAGATCACATACATACTACAGGGGCAATACATTACAGATCACATACATACTACAGGGGGGCAATACATTACAGATCACATACATACTACAGGGGCAATACATTACAGATCACATACATACTACAGGGGCAATACATTACAGATCACATACATACTACAGGGGGGCAATACATTATCGATTACATACATACTACAGTGGTGTAACACCTACTTTTTTCTGTCGCCTTTGTGGTCACATTTAAGTGGAACCTCTGAAGTAGATTCTCGTCGTCAATCAACACATTTCTTGCTGCTTGTTGGAATGCCATGTTGACATCTAGGAGATAAAAAAAAAATAATTGTCAAACAAACTCACTTCTTTACTTAACAATGTCACCAGAATTTTACTATAAATTAAAGAATTTCTATTTCTCTGTTTTGCACCTAAATTAAACAATTCCAGATTAGGTATAACAGTGACAAAATTCACATAATTTTGCCATAAAGAATGCCATTTTTTCATATGGTGTTAAAAACTCCCATTTTGAATAGTTGTACACCACTCTCAACAATTTTTCAGTTAAATGATGGTGGCCAGTTTTTAATGGTGGAGGAGAGAACCCAGTTACAAGGGTACCTGGGAAGAGACCACAGACCTTCCAGTGGGGCTCGAACCTTGGGTGATCAGAAGTGAGAGATTTCATGGTTCATAGGGTGTGCTCTAACAACTTGGCCACAATAAAAACTCCAAATAGTCATGTTTCTAGAAGTGGCAGAAAACACTAAGAAAACATAATTAATTTTGTATAACTTAATAGCATTCTTACCATGTTCTGTTGTACTTCCCGGTGGACCTCTGAGTAACGACTGGGCCTGGTCAATGAAAGCTAAAAACAGCTCTCCTCTCCCCAGCAGGAAAAAATCCTTAATGATTTTTAAATAGCCAACTAAATCTGAGTCTTCTATAACCAGTATCCATAAATGCTGAAATCATACACATGCAAACTTTTTTTAAAAATTAAACTGTAGATGTTCTAGTAAAAGATTAATGAAGATGCAGATCGCTTCTTACAATAATAAAAGGCTGGAAGGGCCTTGTCAATCTCTTGAGGTCCCGTCCTTTATACAAAACGCCTCAAAATGTCATTTTGTGTTATAGGTTTGTAGAATGAAGTAGACTTTTAATTAAGTCCTCACTCTAGAACTAACTCCAGTACAAAGTACTGGTACTATACCAATCCTCATAAAGAAAACAAACTTATACTAACTGATATTTTCATTTTAATATGAGAAACATTAGACCAAAAATGCAGGGGAGAATACTTATCAATTATATAAAAAAGGGGCATAACATGATGCAGTTAATTTCAGAGTTCAAGTTAATATTGACCTCAAGATGAACTAGAAAGTATGCAATAATTTAACACTGATACAGAGCAATGAAAACGCAATGATAATGATAAAAGTAAAAGATGAATTATGTTTTATGCCACACTCGGCAATTTTTCAGTCTTATGGTGGCGGCCAATTTTTGGAGATGGAGGAGAGGATCCTGGTCGGAGTACACTGGCATTCCGCAAGTAAACTGGCAAACTTTCTCACAAAATCAGCTTAGGTTCCGACTGGACATGAACCTATGCTAACTAAAGGTGAGAGACTTCATGGCATAAAGTGTGATGCTCTAACCACTCAACAACAGAGGCCCCAAGTAAAATAAGAATTAATTTCAGCTAATTAGTAAGTTAATTAGTTTTCAGCTAACTGGTACACTGACCTCTGCCACATGTGTTCTGATCTGATCGATGAAGGCTTCAAAAGACATAGAATGATATTCTTCTTCCAGGGACAGTTGATGTAAAACCTTGGCAAACTCCTCCTCTCGGTTTTTCAGAATGCTACCTACGATAAAACAAGAAATTACCTATGCACACTAAACCAAGAATTACCTTGATAATAACACGTAAAGCAAAATAATGCAAAGACATTAAGAATGGCAAAAGTAAAACAAATGGTAACAGGGCTCGACATTAAGGACTGTCCGGTACAGGTAGATAGATTTGCTTGTCGGACAGGCAGAAGTTGTACCTAACCTGTCTGACGGGACAGGTAAAAATATATCAGAGCATTTGGATCATGTCAATTTTTTGCCACCGCATTCCAATCTGCCTTAGCATAGATTTTTTATGTTCAATAAACGGATACATTTTGTAATATTAGACTATATCATTAGTCTAATATTTTACCTACAATCAACACCGTAGGTAATACTTCAAGTGGATATGAACTATTATATCACTTACAGACAACCTTGAGTATGACTTAACTTTGACGTTGCGTCAAAGTTGAACAGCTGGTCCCAATTTTTATGGATAGAATAATATGTTTATTAAAAATTTAGCTTATCTTGAATTCCAGATATCTTGAATAGGGGTGGTCCTGTGAATTTCAAGATGTCCAGATTCCACAGAACATGTTAATATATATTATGCCATGATTAGTTGTACCTTTTTTATGTGCTTTAGGTTTCTTGTCATTTTCAAACATCTGTATGGATTCTCCCACAAAAAGAATTTTGTTGGCAACCCTAACGGGTATATAAACTGGCAGCAGGTCTGCTTTCAGTGTAAATCTGTTTTGACGTCTGTTGGACTCTGATAGAGTAGTAGATAAAACTTTCTGAAACAAAATAAGATAGACACATTTGTTATTGGCTATCACAATTGATTATTTGTAAGAGTTCAACCTACAGACAATTAGGACAAAAACAACACTGAACAGTGAGTCAAGGTTAAACTCTAATGTAATGGGACAAGATTTCTTGATCTTGCACAACAAGCAGCCATCTTTTTTTTAAAATTTACTGTAGAGTTACGTCCCATGAAGAATTGTTTGAATTTGAACTTTGAATAGTGTTTTACGCCACATTCAACAATTTTTCAGTTATATGGTGGCGGTCAGTTTTTAATACTGGACAAGAGAACCCAATTACAATGTACACGGAAAGAGACCACCCGCCTTCCACAAGTAAACTGGCAAACTTTCTCACAAAAATCAGTTTAGGTTTCAACAGGAATCGAACCTACGCTAATAGGAAGTGAGAGACTTCAAGGTTTAAAGCGCCATGCTCTAACCACTTGGCCACTGAGACCCCATGAAGAATTGTTCATGGTTACAAGGTGTCACATATCATGACTGGAAATATGACTTGTTTACACATAGCAAGGATTCATGAACAGGGATTTTCCAACATATCATAGGGAGCCGAAATAAGGTCCCATTCCCAGTGCAAAAAAATGCATTTTCTCCTGCGAATTTGCAACTGAAATTTCCCAATTGATGTCAATAGTCAATGAATTCCCAGTGCAAAAAAATGCATTTTCTCCTGCGAATTTGCAACTGAAATTTCCCAATTGATGTCAATAGTCAATGAATTTGAAGAGATTCTTGTATTTTCAAACTGTTTTGTGTAATTTCAAATTTCCCAATTTCAATAAAATGTGGCTAAAATTCCCAATTCAAAAGGCCCAGGACTCATTCCTATAACAGTGTGGAATATCTGTGTATAAAATAACACATCTAAAGTGACACGAGACCTCTTCATTTTCAAGCGTCATCTAAAAGATCCAGGGTGATCATCTTCGAAAAATCAACGATGTGACCAGATATCACACCTTGAACTTTATGCTCCCAAGGTGAAGGCTCTTATCAGCAGAATCATTTTAACCTCAATACAAAATCAGACAGGGGAGGTAAATATGACTGGTATTTAAAATGTATACATGAGAAACATTTGTTTGTTCAAATGGTGTTTTATACCAGAATCAACAATTTTTCAGTTATATGGTGGTGTTCAGTTTTTAATGGTGGAGGAGGAAATCTGGTTACAGTGTAACATCACATCACAGGTTATTCGAAAGTAAACTTGCAAAATTTTTCACAAAATCTGATAACTTAGGTTCCAGCAAGGTTTGCACTCACAATTAAAACATTGACTACTGCGACAACTCATATTTTGTAAAGCTACTGACTACTACAATACTTACTTGAAGTTGTCGACCTGTGACCCCCATGATCGGGAGTTCGTCATCTTCATCTACCACTGTCATACTGGTATCGCTGGTTTCGTCTGTAGAATGTTGTATGAAGAACTCGTTGTACGGATCACTGAGACAACCATGTAACAACCAGGAACATAACTGTTTGTATAGGACACCGTGACACGTATACAAAATCCTACAGAAAGTTAAAAAGGTCGATGTTACAGCTTACATAATGTCATGTATATCCTCAGGTTAACAAGAATATATTGGGTCAGACCTGACCAGCAATCAAACCTTGAACTAGAGCTTAAACAAATACAGTGAAACTTGTATATAATGACCTCCTTAGGGACATAAATATCGCCGCGAGGTGGTCTTTATGTAGAGGATGATTTGTACACAAAAGGTACTACTGGGGACAGCAAACAACAACAAAAAAACAAACAAACGAGAAAAAAAACAAAAAAACAACGAAAACAAAAAATGGTCTTTGTGACCAGGTGGTCACCAAAGCAGGTTTTACTGTACTAAATCTCAGTATTTGAATATTTGCCTTTTTCTAATGTGTGATTTTATTTTATTCCTTAAATTATCCTTGGCGTTTTCAGTATTTGGAAATAAATTGGTATATGCAGAGATTTTCCACACTCTTTTGGGAATTGGGCCTAGGTCTTTTCAATTGGCAATTTTAGCAAGATTTCATTGAATTTTGAAAATGTAAAAATACACAAAACAGTTTGAAATACAAGAATCTCTTCAAATTCATTGTCAGTTGACTTCAATTGGGAAACATCGATTACAAATTAGGGTGAAAAAATGCATAATTCGCATCGGGAATGGGACCCTAATTTGGCCCAGTAAGTTAGGGTGGAAAATCCCTGATAGGCCACAATATGTGATTAAATATTTGAGTGACAATTTTATATTCCAATTTGCAAACATTCAAACATTTGTTTCAGCTCTATTATGAACCATTAAATGGAGAAGAATACAAAGGAGTATTTTAAACACAAAGTCAGATCCACATTACGGTAATACTTAATCAATTCTATACCCAAACACTGAGCGAACATAGTAGCTCAGTTAATAGAGCATCATATCTTCAGCATGGAAGTCCCTGGTTGGATCCCAGTCGTGCCAGATTTTTCAGAAGTGATTTTTCGTCTCCTGTCCACACAGCTCTATGCCTAGATGGAGGGTAAACGGTCTAGGATGTGCAGTTTGATTACCTTCGTCAGATTGTACAATTGTAGTGGCATTTAAAAAGCCGTTGGAAATATAAACCACTCGAGCAAGAACACAAATACACTCTAGACATCTTTCTCTCCCTGCCTCATGGAGTTGAATGGTATGGGCTTTAAACAGTCACACTGCTCATCAAATCAAGCAAGCACCCAGACACTTACCTGTTCATTGCATTCTTAACAACTGGTAGACCACAAAGTGCATTTTTGTGAACAATGTCCAGAATGTAGCAGCCATGTGCCTGGAATGAATACAAGAAAATAACTAAGTTTCAATTACACTTAGGTTTAGTGTTTGACCTTGTATGATATTATTATCCCTTTGGGAACTACAAATGTATTTTAAATTGTAAATTCAACAAGGGGTTAATAGACCCTTTTTGGGACAGGAGCCTGTACCCTTTCAATTTGGAATTTTACGATGCAATGGAAATTTGGTAAAATAACTAAATTTATTTTATTTACACCAAAATATTTGACTTTTCTGTAGAAGTTGAATTCTTGAGTTGGACTACATTTTACAGGAAGTGAGAATGCAATCTTTTCACTGCTAACAGGATAGCCTTTGATGAAAAGTTGAAGTAAACCCATAACAGGTTGTTATTACATAACAACCCATGAAAAGTAACTATGGTCATTTTACTAATAAAAATAAAGATACAACACTTTTTTTAACCTTTCTTATTAAACTGACAACATGGATTTCATCTGAAGATATGGAAGTTTTAATCAGGTGTTACTTTAATTTGAAAGTTTTCCTTTGTATACCAGAAGTGAGCTACTTGGTGAACATAACAGGGAAATATTTTCTCAAAATTGGGAAAAATATAGCAGATTTTGAATTGGGAATTGGGCATTATACCAGACCCCCATGTTGATAATATTAACCCCTATCAACTGATGAAGTCTTAAATTATTGAAAGAAACAATTGTCTTGAGTGTTGGGCTTTTCCTATTTATCCAATCACAGTAGTTGTGATCAGCAAAGGAAAGTATCCAATACAATTCTGAAATTGTTTAAAAGATTCGCTCTGATTGTTTGACAAATGCAGGCACCATTTAATGGCATTGGCTGAGGTTTCATGAATAATAAAAATATGTATGTAAGATTTCCGCCACATGAGACCACCCGTAGGAAAGAGCATAACTATTTCAGACCATGGTTTTACAATGATGTACTACATAATGTAGGAGAACCGAAGATGTGTTTCAGAAAAACTTCCCCAATGAGATACTGGTAGGTTATTCGTGAAACATTTAATGACTTTAAAGACTTCTTATGGCAAATAATCTGTTCTCTTACATACTGTTGAATGAAAAGCAAGATGTTTTAAAAGAAATACTACTCCTCCAAGAAACATGTGTTATCCATGGAAATTTTGAAGTCCCATAACTGTACTATCAAATATCAGCTGTAACTGAACTCATCCGAGATCTTGATATAAAACTCTACAATCAAATGTTAGATGTAGTTGAACTCAACTGAGATCTTGATATATAAAACTCTACAATTAGATATCAGCTGTAAATGAACTCATCTGTAATCTTGATATAAAACTCTACAATCAAATATCAGCTGTAAATGAACTCAAATGAGATCTTGATATAAAACTCTACAATCAAATATCAGCTGTAACTGAACTCATCCGAGATCTTGATATATAAAACTCTACAATCAAATATCAGCTGTAACTGAACTCATCTGAGATCTTGATATAAAACTCTACAATCAAATGTTAGATGTAGTTGAACTCAACTGAGATCTTGATATATAAAACTCTACAATCAGATATCAGCTGTAAATGAACTCATCTGAAATCTTGATATAAAACTCTACAATCAAATATCTGCTGTAACTGAACTCATCCGAGATCTTGATATATAAAACTCTACAATCAAATATCAGCTGTCTGAACTCAACCGAGATCTCGTAAAACTGAACAATAAAATATCATCTTTAACGAAGATCTGAGATCTTGATATAAAACTCTACAATCAAATTAGATGTAGCTCAACTAGACTGATATATAAAACTCTACAATCAGATATCAGCTGTAAATGATCATCGATGATATAAAACTCTACAACAAAAATATCAGCTGTTACTGAACTCATCTGAGATCTCGATATATAAAAACTACAATAAAAATATCAGCCTGAACTATCTGAGATCTTGATATAAAACTCTAGCCAACTATCAAATATCAGCTGTATCTGAACTCATCTGAGATCTTGATATATAAAACTCTACAATCAAATATCAGCTGTAACTGAAATCTTCATATAAAACAATTACCAAATTCTTCTTATATTTGAGGAAAGAAACTCAATTAGGCAGAAAAACCAAAATGATGAAAACAGACAAACTGCAAAACAATAGAATCCTACAATCACAACCCAATATTACACCGCTGAATACAACTTATTCCACTGACAATCCTAGAAACCTTGCTATCTAATTTACAATTTGTTCTACTTAAGATATCAACATGCCAAAATCTGACCTTGCTCTATATTTCTGAGGATCAAAATCGAAGAAAAGAAACACTTACCTTATGGCTAACAATTTGTTCTACAACAGATTCCAGTGCAGGAAACAAGAGGTGATACTGAAAGAGAACAAATATACAGTAAAACCTGTCCTGAGAGACCACCTCATCTGCCTCTAACATGTGGTATCTCAAGACAGGTGGTCTCTCAATAGAGGTTTTATTCAAAAGATTATTTGGCCAAGCTTTTCTTCAGAATGTGTTCTCACAAGACAGGTGGTCTTTCAAGACAGGTTCCACTGTATCTCGGTTACTCGTAATCATGTGATACATGTAACTTCAGACTCAATACAGATATGTATTATGTTTTGTTTTTCCCAGTAAGATAAAAGAAGAATGTGTCTGAGGACAAGAATGCTCCTGCTCAAGCTTTCTTGTAAAACTTGAAAATACTTTTGAGCATTTGATATAAGAGTGGAATAAATTGCAACTTTCCAAGTAATAAAGGGACATAACTCTAGAACAGTAAATGACTCCCTGTCCTAATTCAAACTCTTGTCTGCCTCTTCTGGTTCTTACCACTGTGTATGAGTTTCACAACATTTGGATGACGCAAAATAAAGTAAGAGCTTGAGGAAATTTGTTTAAAGAAGAATGTGAGCAAATGGCACCTATTAAATATAACATAGTTTAAGAACATGGAGTAAAACCCAACAAAAATGGAAATGAAAATTTTGGAAATTGCAAAACAGAAAACATCTTGTAAAATGCATAAGAAATGCATCAATACTACGACAAATGTATCATTATCATATCAAATCAAGTTTTATCTATGACAGTCCTTAACAATTTCAGACAAAACCAGACACATCATTTTACAAACTGTTGCCATACCTCTTGAAGAGAACTAACAAGATGGGAGACAGGAAGATGCTGATCCGACAATACTTCCACTTCCAGTTTACGCAGAGCGATTCTGTAGTTTTCCAGGACTCTGTTCAATCCGTGACAAAATGACTTTAGGTATAATCCATGGATGTCGTCAATTTTACCACTGCCTATAAAAAATTGAAAAGTTTTTAAAACTTACATCCTATAGGCCACAAATAAGCAGTCTTTGAATCAATATACATGTAAAATTTCAACATCAAGTTCAACAGAAAATAAGACAGTGGAATAAAATTCTATACTGAATACAAACAAGGCTAATCTGAAGAATCGATAGTTCCGTACCTGTAGTATATTGCCAAGATCTATAAATTACAAAAATAATCCATCCATCTACCTAAGATGTTTGTCTGAACTAAATATGGGGAGCGTCGGTGAAGAAATGAAATAAATATACCAGGCCCAGATAAATATAATCAACAAAGGGGAATAACTCTAAAAATAAGTGGTAGGAGCACAGTTTTGTTTGACACACTTTTAACAATCATGTAAACCAAATTTGAAAGCCATATGATAATTGGTTCATTAGAAGATTTTAAAAAATGAATCAAGTTTTCATTTGCAAACTTTACGTCCCTTCACTACCAAGTTTGGTCAAAATTGGCCCATTGGTTCTTGGGAAGGAAAAAGTCCAAAATTTTTACAACTAACAAAAGACTATAGAAATAGCTCACCCATGATCATGAGCTTTTAGCTCAGGTGATCTAAGAATATAAAGGAACATTTATAAATAGTTACACAATTTTTCAAGTCTTCCAAAACATTTGTGCAAACTGCCATTGTGTAAACCTACTATAATCTTTTAAAGAAAAAAGTGGACAGCATTGAATGTATTAGATTGCATGTACTTGAGATTTGACCATCTTTCATAGTTATAAATGATACATGCGCACAAATTGGAGAACAGTCTGATTAACTACATTATCTGTAGTTTTTGTACTTGTAGTTGCTGGCATCAATAATCATAAAAATTTCCACTTGTCCTGCATGATAAGTAGTATTAAAATCTACTTGTCCTAAAATCAAGTGCAGCAACATTTAAAGGATCATATATGATTTTGTGTTTAAACTAGTAATTTTTATTGACCTAATTTTTGTCTACAAGTTACAACAATTTCAATTGTCCTGTCAGACAAAAGAAAAGTAACATTTTGACCAAGTCTTGTCCCACTGCAAAATGGACTTGTCTCGGACAACTGGACAAACACTATTGCCGAGCCCCGAGTTGCTATTATTCTCATCGATTCATTATTAACAATACCAGTGTTCCAGCAAGAAATTTGAAGAGGCTTGGTTTATAAAAAAAAAAAAAAAAATAAAAAAATGTAGGGCTCTTTTTCATTTCAATTAAAATGGAAAGTTGCATCATGTCCTTAAAAAATGCTGGGTACATATCTGAGAACTTTTCCCATGTGACTCAGGACTTGACTTTCCTATCCCTGGAAATTTCTAGTTGAAACACTGCACTACATGTATATGTACATGTATGAATCAAGAAATTTTTTATAGTATATAAATCAGAGGGCTACACTCATGAAAAATCCCAATTGTCTTGGAGGACAAGTATTATTGAAATCTACTTGTCCCTAAGTTAAAATTTAATTGTCCAAATAGTGAATGTAAAATTTGTTGTCCGCTTAAACAAGTAATTTTCATTCAACTGAAATTTGTTGTCTACAATTTCACAACAATCTCCTTTAGACAAGCAAGAAGTAACATTTACTTGTCCAACCGCAAAATGGACTTAGGTCAAATGTGATTGTTGAGCCCTTTAAATCTACAAATGTCAAAATCAGTACCATCAGGCTGTATGCTGAGTGTTCCACCATACTTCTGGATAAAGCTGTTGAAATCTCTGTAGTGTGTTCCCAGTTTACACAGTTTGTTGAGGAGGTCAATCTCTGATGGACATATAAAAGGAATGTCACTCACGACCTGAAAGACAAGTCATTCATCTGAAATTTAAATACAAATCTACATTTCAGATTTAAAGATTAATTTCAATGTAAATTACCATACTAGAGTGGTGTCTGGAATTATCGGACACCTAAGCCAATGTTCATATTCTGTCTATTTTCAAAATGATCTAAGGTCATATGATGGTTTAGCACATGGCAAAACATTTGTGGGGTTACCGGGAAATTGTCATATTTTCAAAATGATCTAAAGTCATATGATGGTTAAGCACATGGCAATACATTTGTGGGGTTACCGGGAAATTGTATTATCCCGTTAACTATGACTAGTAACAAACAAAAATAGGGTGTATTTGATTGCATGAAGGAGGGTGTAACTGGACACATTCATCTTTCGTTGGACAGTATGTAGGGTGTTACTGGACACATTCATCTTTTGTCGGACAGTATGTAGGGTGTTACTGGACACATTCATCTTTCGTCGGACAGTATGTAGGGTGTTGCTGGACACATTCATCTTTTGTCGGACAGTATGTAGGCTGTTACTGGACACATTCATCTTTCGTCAGACAGTATGTATGGTGTTATTGGACACATTCATCTTTCGTCGGACAGTATGTAGAGTGTAACTGGACACAATTGTCTTTTGTCTGACAGTATGTAGGGTGTTACTGGACACATTCATCTTTCGTCGGACAGTATGTAGGGTGTAACTGGACACAATCGTCTTTCGTCGGACAGTATGTAGGGTGTTACTGGACACATTCATCTTTCGTCGGACAGTATGTAGGGTGTTACTGGACACACTCATCTTTTGTTGGACAGTATGTAGGGTGTAACTGGACACATGCATCTTTCGTCGGACAATATGTAGGGTGTTACTGGACGCCTAAACATTCTATCGAAATGCGGAATATATATATGAAAAAGTTATACCAAAAAATAGTTCATAAGCATAAAGCAATAATAATGAATGTTTGGCATTATTCAATTTTCCATGAATATGACACTAATAGGGGTTAAGAGTGATCACACAAACTCTCAGTCCTTCTACTTCCGGTCCTGTCAGAGACATCATGTCCATGTCGAATATTTAAATTAATATTGATGTAATGTAGGGCTGTCATTGATAAACTTGATATCCATGTATCAATATAAAAATTGAATTGATAATGCATTTCACAGGATATTTTTTCTTTTACAGTTTCCAAAATTTTCCATTCATTTTACTTCATGTTCTTGAACTATGTTACATTTCATTCTAACTGTTTAATTTATTCACATAAACAATATTTTCCTTGTAATAATTGCTTTTTTTATCTTCAGATAGTCAAATACACAATAAAACACCCAATTACAGGGCTCAACATTAACTTTAAAAAGAACTAGACCAGTCGGACCAGTACCAGAAAATTTTACTAGACCTGACCTCAACATCACTAGACCTGACCTTGGTTACATCATATCTATAGATATCTCTCTTCCAGAGTTTCATATCCTACTTAATTAGGGTACGCTACATCTAAAGATTTTAATGAAAACACTATATTTTAATTTTTAATAAGTGGTAAAATATAGCTCACATATTAATTTCATAAATTGCCCGACGAACGGGCAGAAGACTTGTGCATATCTATGTCTCATTTTTTAGCTATTGCTGCACCATTAAATGCTATTTACTACTGCTTTAACTGATTTTTTAAACAATATAAAAAAAACAAATAAGAACAGAAAGAAATTAATGAATTATTTCATGATTGAAATAATTCCATATAATCTCTAGAGTACTCAAGCCTACTAACTCTAATAAGTAGGACTGGAATACAAGTATATTTTGTTACAGTATAAAACATACATGTCATTTCTGAGTGGTGCAAAGTAAATTATCCTCAATTTGTACACTGTATTCATGCTGATTGTTCCAGATTTATAATTTTATCAAGAACAAAATAAAACCTGAATAGACAGTTAGCTTGAATGCTTTGACAATTTATTTATAGAAGTCAAGAAACAAGTATGTATGTAAGTTTGAAATTTTCTTTTAGGCCTAATTATTGTAAAATAAATTCTGATTTCTGTTCTGCCCTTTGCTTTCCTTGATACACCCTCATCTCTAGTTACATGTATGTCTCCACTACTATAAAGAAGCCGTCGTCAGTCACTCAGTGTAATCAGATATCGATAGTTATCGTAAGTTGTTCTGCTTTATTAGAGATATCGTGGCTAAATTCAAACAAAACTATCAAAAAAGAAACGTACCATTCTATATACCCAGTTAAATTAAAATATGCCTAGGCTTGGCTAGTGAAGCTGCACGCACTTATGATTTTATGACCGAAGCTTTCGGTTTCACTTTCAATCTGAATTTTTTACGGGTCCATAGAATTACCGAAAAGACGCCAATTACCGGAAATGACGGGACATGTAACTGGATTGAAGCTCCTTTTCATTTTTTTGTGGAATAATTTACTTTTAAATGTTAATAATATAGTTTTTACATTAAATTAAAAGATATTTTGTCGGTATTGTCCGCGTATTTACCGATCTAGCTTTTCATATTTAAGTAACTACTCGTACAGTTTGTATCAAAATACCTTGAACACTGTTTCCCTTCTCACATTGAAATAGATTATTCTTCTTAGTTGTATATAAATAATCTAAAAATGACGAAAACATAATCTGATGTGTCATTCCAGTGGCTTTAAGCGTCATCCTGGTAATGTTACCATTTTTCCGGTTATTTTATATACCAATCTCTCACCAGAGGGCGTATTACAATATATGGCGACAAAATTGACGAAATGAAAGTAAGTCTATACGGCACGTAATATCAGCGACATATCTATTATCACAATCACCGGTAATGTAAATAAATGCCCCCCACTTTTTTGGCAAAGATAGACATAGGTGTTGAACACTGGGGCTTAGCCTGCAGACGTTTCTGGCGTGTGTGTGTTTTTTAAGTTGGTTTAGCCCCCCCCACTTTCAATTTGCTTCTGACGCCAGTGACATGTTTTAACACTTTCGTTAATGTGTCCAGTAATACCTGACAATTCTATCGTATTCGACCTATTACTGGGATAGAAATTAAACTCTGCAATCAAAGAGCCATCTGGGCTCATATGTCAGAAAAATGCAGATCTCCCTCATGAAAAATTGATGTTTTCCTATAAATTCTTACTAAAATTTAGTCTCTCCCATGAGATTGAAAATTCCCCAATGAAAATTTTTCAAGGTTGGCATGTCTTCTAAAGAAAATTATGTAGATCTAGTGTTTGGTACTTCATGCTAGAATCTAGTAATTATAATGGGAACACGTTAACTACAGTATTATGCAAGCATCTTTGTAAGACTTCTGGGACAGCTGTTTATCTGTGTTGTAGAGGCCTATGTCTCTGGACTCTGTCCAGGTTAAAAATTAACAAATTGATTCCATATAGAATCTATTGGATCTATCAGACTGACCAGTGATTCAGTTAAATTGTTTTCTTTACTTATAAATTAAACTTTTAAATTTATATACTATTTTTAATTGGGTGATCGTCCAAGTCATTGAACTAGAACCGAGTCTGTGATAAAAGCAATGATATAGAAATGCAAAGACAGTGACATAGTCTTGGATGGCAAAATCTGCAACTGAACTTGAAGGAGTCACCATCTTCCATTCTTTGCCATGGTAAAGTTGACCAGCAACTTAACTCTTGTCAAGCTTAAGCAAGGTCTAATCAAACTTATGGATGGGAATTTTTTCCAGTATTAAAATTTTAGCACGTGTTAAAGAAATTTAAAAATCAAATGTATGAGAGAGAGAGAGAGAGAGAGAGAGAGAGAGAGAGAGAGAGAGAGAGAGAGAGAGAGAGACTTTAATTTCCCGCGCACTTTTGAAATTGACAGTCGGTCACTGTCAGTCATTCAGTGTATTGACGAGAAACCTTTTAACGTGATCTTGATAATCATCATGAAAATAACCTGTATTCCTTCGCCATTGTCTTTAAATACCCCTCCCGTGTGTCCTGCAAGTGCGAATAGAACTTCATGCAACATTTTCAGATTGAATCTATAGTCTTGATCGAACAGGTTAGCATGATAAAACTTTACGGAGTTGCTGTTCTTGGAAGAAGTGAGGCGCTGTTGGCAAATAAGAACAGACTACAAACTTCCCTTTAATTCGTCCGAGAAAAATATAGGACATGAACAGTGTCAATTAGATATTACAGATAATGTAAATTTACTAATTATTTCTTCCGTATTTTTGTTATTTATATGTAACATATATTTCAAAAGGTTACTCTATAATAGAAAACAAAATCTTGAACAGTTTTTTATAAACGATAGATATCACTCCGCAAGTAATAATCGGCCTTTTTGCGAATCAACCGGTGCGCGAAACACCACGTTGGAAATTCAGAAGAATGGTATATACTATTCTATGCATTAAATGCGTTTGATATATAGATATTGCTTGTAAATTTGTGAATCTATTCACATTTTCCCATTCTAAATCTAGTTTTTTGCTAAAATATCACCAGCCTTCTTCTTTAGGGCCAAGATGTTCACAAGAATGTGAAGTCTCCAGATGGTTGCGACTTGTGCACCACGTGGGTAGATTCCCTCCACAGACCAGCTGCCTTCTGCTAATAAAACATAATTACATTTATTGTAAAATGTATAAATTCAGATCAAATTGCCTCATCCTTTTATTTCTAAGGTTTCCCCCGAGTTTGTATTTATTGGGCCTATTATTATTTTTTTTTATGGGGGGGGGGGCGTAATTTCTGTGGAAACGCCGTGTAAAATCGGAGAATTTTATGTGTCCCAGCGTTTCTGTTCAGAGCCTTATTGAGATGATATGAAAGTGATCTTGAAATTTTATGTAAGTTCTTACCTGTTGACGCACAATGTTTTATGTTCCGATTATTTTAACATATCTGCTGTAACATCCAACCGAAAAAAAGTATTTTTCCCACATTGTATATTAATCCTGAAGCTGTTTGGATCTTTGAGTATCTAAAAATGAATTTTGAATCCCTGCTAAATTATAAAAACATCAAAATATTTTCTCCAAAACTGAAACTACAGGCAATATTTCAGAGATTTGATCCGTAGTTTAACCAGTTTTGCAAATACATGGATAGGATTAAGTTGTTAAACTTCTCTAAAGCTGAATTAAGATTAAGTAGTTACCTATTTTTTTCACTGGAACTTATAAAATTATTTTAAGTTTAAATATTTTTTTATCGTCTATAAAAAGATTTTTATTAAAAGAACAACTCACTGGTGCATGCCTTCTGTGTATAAAACTAACTCACACATTTCCTTTTTTATATGAAGTGGTAAAGTGTAGTTATCCTAAAAATCTTAGGGATTTTATATACCAACATTGTATTACTTGATTTTTATTGACTAAAATCCATCCCCTGTTCCTCGGAGTCCAGTTTTAATTCTGATTTTTTATTTCCACAGGCTGCGAGACCGTTAATTTCAGTGTTTAGTGAAAAAGGTGAAGCATCTGGCACAAATGTCACACTGCCAGCAGTCTTCAAAGCACCAATCAGACCAGATGTTGTTACATTTGTACATTCAGAGATGCGTAAAAACACACGACAGCCCTATGCAGTGAACAAGGCTGCAGGTTGGTCACATTGTATAATTTACCATTTCAGTAAAAGAAGGAAACTTGAAGCAGTCATGGCCACAAAAGAGGATTCAATATTTCCTCTGAGTAAAGCAAATCTGTATCAGTCATGATTAGAGAAGTAGAGTTACTAACATGAATGACCAGTTACTGGTCTCATTACACTTGTTAATAGTAAGTCTATTTTTTAACCAGCTTTTGGAGACTTGCAGTTAACTCATCAATCCCGGATAAAACAATGGACTCTTCTGTAAATCAATGACTTTGGTCAGTCCAAATGTGTTTTTAGGAGTGAATGAGTTATGGCCCTCTTTTAATCTATTGCAGGTGTATTTTTTCTAAAAATTATTCAGGTTATCGAACACATGCCTTTCACTATAAGCTGTTTTCTATTGGAGATGGGGCCTCTTGTGGTCCAGAATCTGGAGGATTTTACTTAAAACCTTGAAGTCTGATGCCTCTAGTCAGCCCTGCTGGAACATAAGCTGATTTTTGTGAGAAAGTTTGCCAGTTTACATGTGGAAGGCCGGTTGTCTCTTCCCGGTTATATTGTAACTGGGTTCTCTACGCCACCACATTAAACAACATTAAAAATGTTAAAAAAAACATTATTTTCTGTTATACTGTATTATTAGCTTGTGTTTTCTGTTATCCTGTATTTTTTATTTTCTTTTTTACATAGGCCACCAGACATCTGCTGAATCCTGGGGAACTGGAAGAGCTGTTGCCCGTATCCCACGTGTCCGCGGAGGTGGTACCCACAGATCTGGCCAGGGAGCCTTCGGAAACATGTGTAGAGGTGGTAGAATGTTTGCCCCCACAAAAACATGGAGAAACTGGCACCGCAGAATCAACATCAATCAGAGGAGATATGCCATTTGTTCAGCTATTGCCGCAACTGGCATCCCAGCCATTGTTATGTCAAAAGGTAGTTTATTTGTCCTGCTATTTCTGTGCACATTAGTGGTGCAAGACAGTTATGAAATTACTTTGGTGTACTTGACCATAATACTGCCCATTTCATTTTTGGTACAAGTCCACATCTTGGGTAAACATTTTGGACATAAATGCAGACATCAAAATTTTGTTGTTTTTTTTTAAAGACAGAAATGATACAAAGTAGATTGATAAACTTTGAATAAGGATTGTTCATGTTCAGTTAAAATTAGAACCTAGCAGCTTTCATGGTCGAGTGGTTACAGCATCATGCTTTAAACCATGAAGTCTTACCTCTAGTCAGCTTAGGTAGATTCCCACTATAACGTATGCTGATTTTGTGAGAAAGTTTGCCAGATTTTGGTAAGAAATTTACAGAATGTGTTTAAGAAATGTCACTAAGGTAATATCCTATCACCATAGTTGATCAAGTATGGTAGATTTGACCCAATATTACAGGGTTAGTGAGTTGTAAAGAGATATATCTCTACAGAGATGCATCTTCTTGAATCATTGGTTGCAGAATTGGGGCCTCCATGGCTTTTGAGAGTATTACACTTTGAACCATGGACTTATTGGAGCCTTTCACTTCTTGTGAATGCAAGTTCGAGCCCCACTGGAACCTAAGCTGACTTTTGTGAGAAAGTTTACCGGGTTCTTTGTAACCAGGTTCTGGCTGCCACCATTTGAGTGTGGCGTAAAACAAATTCAAAATTCAAATGTTAGCAGAATCTGATTGTTTTGAAATATAACTGAAAAAGTGGTTGTGACCATACTGTACATGCAACCTTGTCTGATTTTAGGTCACAGAATCGAGGAGATTCCAGAAGTACCATTAGTTGTCAATGACAAAGTCGAGGAATACAAAAAAACAAAAGAGGCTGTTGGTCTTCTGAAACGTCTAAAAGCATGGAACGATATTAAAAAGGTTTGTACAAGCTGATGTGAGAACTATCCAGAGGTAGATATGCATAAAATATGCATAATATCCCAATTTGCAAATTGTACTGGTACATTTAGAACTTTATAATTTGCAACACTAACGAGAATAACTGCTTTGATTGTAGTTAAAGAGAAATGATGAGTTGCCTTTGGTCCGTGTTTTTGATTTACACATGATATGTAAAAAGGCTTCATTTTCTGACTCTTTAGATATAGTCCTAGAAATTCTGCTACAGTAAGACACAGCAATTGATTTCCACTTTACAGTAATTAAGTATCACTTGAATAATTCTACAGGCCCCTCAACCATAAAATTAAGAATTGTTTGTAAGTTAGTTTGAAAATATTTTTAACTTCAATCTTGTCTTGATTGGCCAATTAGATTTCTGATTCTGGGTCCAGGTATCTGACTATCATATGTCGACGCCGTGGAATTAAAAGGTCATAACTACAATTTTCAAACTTTTCAGTTGAAGGGAACTAATTTTCAATTTGACTAATACAGATATTGTAACAGTAACTTGTATTTGTATTCAATACCAAAGTCAAAATAAATAAATAGCGATGATAGATTTCAATATATTACATATAAAAGCTTAATTAGATGTAGATACGAACTTTCAACAAATGATACCCAAATTAATTGTACAGTATCTGTCACTTACAAATGTCACTTTTTCCTAATTTTCTTGGATACTATTGGGAGTTTTGACTTGATTTATTCACAGGAGAATGCAAAATTGAAACCTTTACTAAAAAAATAAGAAGAAACTTGAAAGTCATAAGTGCGTTAATGTATTTATACCAGTAACCAGAATTTCAAGTTTTCTGTACATGAGCAATTTATATTTGATTTACCAGTAAATGACGGTAACTTGCTGCGATATATAGTTCTGAGGTCGATGCCTATGTTTACCGTCAGAGGTATAATTGGCTTTGTTGGCTGTTCAGACAAACCTGTACAGAGTTTTATGTACCTTTTCTGCATGATTTTTAGATCCGAGTGCCTAAAATTTGTACAAAAATTGTGTTGAATATCAGTAAAATAAAACTTTTCTCTTCACAAAAGGTTTACAACTCAAAAAGATTCAGAGCTGGAAAAGGAAAAATGAGAAACAGAAGAAGAATAATGAAAAGAGGTCCTTTAGTTATTTATGGTCAAGATAATGGAATATCAAGGGCTTTTAGAAATATACCAGGTAAGGTTTAACCGTTAATAACGATGTTTTCCTAAAACAATTGAAGAGAATGATGAATTGCCTTTGGTCCGTGTTTCTGAAACACTTTGATCTCTGATAGGCACAACTGACTCATGTGACATAAATTTGAAATGCACAGCTGACTCATGTGACATAAATTTGAAAGGCATAACTTACTTATTAGATACAACTATTATAATACAAATTTGCGAGTCACAACTTATTACATACAACTTTGTAAGTCACAATTGAAATATATACATAAATGAGAGTCAAAACAGCATCTGAAATATTGTGTGTACAACTTTTTGAGTTGCAACCAACTTATTGCATACAGCTTTGCGAGTCACAACTTGTTACACAACTATGAGAGTCATAACTGACTTGTATATTAAATACCAATTTTTAGCTCACCGGATGAAAGTCAGGAGAGCTAATGCCATACCTTCAGTGTCATCAGTGTCCTGCCCTATATCTTTTTAACCGCAAGGGACAGATCTTTGCTATCTCTCATATAGATTCCTTTTGACCAGAGCTTTCATTTGGTACCTTGACTTTTATATAAAACTTTATCCTTGGCTATAGCTTTTAAACCATGAGGGATAGGGCTTTTATTTTTGACAGACTTCTTGTGGCCATACCTTTATTTTTGGTACCCTGATTTTGACCTTGGACTTTGACCTACTTTTCAAAAATTTAAACCATGAGGGATAAGGTATTGATATTTCACATATAGATTTCTTATGACCAGTGATTTCATTTGGTACCATGATGTTTGACCTAGTGACCTTGGACTTTGATCTTTTAAAAAAAATTTAACCCGAGCTGAAGTAATAAAAATTATTATTGGTCCTTTGACCTTAAAATCTGACAGCTGTGAGTCAAATACCAATTTTTAAAATTCCCATTTCTGCAAGCTTTGCCATCTTCTGACAATGCTTGTTAAGTATTTTGGTACTCTATGTTTGTGAAAACATTTCAGAGGATTATGGAACATTTGCTAAAATGGATGCAAACGTAGATGAATTATAACTTTGATATATATAATACATTGATTTATTATTTTAACAAGTATAACATTGATCAATGTTTGTTATTTTGACAGGTATAACATTGATAAATGTTTCACGCCTCAATTTATTGAAAATGGCACCAGGAGGTCACGTTGGAAGATTCTGTATTTGGACAGAATCGGCTTTTAGAAAATTAGACGGTCTTTATGGTACATGGAGAAAAACTTCCAGTGATAAAGCCAAATATAAGTACGTATGATTGATACCGTCAAATTAACATAACCTAGCGGGGTGGAGTCCAGTGAACCCTTTCGTGACCTGGACGAGTTTAAGTTTAAGCTAATAAAGCATAATGAGAATTAAATTACACAGGCAATTGTAATCGTTCCTAAGTGTCACCGATGTTGTATCTAGGGAATTAAGTGGTTTTCCCATGCAGGTTGTTATCACCGAAACCTGGGTAGATTCATCCGTATGATAAACAAAAGCTTACTCCACCCCACCAAGTTATGTGAATCAGACAATACTTGTAATAAATGTACAAATGCTCAGTGTGTATAGTCTTTTCTTTACCCTGTCAACCCCACAGACCATAATAGACTGGTCTAATACACTAGAAAGAGAATACCATTAAAATATTTGGTGTTGAAAGGGTTAAAAAAGTACAACTGCATCAACATTTTCCCTTTCCATACTATTTCATCATTTCTAGAATATGTAAAGGGCATTGCCAATATATGGCAGATTTTTCCTGATTTTTGTCAAACCTTTGAGCCAGTGATGAAAAAAAATATATAAACGCTGACTACTGTTGATGAAATAAGCACGTCAGACTGAGGCTCACTGTAAAAGCTTATGGGACAACATCGGAATCCGCAGTTTCAAAAGATACAAGCCTGAACATGTCTCCGTGTTTGTTTGGCCTTTCAAACTGGCCAATCAATAATAAAACCTGTGTTACATAATATGCCCACTTCAGTGCCTTCTCGGGGGTTTCCCAAAAAAGTGAGCACAATGACAACCTGCGGTATTTTTTTTTAAATATATTTTTAGCTTTCACAGTCTGGAAGTAATGTATTCGTCATCAGTTAACAGGGATGTTTTTGCTATCTCTCAAAGAATGTGAGAGTGTCATTTTGGTATTTTTATCATGAAACCATGGCTGTGGCATACTGACTGTCATCGCTTTCATTTGGTACCCTTTTTGTTAAACTTTCAAAAATTTCATGAGGGGATAGGGTATTGATGCTCATTATCTCTATTAAACATTGACATATATTGAATTGAAATTTGGTCAATTATTTTTTTTGCAATGAGCTTGTTAAGTAGACGCAGGTGGAACATTTGCTAAAATGTTCATATTTTTTGTTGATTTTATTATTTTAACAGTTGAATGATATTTGGCAAAGTTATGCCCATTAGACTTGGAAAGTTTAAAGAAATTGGACAGTTTCTGATGGTCTTTTGTTTACATCTAAATCACACATAAAGCCAACTTTGATACCGTCAAATTGAAACTTGGTTTAAGTTTAAGCTTGTATTATTTGTTCCTAAGGGGAAAACCAAGTTAATATTCAGAAAGATTTTTTGTTAGACTAGCTATGGCCCTGTGATTGTTAGCATTTGTGTTGCTCACACACGTCTGGTGTAAATAAGACATATCATACATGGTTTACAGTACTTTGATGTTAAGTTTAAAGTGAACTTGAAATTTCCAAAAGTCAGAATCTAAATTATGAGGACAAGATTCATCCCAGAATGGGTTTATTTTTTTCACACAGTAAAACTTGCCCACTTATTTAGTGAGCACAATGTCATAAAGCTTTCACAAATGTATTCGTTAGAGCATGTGAAGGGTATTGTCAATTTTTGGCCGATTTTTCCTGATTTTGATCAAACCTTTGAGCCAGTGATGAAAAAAATATATATAAATCCTGACTACTGTTGATGAAATAAGCACGTCAGACTGAGGCTCACTGTAAAAGCTCGTGGGACAACAGTTGCAGTTTAAAGATACAAGCTTAACATTTTCATGTTTGTTTGGGCAGAATGGGTTTAATTTTTTTCATCACTTATATTTAAATGGTTTGAAATAGATAATATGCCTGCTGTTGATGAAATCAGTGCCCTGGACAACTCTTATGACATTTTCAGTGAGCATTAAGACGACCTTGCTCCTCTTAAAGCGACCTATCAACTACTAAGTCTGTTGTATCTATCTGATCATCATATGTAATAAAAAATGAGTTGTATTTTTATTTCATTTAAAATGGTATTAACTATTTATGTATCATTGTTCTATATTTGCAGTTTACCAATGCCAAAAATGGCCAATACAGATTTATCTCGTCTATTGAAGAGTGACGAAATACAAGCAGCTATACGTGCTCCTATGTAAGTTGGTCACATGTGTATCTAGTATTTCTGAAGAGAAAAAGATCCAACATTTCTTATTAATTGAAAATATTAAGATAAGCTGTAAATCCATAAGAAATAATACATTTCGGAGTATTTGTCTTGATTGATTTTAACAAATTTTCTATATTCTGAAAATGAAATATTGAATTCTTGAAATTGATAATCCAAATGTTTAATCATCTTTTATCGATAGGACTAAGTAATCGACTTTTATCAGTAGAACTAATGTTAAAATCTGAATTATTTTGAGTAGTGGAAAATGAACATGTACTTATATTTTCAGACGAGAAAATAAGAGAAGAATATTGAAAAAGAATCCTTTGAAAAATGATAGAATTATGACACGTTTGAATCCATACTCTAAAGTTACGAAAAAAGCTGCAAAGGCAATTGAGAAAAATCAGAAGGCTGCAAGACTCCGTAAACTAAACGAGAAGCGTGGGGTAGGTTATATTGATTTATTTGTTAGCAAGTTGTTCCGTGATAGTAATTTGCAGAAGTTTATTTGTTGTTGATTTCTTTCTGACCAGTGCAAGAAAAATGCAGAATTATAGGTTTTCTAGTTATGTTATATATAGTTTTATTTTGCCATGGACTAAAATGTCATTTCCTTGGGTATAAAAAAAAAAACAGTTTTAAGTATTCTGACTCACTCTCCACAGAAATATGTCGGGTTGATCAAATCCATGAAAGGAGGGACATATTTCCATGGATGGATGGTCACAAACTAAATAACTAATAGTGTTCAACTTGTTAATTACCATAAGCATAATTTTGTGAAAATAAAATTTTGAACTTGCACAAGTACTTTTCTGGTATTCCGTCATTTACTGTTAAACTGGTGTACAGATGTGATCTTTTACTTTGGAATTACAAAGTTTGGCCTTAAGTTGGCTTTTTCAACTTTCTGGGTCAAGTTTGAACAACCCTGTACTAGTGACGAGTTACACAAATTTATATGTGTTGTATTGCAAAATAGTAAAAAAAAAATTGTGCAGTGATGTTTCTACAGTAAACCATTTAAACTTTTTTATCATCAATTTCATTCAATACGTTATTGTTAATTGCAAAAGTAATATTTTTGATATGTGTGGAGGGATATGAATCAAGCATGATGATTGCCTTTGGTCCGTGTTTCTGAGTTGACCTTGATATCATTTTAGGCTAAGACTGACTTGATTCATGTTAACTAGAAGACTTAGTATAGTCATTTGAATAGTCTCTGTGTTGTATGTGTGCTAAATGTAGTATGATTTTCTGTAGGTAAAACCAGCAGCAAAGCCTGCAGCAGCAAAGGGAGCTGTTAAAGGAAAGAAGGCCGCAGCCAAGAAGTAAATACAGACTGACTGCAGTGGAGAACTTATCTAGATAAATGAAGATGTGATAATCCAACTTGACATATTTTTAGTTCAAGTAATTTCATGAGCTTTATAATTTGATGTAAAAATGCAGATTTAGACCATTCAAGTACAGTACATGAAAGTGAATCAACTGGATCCATCTGGAGTAGCTGGAAGCATAATTTGTTTTTGTAACTTGCGACGGTAATGGTGCTTGATATGTTCTCCTTGTCTCTCTGAATTAAAACATCTGGAACTCAAAAGAAAGTTGTTATTTTTATCGTGTAATAATAGCCAATTATGGGTTTGCTGTGAGGGCTATCCTGTTAGTAGTAAGGCTTCTGGACAGGGCTTATGATCTTTCACATATAGATTGCTGTATGACCTGAGTTTTCATTTGGTACCTTGACATTGTACATTGGCCTAGTGACCTTAACTTTTGACCTAATTTTCAAAAACTTTAACTTTGGCTATGTCTTTTAAACCATGTTTGATATGGCTTTGATATTTCACATAGATTCCATATGACCAGAGCTTTCACTTGACCCACTTTTCAAAAATTAAAGAGTTTCTTAACATTTGCTGGACCCTGCTAGGTTTATGGTGTTTTTTTTCAGTGAAGTTTGGGCATCCAGTATAAATATGGTAGGTCAAAGTCAATATTGGCTGAAGTATCTTGGAAGCATAGGAGATTAAAACTCTATAAAATAAAATTGGTATATACATGTGACCGTATCATTCTGACAAATTGTTGAGGGGCATATTAATTTACCCCAGTCTGTCGGATCATCCGTACAGATATAGATGTATGGTTTGTCCTACTATCTCCTTTTATAGTTTTAGAGCTACAGCTTATATATTTTGTAGGATGTTTATTACATATAAAAGAGGTGTGCATGTCCACAGGATTTTGATTTTCAAAATGCCATTTGTACTTGGTCATTTTTTTGTACTAAAGTCAGAAAAGGGGGGGGTGTTAGATATTCAAATGGTGTATAAAGTGAGTTTTGAGGCATTTTAAAATTGAGAAAAGTGAAAGTTGCTCAAAATCGGTAAGACTTGCATCCCTTCTTTGACGACATCTGTTACTAAATGACGGTCACTCGCCGAGTAGATCTATATATAATATTAAACAAAGTATGGTTTCCTTTGCTGTCTTAATTTCTTTAACGCAATATATAGATATTCCCGTTAATTTTCAACAGATACTCAAAGACAAAGGTACATGTGTAGATAGATGTCATTAGACGTGATGGGTTTAATCTATAAAATTCTACCATAATGCCTGTTATAATTATGTGCCAAACATTAACGCTGACATAGATACTGTACTGTTGGCCTTTAGATTTAGCAGACCATTGGATCTACTGTGATATGTGAATAAAAGGTATACTTCTGTTTTTATATGATATGCTTGGATGATTCCAGCAATTTTTAAATATTGCTTTATTTCCCGAATTGTGACTTAAAAATGTCTTCGCATTTTCAGTTCACCTGGCCCAAAGGGCCAAGTGAGCTATTGCTATAGCCAAGGGTCCAGCGTCCATCTGTTAACTTTTGCATTTAAACATCATCATTTCGAGAGCAAGTGGGCCAGTTTTAACCAAACATGGCATATAGCATCCCCATTTGAAGCCGCATAAAGTTTGCGATTGAAAAAGATATAGGACCAATAGGGGCCCGAAAAAGATCGAAACTTGATACATATTTAAAAATCTTCTCACGATCCAATGATCAGATGAGTTTCAAATTTTGTATGCATGATTGTTTAGTCAATATCTACAACGTTTGCGAATGGAAATGAAATCTGTCCATAAACAAGCCCCTAGGGGGTGCTTCAGTAACACACGGTATATTTGTATAAGAAATTGTTTAATAACTCAAAACTTTTCAACTTTTTGTATACAAAGATATATGAGAAAGTTGTTAGGCTATCTGAGGATCATTTTGACAAAATTTCAAGATTAAAGGTGAAGGTCACAGGCACTTAGTAAACGGAATATGTTTTTTTTGGTAAAATTTTTGACTACTTCTCCAGAACCATTGGAGCAATTTGAACCAAACTTGACAGGAAGTATAACCATGTAAAGTCGCATTAAGTTTGCGGATAAAAAGGGGCTAGGATCAAACATGGCTGCTATGGCTAAATAGAGAGCAAATAAGTCGGCAGATATTTTTGATTTAATACATGTATCTCCAAAATAATTAAAGCCAGAGAAAAAAACGTTACCTTCAAATGAGCAGCTTGCAAAAATCTACAAATATTTCATTTTGGTGGAAATTGTAGGGTCGACCCTCATGTGAGTTATTTCCCCTTTTTGTGAATTTTTCATGGTTTTGGATGTTTTTTTTTTTACATTATCTTGAAAAGTATAATAGAATAAAAGTGATTGAAGCAAAAATGTTCAGCATGCAAAGATCTACAAAAAGTCAATAGAGCCGAAATTGTCAGGTTGTCCCTTATGGGAGTTATTTCCCCATTTAAGTGGATTTTTCATGTTTTTGAATGTTTTTTTACATTATCTTGAAAAGAACAATAGAGAGAAAGCGAAAGAAGCAAAAATGTTCAACACGCAAAGATCTACAAAAAAGTCAATAGGGCAGAACTCTTATGGGAGTTATTTCTGCTTTAAGTGGATTTTTCATGTTTTTGACAGCTTTGTCCTATTGCCTTGAAAAGTATAATACATAGAGCGAAAGAGAAAGAAGCAAAAATGTTCAATATGCAAAGATTTACGAAAAAGTAACAGGAATTAAATTGTCAGTTAACCCTTGTGACGGTGATCCTTGTGAAAGTTAGTTCCCCTTTTAAATGGATTTCGCATGTTTTCTACTGTTGCAAATTATCTTGAAAGATCTATAAAAATATCGGCAAGGCAAGTCTACCCTTATGCAAGTTAATTCTCCATTTCAATGAATTTTTCAAGCTTTTGGTTGCTTTTCAGTATATTGTCTGTAAAATACATTTCACCCAGGTGATTATTAAGGGCCCCAATGAGCCTACTGTTTTTCATGTTTATCAGCCATTTGATCTTTTACACATTTTTTTTATGTTTTCTGCAGTGTTGACCAATTTTGAAAGGTGAGTCTCTTGTTTAAAAACTTATTTGGAGGGGCGTCAGATATTGCTATGAATGATTATTATATCCCTCCCTTGTAAATGTTCTTGGTCTATTATCATATATGTCTAATTGCTTATACACCCTGTAAAAAAAAATTCCCTCATAATCAGGATGGGGGTTGATGAATTCTATAGTTAGAGCAGTACGTAGTAAAATCGGCACCTAGTCATTTCGCCGAATTGGCACCAAGATTTGGAACTTGAATATTTCAATAAACACATTACTTTTGAAAAGCCGGTTGAAATAAATCTTAGCTGGTGCTGATATGAACATTTTAAAATTGGGAAATAAGTGCTAAAATAAATAGTACGAAGTGCCAAAATGATTTTTCCAAGTGTCAATCTAACCACACTGAGTGCCGAATTGAACATTTTCGAAGTCCTGAAATTATTCAGTGCCGATTCGAATTGCACCCAGGTTAATAAGATACTCGTCACGACGTAAGAGGTGCTCATATCCGAGACTGGAATATAAATTTTGTATTTCAATATAACAGAAGAACGGGGTAAACAGGTGCTTAGATTTGCCTCTAATCAATTTACCGGTAGGTTGTGTTATTTTACAATCTTTTATACTTTTTGACATGCTTAATAAAATATCTTGACCCGATATGGTCATGACTAATCATGTATCAGGAGTAGGGGCCTTGATCGTCCTTGCCATGCGGGTCCAAATATACCAAACTCGAAACTCTCTGTTGGATTCTCTTTCCGAATCGCTGTTCTATCGCTGAACGCCAAGTTACTGGCTCTGGCTCAAACATATACTGTCAGATTATAGGATTCGAGTGAAGCCGCACATGTCGAAAGTGTGCGTTCTAGGTCTTCTATGTCCCTGTCTTAAGTCAATTTTTGTGGGAATCGGTGAAATCTCATATAGGCTTATTGCTATGATTTCTTTTTATGTAGTCAGTGACGTCATCACAAGGGAGAGGTAATCAGGTTACTACAATTCTTAATGCACATTTCCTACCTCAAAAATATCACATCAGGGAGAGGTTTGAAGTAGTAATACTTTGCTATTGTAATTTTTTTAAATGTATACAATCAAATTATAAAAGAAAAAGTATATGTTAATTTTTGCCACACTTCACCTTTAATGTCCCTTATGCAATAACTTAATTTCTTATGGTCACGTGGGGGCATCATTTTGTCTTGGAGACAGCACAACAATTTCAAGTTGCACTTCCAACATCATCGTTTGTCAAATCTAAAGTACATGGAACTGTACTCCTGCATATGGCAGAACACAGTGGAGGCATTGTCCATATCTAGTTATTATATATAACCCATAATAAAAATGATAGAGACATGTATACCGTGTTCAACCCATTGAATGCAATATTGCTAAACTGCACAATATATAGCTAAACTGTGCACAGAATAACTAGCGTGCACACAATATAATAAATGTTAAACTGTGTGCACAATATATTTTTTAAACTGTACACAATATGGTTTAACTGCGCAGAATATAACTAAAATGTGTACACTGTATAAACTGTGTGCACAATATTTTCAAACTGTGCACACAATATAACTAAACTGTGCAAAGTATAATTAAACTATGCGCACAATATAACGAAACTGTGCACACAATAGTATTTGTTAAACTGTGCACACTAAAACTAAACTGTGAGCACAATATAGTATTTGTTAAACTGTGTGCACAATACAACTAAACTCTGTGCACAATATAATAAAGAATATACTGTATTATATGTCACTAAAGCCTGAAAGGGGTGTCATAGTTGTAGTTATTACCATCACCTATCAACATATTCTGTTGCTGGGGGGCTACAACTAACTAAAAAATATTATCAATTGTATGTGAAAAAGGGGGAGGGGCACGTATAGGGACAACAGGCACTTAATGAGTCTAATACAGTATATACTAGATTTTATTTTATTAACAAAGTTTCACCTCCTTTACTCAGAAGAGCATAATGCTGATAAATGATTTTGAAGGATTTTGTCCCTTGAAAGTGGGCTACATGTGTATGTAGGATTACTAGTAACTGCGACAAAGTATTGAGCACTACATACATGAACAAAGATTTATAAACACGAACAATAATATATACAATGGCACCCGTCTTTCTTTTAAGACCACATTCTGAAAATAATCCTTTGAATAAAACCTCTACGACTGACCACATTTAGGTGGCAGATGGGGTGGTTTCTCAAGACAAGTTCTACGGTATTTGAGTTCACAGACAAATCCCTTTGCAAGTTTACATGAAAGTTAATCTCTTGCTATATGGAAGTAATTTATGGTAATAAAATTTGATATAATGTACATGTATATTCACTTGGTAGAGTAGTTAGGGCACTACAATTTTAACTTCTTGTCTATGTGATTCAAGCTCCACTGGAACCTAAGGTGATTTTGTAGGAAAAATTCCCAGTCTACATGCAGAAGGATAGTGTTCACTTCTAACATACTGTACACTTGAAATTTTTTTGCTCTCATTTAATTTTTGCCCTTAGATGAGAGGGCAAATTTAAAATGAGGGCAAAATTTTCAAGCAAAATAAGTGAAGCAATGAAATTCAGCCATTCTTGAGACTATGGTGATTTAGAACGAATTTAAGACGGGTTGAATTTGTTTTCTTTCATAGAAGGACAAAAATTATCAGGAGTATTCAATATATTGTATAGTGTTTATTGAATTTGGTTACGTCAAAGCCTGAACAATCACAGACCTCATATGACAACAGAACAACAAACAGGCTTCCATAAGTACCAATTTTTTAATTAATGGAATGTAACTAAAGCATAATCTCATTGCAACAAAAAGAAATTAAATTAAAAAATAAAGGTGTGACAATATAAATGATTATATGTAAGTCAATACATAAAGTTAGTGAATGGTTACATTAGAAACCCAATCCCAATTTTATATATTCGTTACCATAGATACATATAATTCAAATCAATTTTAATACATAACATAACCACACAATGGCAAGGAAAAAGCTCAGAAAAGATGTGTATGATGCAAGTCATTTACGAGAAAAAAGATTGTATAAACAGTATTTAAGTGACATCTCAAGAAATTTAATATCAATCTGATGCACAACACTTGAACATGGCAACTATAATGATGTCATTTGAAAATGTAGAATTACAAACAAGACATTGTCATATGGCAAGAAAAAAAACCCACAAATACAATAACATTAATATCTGCTTTTTTTACAAAAAAAAAACAAAAACAAATAAATCTCTGAAAATCTTTAACAATTTGACAATAATGTGATTAAATGTAGAGAAAATTGTAACCCAACGCAAGCCACTTAATTAACATATGAAAATTTCGATTCTATGCCTCATTTTAAAGGTGGTTTTGATGTTATTAACATATCCGTGTTATCATGTTATTCCTCTTTTGTGGTCAAAAGAATTGGTAGAGGCATCCTGAACATACTAAAATATTATTTTATATATCAAAAATTGAATAAATTGATGGCAAGTAAATTTATGCCAGTTTTTTTTTTTCCTAAGTTAAATTCAAAATGTGCTGCAATTGCACTTTTCAACCAGAACTAAGCCATTCATGAAAATTTTAAAGTCTCGTAACCTTCACAAAAATAGTCTAATCTGAACCTAACTGGGATCTTTTTTTATTGATATATAAAGTTAGATACCAAATCTAAAGAAACTTATGGTCAGACTGACCAAAGATAATCTGCTCGCCCCCTAAAAACCCAAATAAACAAAATATAACTAGCCTACCTACTAGTGCTAGGAACTTAGCCTCATATCCATACCTGACACATATCTGTATCAATAACATGCAAGACAAAATGTATGATGAATCGCCTCTCGTAAACATGAAGTTTGAATTCATTGTGAAAACCAGCCATACCATCAAATTGTCAGTAAATAAATTTATAATTATGAAGAGTTGATCACATATACAAATAGAAATACAAATTTAGGATATTTTGATTGTATATTTCAGCTTAGAAAAAAATCACAGCTTGTAAGTGAAAAAGGCAGATGAGGGCCTTGTTGTGCACCCAAATCCCCATCTTTAATACCCCACAGATGCTACCTACCTAGTGTAATTAAAACCACATCTCTTATTAATCCTGTTTACTGATAGGCTATATATTTGCCATATAAATGATAAATCAGAAAACAGGACCAGTACCAGTGAGAGATGTTTTTTTTTTTTAATTAGATTGCTACCTACAAAAGTTGAAGATAATTGTCATACAGATATTGGAGGAAATGGAAATGTTTATTACAACGGAGAGTGTGTGTCCAGTGTATCGTGGGTCCCATTGTATTGCATTATTTTTATATTCGAAAACCCTTGTCTATTACACCATCAATTTGGAGGATTATTATTAGCAGCCTATCACTGCAGTTTTTCAAAAGACATCTCTCTGTGAAACAGAAAATATTGCATAACTCTTATTAGTAAATCACCTGATTTCTCTAGATCATTAAGTACTGCAATACAATGGACTGCCAGTATTCAAAGAATTTGAAGAGATAACATCACCTGTGTAACTAAGGTTACTTCAAATTATACAAAATAGGCTATATACATTTCATAGATATTGTATCAAATTACAACTGGTAATATACACCTGCAAATGTCTTGGGGGCGAAAGTGTTAAAAAAGAAATTCCAAGTTCTAAAATTTTAGTCTTCCATGTAAATGGAAAATAACATTAGTTGACAAAAAAAAAATTAACATATTAATGGTTAGTTTAATTACGGTAGTTTACAAATAAATGAAATGGTGTTATTTATGAAGTGGGCACATTCATATCATTTCAAATCCCCACTCGATAACTTTGATCTTAAAAATAAGATTTACACTTCAATACCATAAAAAAAAAAATGAAAATGCATATATGCCTATAGCAAATTTGACAGTTGTATTTAACAAAAATTGTGAATTAGGCTACTTCTGTAGTTCTGTGTAACATATGAAATGTTACCTGTCCATAAATAAGTCATGAAACTGCAAGGATATTTTAACACAAAAGACAATAACATTATCACTACTTGGATGAAATCTTTGGCAAAAAGCCACATATATATTTTGACTACACAGATTGTTTATATATATCAAGCCTTAATAAAGTGGATTTCTTGGTATTAAACTGAGTAGATAAGAACTTAAAAAGCTGTAAAAAACCGACAACAACATCAAATGTAAACAATAAACAAAACATTAACAAATAAAGTTCCCTAAAGGATCATTTCATAAATTCAAAATTTCAGGGTTTACTACCAGAACAGGTCCTTGTCATGCACATATGCTCTTAACAATTTTGTAGATACATTTCTCTCTTAACTCATTCACCCCTAAAACCATATTTGGACTTGCCTAAGTCACTGATTTATAGAAGAGTTCATTATTGCTCAGGGGTTGATGAGTTAAAAACATCAGGAACATGGTTCCATTTTGATATGGAAGATGTTCATGGTTGAGAGATGTGAGGCCAATATGACTGTATATAAATATTCTTAAAAATTGATCCAATCTTTCTAACTCAGAATATTACATGATATTTAGAGTTTAACGCCCCATTCCACCATTTTTTCTTTATATGGTGGCGGCCAGTTTTTATTGGTGGAGGAGAAAACCCCGGTTACAATATACCCAGGAAGAGACCACTGGCCTTCCGCTAGTAAACTGACAAACTTTCTCAAAAAAAATCAGCTTAGTTTCCAGTGGGGCTCGCACCTGTGCTGACCAGAAGTGAGAGGCTTCGTGGTTCAAAGTGCAATGCTTTAACCACTCAGCCATGGAGGCCCCAATATTACATGGTAACGATCTGTCTGGTAATACATCACATATCAACAGAAATGTTTCCCCTTCATTTCTGGTCAAAAGGTTAAAAGTCAAATGTTGTTAGGTACAATACATATACTATATAAATCCATTACAAATAAATAAGTTTTGATGAATTATGCATTGTAGTTTGACAAAAAAATTCACGGTAAACACTTAAAATTTTTCAGGTGATATTTTTCATGGAACATAACTTATGCAAAATAATACACCCTGTTTTAGAATGACCTTTTGACTTTTTGACTGAACCCATACATCGAAATGGCTTACTCCATTAATATAAACCATCGGCAAAGCTATGATTTCCCAAAATTATTGCCCCATAATAATAAATGGGACATTTTCCCTGTGAGTATACATGTAGATGTACAATTTAGATTCCAATACTGAGATTAAAAAACAAACAACATAAAAAATACATGAGCCTATTACACGGTTGAACATGCTGAATACTGACAAAAAAATCATTTGTCATCAATTCTGATAAACAATCAACAAGAATGACATACATTGACTCATACACCCCTGGAGACACATTTGTACTGGTCTAAGTAATTGATTTATGGCAGAGTCCATTGTTTTTCAGGGGTTGATGAGTTAACATTTTTCAATTCCAATGAATAGAGTGGAACCCGTCTTGTTAGAGTTAGACCACCGTTATAAAGGACTCCCATTCTTGAGAACACACATTCAGAAAACCACTTCGTTTACATGACTAAGTAATCTTTTTAATCTTTTAAATAAAATCTCTTTTGAAAGACCACCTGTCATGTAAGACTACATTTCAGTGGCAGACGGGGCATTCTTTCAAGACAGGTTCTACTGCACTAAACATTTAAAAAGTAACAATTAATCATGACATTTAACAAAAACACTTACAAGTGTACGCATTTTTCCTGAAGTCAATCATTTCAAAGTGAACAACATAAAGTAAGCGAAAAAAAACCCAAAAAACATTTCAGATCAAGAACTGAATGACCATGAGTTTAAGCACACTTAAATGAACCAAATTGTAGTCCGATTATTCTGGCAACAGAACAAAGTATTTGGCAGTCATTACTTTACCATCACTATAGCAACATATTCCATCACAGCACCAACATGTCATATCATAAAACATCTGGCAACATCTTCAAAATTACTACACTAATGTTCAAAACAACATACAAATTCTATCTAAAAATGTAATTCAAATACAGGCAATGTATGCGTATACATAGAGTGGAATCTCGTTATTTGGAAATCAGATGAGTCAACATTCCGGTCATGTCAAAGTTGAACAGCCAGTCCCAATTTTTAATGGATAGAAAAAAAAATTTAGTTAAAATTTTGGTTATTTCTTATTCCGGATATCTCTTAGTAATAGGGGCAGTGCTGTGAATTGCAAAATAATGAGATTGCACTGTATTTTGAATTATAATAACTAGCTTTTCTAGTAATTTGTCTTACATTCAAGATTTTGGTAAAGACGAGACTTTTAAAAATCACAAAAACAATCAATTTCTTTTATCATTTCTCAGAAAAAGAAAAAAATGTTTATTCACTGGTGCACAAACAATTCACAGTATTGTGACCTTTCAACTTTGGGATTGGAAAAACTTATGATGCTCATTTCTTGAATTCAATGGCTTGTAGGGACACTGTGCTGATCCTGCTAAACTCACTGACCCCTGAAAAACATTGGACTCTTCTGTAAATCAATGGTTTTTACCAGTCCAAATGTGTCTTTAGGGGTAAATGGGTAAAGATATAGCAAGGCTTGAAGCAGTCAGTCAACTTTAAGAAATGATATAATTTGTTTTTCTTAATTTTAATTATAGGCATCAACTCAACAGCCAATGCTATCAGTGGAGCAGAATTTGTGTTTATATTGGAATATCTTTCTCTGGAGAGAAAGTGCACTTTCAAAAATAGCAAGCTGAATTTTTAGGCCCTGGTTTAGTATCTGTTAACTAACCATTGGTTGCCAAGTAACAAAGTAAAAAGGCATAGCAACTGGCTCAATGTTGAGCACTGGATATAAGACTTCAGTGAATAATAGAAAAGGTACATAGCAAAAATGAAAAGCACTAGAATGCGAAAAAAGGTCACAATTGTATTTACGCAGACTGAAAACAACAGGATAACTAAAAACACTGAAACTCGAGTTGTATCGGGTATTATATATATATAAAAAAAATACTACAAAAGCTACCTATAAACAACAAGTATAATCTGAA
The DNA here is from genome assembly GCA_030159075.1 of Atrina japonica. Taxonomy (NCBI): domain Eukaryota; kingdom Metazoa; phylum Mollusca; class Bivalvia; order Pterioida; family Pinnidae; genus Atrina; species Atrina japonica. Next base: position 335,350 of record BROG01000080.1, read on the forward strand.
GTCAAATGCAATAATCCACAAAAATAATATAAATACTAAAATGTACTGCCCACCAATGAGTGTAATGTGTTGAATTACATTCAATAAACAAAAGTTTCACAAAACCTACCAACCACTGGGTGTCAGTGTATCTGTTAATTTACATCAAACGGCTACATACATGAAACCAAATTATGTTTGTGTAATTTCCAGATTAACCCCCATTCGACATTCATTTCATATCAAATTCGAATGTGTCAATATCACTTCACATAAATATTGCAAGAAATTTCACATGACATTTTTTCAAAGTGGGAACTTAATAAGACTAGACGTGCATGCTCAAATTGCAAGAAATCTATACAAAATAATTTCCTGTGAGATTTCCGATGAATAAAACATTTTTGTTGAACAAATATGCCATTGAGCAAGACCCAAATTCAGGAAATATGAGTTGACACGAATGGGTGTGGTTTCCTAATGATTGAGGTGTTGACATGATGCATTTAACATTTGCTCAGATTTTTATCCGATTTCTAATACACATGTATTCATAAATCAGACCTTTTATTCTGTCAAATATAATTGGTCTAATTTTATTCAAAATTATAAGAAAGGTTAAAGTTGTGGGACATCATGACAAAATAGACAGAAAACAATACGTCCCATACTTTTTATGTGGCAGACACACAAAAGTGCCTCTAAACATAACATCCTCGCGTGAATGGAAAACACTGATATTGCACTGTGACATCCAGTGTTCTAAAAAAAAAAATGTGTCCCTAAAAAAAACATGGAGGTTAAGTGAATTTCTTCCTTAAAGATTAATGGAAACTGACATGGCAATATGGAAATGGTGACAGATTGTCCATAATTTTTCTACTGGGTGTACAATAAATAATAAAAAAAAAAAAAGGGGCAGGTCAGGTAAGGAACATGTAAAATTAGCAGGGTGGTAAAACATTAGGGCAGGGCAGAGCAGGGCACCCTGCTAAAACCCTTCAGCTGGAAAACTGACACCCCATACATTTGTAAGTCTTCCAAGGTAAAGTGGCACATCTCGGCTCTGTCATAAACCGAAACACTGCGGCTGACATGTATTTTCCAAAAATAGGAATTCACAAGTAAAATATGCCTCCATGTGTTACAGGAATTTTGCTGCAGAAAACAAGTGTGTAACCCCTGTTATGATTCATTTAGAGTTTAGACTCTCGTTTATAAACATGTACCCATTTACCTTGAAAGATGTATACATATAATGAAATTAAGGAATTTTTAAACTTCAACGATAAACAAAAGTAAATATTTGTGTAATTAATGATGGGTGGTAATGCTGATGATTTTATAAAAGCTACGGGTGAAAACATGCCGTATCATGACAACAGGTATATACATAATTCAATGTATACTTATGATTGATCAATGTTGATTGATTGATTCTGTGTTCAAAGTCACGTAAACAATATTTCATTTCTACGTTTTGAATTATTATGCAATATGGTAATCAAATGGAAACCATTAGATCATGTCCTGAAAAAAGGGTAATCATGGGGTAAATACATTCCTAATTTTGAATTTTAATCAGACTGCAGCTTAAAATATTACTTCATGTTTTTGTGTAGCAAAAATGTGACTGCAACAAACAAACTCACTTGGAACTTTAATCAATGGTCAGAGTTTCAACTATTCATCCACACCATATCAAAATGATGGAGCAGGTTAAAAACCTTTTTGTAATCACTTGAAAATTACATAATGACAAAGTTGATTAATATTATACAAATTTACTTCAAATTCCCCTAAAACAAAACAAAGTTATAGGAAAATCCATAAATCACCTAATCATTAAATAATTTCAATAACTTTTGGAGTAGGAGACAAATATGCAAAGTAGCCAGGGAAAAAAGGTATCTGAACTTTGTGGTTAGAAATATAAATCGGCAATCATATTCTATAAAAAAAGCAAAAAAAAAAAAAAAGCCAACAACTTGCACTGCTTTTCATGAAAAAATCTGACAGAATTTTGTCAGCTGTTGGCTTCTATTCAAAGGCTTGAGTTGATGCTTATGTGCAGAAGAAATGATAATGCATGTACAACTTTATTTAATATATCTGGAACTGTTTTCAAAGATCAATGATGTAGGGTGTTCAATACACAAATGCCATTTTATGGCAAGTTACCATATGCAAAAGTTAATTGTTGAGAATTTTTTAGAGTATTTATAACTGGTCTTTGAGAATTCACAACTGCAACTTGTCTAAATTTTAATGTGCATGTGGGGAGAAAAAGATATGTAAAAATAACAAAACAACCCATCTACATTGGCCTACAGTACTGTTTTCTGAACACATTAATATTTATTTTTTATAGATAATTTCCTTCTCATGACAAAAAGATGATTTTTTTCTTGTTCATCAGAATCTAAATTTTCTCAGTCAATTGTTCATAGATGGTAGAGTTCAAATCCCTGCAATGGCATTCAATCTGTTACAATGTTGCAGGTGTCAATGACCTTTCTATCTCAAGGTCATTGAATATGCACAAGGAGAGTGTCAAAAGAATTATCTGCAATCATCGACAAAAAGGCAACATGGAATGTGAATTGTCCTGTTTTGTTCTAAGCACCATTGACTTTTTTCTCATTGTCTGAAAAAAAAATAATAATTAGAAAACCATAAAATCAAAATAAATTTATATTAAGACTCAGATATTAAAACAACCATATTTATACGACAGTTTCTACCAACTTATCTGCAAGTAGATAATTCTAATATTAGAAGCAAATCTGCCACACTGAACAATTTTTCAGTTGGCGGGCAGCTTTTCAATGGTGGGGGAGATAACAGGTTACCGAGGAGGAGACCATCAACCTTATGCAAGTAGACTGGCAAACTTCCTCACAAAAATCAGCTTAGGTTCCAGAGTGGCTTAAACCTGTGCTGACCAGAAGTGAGAAACTTCATGATTCAAAGCATGATGCTCTAGCCACATGGCCACAGTGGCCCAGCAAATCTTAAAAAGATTCATTTCTAGAATTTGCATTCTTTTATATACAGTAAAACCTGCTTTAACAACCACCTATGTATTAAGACAACCTGGTCATAAAGACTCATTTTTTGCTGTCACTAACAGTACCATTTGTGTACAAATCAACCTCTATATAAAGACCATCTCCCTATAAAGACCAGTTTTCTTGTGTCCCTAAGGAGGTCATTATATACAAGTTTCACAATACATGTACATAAAAATATCAGATACATAATGTACCAAAGTATAAATCTTCAGGATGTCTAGGAGACATATACAAATCTGATGAATATTGGACAAATATGGACCTCTGGAAACCCAGAGGCGGGATCAGGTGCCATGGAGGAGTAGGTATCTTTATATGATTTCCAGATCTTTTGCATTTGCATGTGAACCTATTGTTGAGAAAAAATAAATCACAGACCGGAAATTAAGAGTTGGACAATGTCTAAAACTATTTGACCAGGTAAATTTATATACATGTTTCTGGTTACTGGTCAACCTTAGGTTTTAGAAGATTTTTTTTCCAAAATGAAACCTGTTTTGTTTAACGGAAAGTCAATTTGCTCCATTGATAAATCTCACAATTAATAAGAAAAGTCATCTTTATTTGATAAAAATTATTCTTCTGTGACATATCAGCCTTTATGACATCAAAATTTTTTATCTGTATTAATGATTTCAATGTTGTACAGTTTTGGCAGTTGTATTATATCATGTTGTTCCCTTAAATAATATCCCTGAACTGCCACATCCTAGTATCCTACACACAAACAAGATGGATGCTGTATTCTACACATCACATTTGTTTTATACCTCTTTTGTATCCAGCATTACGATACAGTAGACAGTTACACGTAGAATTTAGTAAGGTCATTCCAAAACACACCAACATTTCACTTTATCACTAGATGTAACTTGGACCCAATCAAATGAAAAACTGATCCCTCATTGCTCCCGTTCTCTGATATGTCCTGTAGAGGATCTAATGAAATCCACAATGGGGTTACTAAAGCAATGAACTGTTGTCAGTTAGCATCCATGGGCTTATAAATGCCAACTGGACAAATTAAAACAAATTCTCCATGAAGAGCATCATATTTACTTATTTCTTATGTTTTTCTTCTTCTCTTTTCTACATTTTTTAAATTGGAATTCAAATTTCCATTAAGAATGTGCATCTGTTTTTGTAGGCACAATTCCTGGAACAGCTGTTGGCAGTTAACGAGACAATGAACAACAATGTCTTTTATAATGATTATATTATGTCAGTGTCAACGATGGTAAATATATGCAAATGACCTCCTACAATGTAGGTGTGTCTTGTTTGTCCAATAAAATGGTACTTTCATGATCTTGTCTTTCAAGACAAAATCTACGGTTTAACCCTTGGTGAAATAATAACCAGGTACATGTAACTTACATGTACTGTAGTGTGTGGCTAAATGATTACATTTGTTGAAGTTATGCACAAACTGAGCTATATAAACTGGTAAATGTGCCATGTACAGATTTAAGTACTTTTATGCCAATGTGTTTGATTGCATATAAAAACATAATGCTTTTTCACAACAAAGAAAAGATACGAAGGAAGATTTAACTATATATGTAAATTTAACTCATTTACCCATGAAGGCACATTTGGACTGGCCTGAGTCATTGATTTACAGAACAGTCCATTGTTTTTCAGGGAAAGGGATTGATGCATTAAATTGGATACATGTACCTGTGCAACGCCAGTATTGCCAAATGCTGAGAATTTATAACTTCAAGTCATAGCAATAAAAATAATATCAACAGATACAAGAACATGTATTAGCTACACAGGAAATAAACTCAGCAGTATTTTATTGAGGCAGTCTGCCCTTGTGCTAAAGATACTGTGTTTAAAATTATATTAGAGTTGTTTTACATCCTGACAAGAATTGTACTCTTACAGTCAAACTTGCATTAAAGGCCACCTCTGTATAAAGGGCACCTGCCTATAAAGGCCATTCAAACTATAACCTTAATCATTAACTCTTTTATAATGTATCTATGTTAAACCTCTTTAAAAAGGCCACCTGTCGATAACAGCCATCTTTATTGGTTCCTTGACAGGCCTTTTATAGACAAGTTTGAATGTATATTGAGACACCCATCGGCTATAAATAAAGTGCCAAAAACCTTGACCTTGGCTATGGACTTATGTGAATGCCATGAGGACTCTGTAAACTGCCATTCCCACAGTGACAATGAATGTTCAGCTCATCTGAAAGACACGTGACTTTTACTTCAAGTCGAGAGTTCCGTAAGGTTTTATGTACATGACATAATAACAGGAATCAAACCCTGGACCTTCTGCTTGCAAAGTAGACAATCTTCATGAATGAATGAACTGTAACTAGCTGTCTTACAAAGAACTTTTGAAAAATCATTAAAAAAAACCCAACAACTTCAATGTATGATGTATATATATACAAGTAAGATTACAAGAAATTCATGAAAAAACAACAAACCAAAGAATCTCATTTCTTCCTTCGCTTGTTCAATTCAAAGACTGTCATGTCATCATCGTCATCATCATCGTCATCGGCATCCAGGGGCTCCATCTCCATATCTGTCCCTCTGGAGGTTATAAGTCCATACCTCTTTGTTTTACTTCTTCTTCTCAATCTGTGCAAACCAAATACAATATCATTAAGGCTTTTACCACCAAGTAGCTTAATGATATGCTCTTTTCTTTTGTATTGGGTCAGTCTATTATGGTCTGTGGGGTTGGAAGGGTTAAGGCAGACTAAATTTAAGTTTTAATTTTACAATTACAGATCAGTCAACCCTAATTTTACTGCATGTACATTGTACATCTGATAAAAATAAAATAAAATGAGAGTTGTAATTCAAAATTCGTTGACCAGGCCATCCTTAAAAAATTGTTGATTTGCTATAACGCAACTCAGATTTTTTACTGTGAGTAGGCAGGTAGGTAGGATTTTTCTTTTTCAGAAAAGTGTAAACCAATAAATACCATATATATATTTCTATACATGTACAATATAACTACAATAATACCCAATGGGAAAATATTGGAAGACTGATAAAAAAAAAAAATTGATTAGCAGGGTTTCGAGTTGGAAGGTCGCCTAATAAATGCACCACTGTCTATTCAAATTGGAGCAGGCATCATTGTTCTTCCCATAATTCACATGATGATCACGTGATTGTATTAAAATGACATGCGGTTTTCCTAACCTGATACATCTAATGTTATGTTATGATGCAACAATGACTGAGTTGCACTTGCTTCAAGGCAATGCCTTAGTTCATATTAAATTTTTGTACTGTGTTTTCATTAAACATAACTTCTGTTGAATATTTCCCACCTCTGTTTCTATTTTGCTGTTCATAAAACAGGTAGGAAAAGTATCTGCCTGACAGGTCTCCTTTACATTGTGTAATTTTCATCTATTTTCACTTGAAATGCAAAAAAGTACTCACGATTTGGGTTAAATATAAAAAATCAGTCGTTATTAAAGAATCCATCATTTACTTTAAATCATTCATCCCTAAAGACACATTTGGGCTTGCCCAAGTCATTGATTTTCAGAAGAGTTCATTATTTCTCAGGGGTTGATGGGTTAATCTGTCATTGTCTGTGATACATATACACTAAACAATGCTAACTGACATTTCATCATAAGTGTTGTTTACAATTCTCCATCTCCTTGGCCGAAATTCTGCCCCGATCTTAATTAAGTTACTTTTTGGGGTAAAATCAGGGGCAGAAGTCCTCCTATATACATGTACATGTACTTTCTTTGTACATACATGTAGCAAGATGCTGTGAAATTTTCACTGCAATATACATCATTACATGTATATCAATCTTTCAAACTACCTATTTCTTATCGCTAATGTTTGAAATTTGGTAATTTGCTGTCACAGCATCTTGCTACAAAGAAAGTATATGGGAGGACTTTTGCCCCTGACCCCAATAAAGTAACATAAAATCAGAATTTCAGTTTATTCATCTACATATAACAATGCAAATTGTTCCACGTCCAGGGATTTGACTACACGTACATATACCTCCTCAATTCCGGTAGGGGTAAATACCAAAATGTACTGGAAATGACCAAAATGTACTGGAAATGACCAAAATGTACTGGAAATTACCAAAATGTACATGAAATACTAAAATGAACCACAAAAAGGTCGAAATGGAGGGTAAAACTATTAAAATGCATGCTATTTTGAGACTACGTGTATACACATGTTTATTTAGATTAATTAATGTCAAATCCAAACAACTGAGTATAACAGCAGAAATATACCGAAATGAAGATGTATTTTACGAGGTACTTCACAGCCAAGTGTATGGTTGATATTGGGTTACTGCGCTAATATAATCTAAGATTTGGGTTTGATATTAATTAAATATGTTAGGTGTATCAAAATAACTTGTATTTTAGCAGCCTTCATCTTCATTTTGACACTGCTACAATGCATTTCGGTGTTTTATGTACATTTCGTTATTCATCATTAAAGGCCCATGACCGGCAGTTTACGCTCAGCAAGGTTGTTAATTTTGTTTTAAATGATAATGTGCTTTGCAAAATGCTTATATCAAGTTATTATCTTCCCTTTCTTTTATGCTGCTAAGTGATTCATTGCTTTCTAGCAATTTGAGTCTGTTGATCAAAAAATGATTTTACTCGTAACAACAATAAATACAAATGGAGTTGTGTAATATTCAAGGCAACCTCAGATGAATAAGTTCAACATATGGGTTATTGTCATCTCGTATCCATCACAACTTGTACCTAAGTGAATTGATTAACTCATACCCATGTTTTAGCTGACTCGTGTCCATCGATTAACTCATTTGTGCCCATCACCTGTTTGATAGTAGAATTACTTATAAAGGTATACAGGTATTTACCTGTACCGACAAGGTAATTACATGTACCATAATGTTGTTTGGTATTGAAATATCACAACTATCTGTGGAAATGAATTGGCTTCAGAAGTATTTCACCGATGTCAACAGAGGTATTGTCCAATTCACAAAACGTGAAAGGCGGATTAACCTTTTGATTATCTTGTGGATGATTTTACTCACTTTTTAATTACGACTTTCTTTATGGGAAAAAACTTTTTGTTCCCCACTGGATACTCGTAGGTAAGATAACAAAAAAGAACGATTAATCTTGTCAGTTTAAATCTAATGTTGTTATTCTTTATTACCTAAAATTTTAACGTGTCCAGGTCAAGAAAGGGTTCACAAGACTACATCTTGCCAGGTCATATGGATATAGAGTAATTAAAGGGGTTGTTACAATTTTTGAGCTTTTGGCGATTTGATTTTGCTTTCAAAAACAAAGAAATTTAGTACCCCCGAATGTGCACTGCAGAGATGTTTATGTAGATGGGCGCCCTCATAGTCATAAAACCACAGTCCAGAATCACTATGCACTTGCCTACTCATGGTTTCATGTTCCCGAAACCACTCATGGCCAATGAATATTTATAAAGGAGTATGTGTGTTCAATTTATCGAATCACAGTAGTTGTCAGATTTTTCAGTTGTTTATATGACAGGACAGAAAATGTTCAATGAAATTGCACTGCTTGCAAACACCACACAACTGCCATGTATATAGCTATAATTTCAACCTACTAAAACATGTGTAGAATGTACGACATGGTCATCATTAACTGTTGAATATTTATTTTTTTCCATTGTGAAAATATATTTGGGTTATTTTTCTATGGTAGAAAATGTACCTGGGTCATTTGTCTATGGTGAAAATATTTTTATGCCTTTTCTACATCTGTAAAAAAAATCTGGAAAACGGGTAATTTTTCCTACTGGTATGAGACGATAGATCTTATTGGAGTTGATTCTTTCTAGACTTGTTACCATTTGTCATAATATTATGCAACTTCAGAGAACTTCCAGTTAAATATTTTATCTTATAATATATACATGTATGACCTGAAATTTAGATACCATGCAGTGCTAGATGCCAGATGTGAAAAGCAGCCTACAATGCAAGGAAGTGATGGCACTTGTAGTCACTACAAGAGAGGATTCCAACATCTATCAACAATGAAATCCCAGGAGAAGAACGGAGACACGATATCATTAAATGTTGTCAATGTTAATATTACGGAACCGGAAGTGATCTTGCCCGCCATTCTGTTGAGGTCACATGATATGAATACAACATTGTAACTATTCCGACAAAACTGAATGGAATGTAACAAACCGAAAAAGTGTAATGGATATTCATGATTCCTACGTAGAAAAATGATCGAGCCCGGGTAGTTTTTCTATGTGCTTCAGAATTAAATCAGAATTAAATGTAACCATAATTCCTTGTTACTGTGTACAAATCAGTAAAACGATGCGTATGACTCCTCCAATTGTTTTGGTTACAAGTCAATCAACCGTAGGCATGACTTAACAAAAAGGATACAAGTTGAGAATAGCATGAATTGAGATGGATCCGAGTTTACCAACATTCCACAAAGAAGTAAACATGTTGCCATACAGGTAGCAAATAAACAAAACACAAAGGACAGAAAAAGAAGGAAGATGGAGCTGATAAAGAATTCTGCTGTGTGTTTAGGAAGAGAAATAGAGCGTTGAAATGCTTTGAGGAAGGACATGTAGCTGAAAAAAAAATTAATAATTTGTCACCCTTCATTGAATTTCCCCTGAAGAAAACCTCAATCTGTCAAGACTATTTATTTAACACTTCTGTTCAATCGTGGGGTCTCAAACTGGTCAGGATTATCAATACTTTGTTTTTGTTTTTATCTACATGTATTTAACTTGAAAGTGGTAAAAGTATATGTATAGAAATACAATATTTTTATTCAGAATGTGAATAATTTCAATTTTCAATGAAATACTTCCCCCAATTTGATGTATTTTTATGTTTGACATGCTTTCTGTATCGATGTAACAGCAGAGAACAGTACATGTGCGATCACCAACTAGGGTTGTTTGTATCACGTTTTTTCTGACTAATTGCAGTGTATATGTCTACTAGTTTTGGTCAGTATGTATTGAAAATGTATGATGTGTGAATTGGAGAATTTTTACGATATTTCATGTACATGTAGTTTAATCTAAGCCAGTCATGGGCCTTTAATATACATTTTGATATATTTCTGCTATTATACTCAAATATTTGATCATAAATAAATATTCATTGTTGCATTATTATCAACCAATCAGCGAACGTTTTAGATTTTCTTATGTTCAAAATGGAGACAAACAACGTGAATGCAAAAAACGATGGGTAGCTAGAATAAAGGTCTCATAGATATGGAATTATGTCATGTCATAACTTAGTGTCGATGGATTTATAAATCTAAAATATCAAGTAAGCATATCAACAAATATCAGATGCAGGCAATAAGAAATAGATGGTTAAAATGATCGCTTAACTGCTGTGAAAATGTCACAGCATCTTGCTACAAAGAATATATATAGGAGGACTTCTGTCCCTGATTTTACCACCAAAAAAATCACTTAAAATCAGGCAGAAAAAATTCAGCCAAAGCAAAATTTCTGAAGTCAGGTGAAAATAAATGAAAATTCAAAGACCCAAAGGAGGTCTGTCAGCTGTACTGGTGTGGGATCTATTCTCGGACAAAATCAAGGTTTTTATCAAATATCTTCAATTCAACTGAGAGAATTACATTGAAATTTTGAATCACAATGGGCTACCTTTACGGCTTTAGATGTAATTGAATTTAATAAGTTTTGGTGGAAAATACGAAACAAAAAGTGAATTTAGCCCATGTAAAAAATTCATCCTGTATGCTGTAATCGTGATGCAGGACCTATTGTTGGACAGTAGTACTGTTTACGTTGAGCTGGTGATGTCACTTCCCTCCCAGCTTGTGTTGGACAGTACGATAGAAAGATGAGCGATTACAATGTTTTCGTGGAATTATTAAATCATAATTTTTGTATCATGTTTCATTTAATGTTTAAAGTCCAACAATGTATTAAAAATTTCTGGAAAAATGTTGTTCATTTACGTGCAAAGAGAAGTGTCCCACAATAGGCACTGTCCGAGAATATGTACCACACCAGTATATTTTTCCCATATGTTTTATAGAAAACAAAAATAGAAACGCAGGAGGGAAGAATGACTGCGTCATTTCCATAGAAATTAAAATAAACATACCTCCATGCTCTCACAACAAAATATATAATCACTATTGAGGTGACACCCATTAATACATAGAGCGTTCGCAATAGCATGCCCTTGCTCTCTTTCACTTTCTGCATAAAGGACTCTAAGCCACTCAGCTGCTTGCCACACGAAGTTCCATTACATGAACTGTTTGTTCCACTTGCTTCTTTCGGTTTCTGAGATATCTGTTTGACAGATGAAGTGGTCAACTTAACTGCACTCGTCGTGCTGGTGGTGGGAGGTAAGATGGGTTTCTTGCCACTGTCCTGTTTAATGTTAGCATTATCAATGTCATTTTCACTAACAACATTTGGCCCATTAGTAGGCTTCGCCTGATTTAAGACATCAGCGCAGTGTGACATGTGTAACACGCATATGAATAGAACTATTGCAGCGATTTTTAAAATTCCCCAATTCATGTTTCTTTTGTTGTTCTGTACAAACCTAGGAGAATCTTTTAAGTGTTTGGGCTACAGACAGCGCTATAAACATTCATACTCTCTGAACTTACAACAGTTGTACACATCACAAGTTTCTACTTCATGAACTACGTTCGTAACCTTTCTTATATTGACCACATTTATTTAAGGGTAAGCTAGGTAAATTCCGAAAAGAGTTACACTTCCGATTTAGGTGTAAGGATAAATTTAATCCCCTATTTGTTCATAATATTTTTTTGCCAAAAAATCATTAAGCTTAGTAAATGTCGTGAAAAGATGAAATATGTTAATTATCATGACTTTTGATATTAAAAACTTAAATATAAATAATATTATGATATATTGATATTACAGACATCTATTACATCAAACTGTTAGGGATATATTGAAATAGGAATATTTTTTTCGGTAACACCGAAAAAGAGTCACGTTATATTTCACGCCTTTAAAATATTTTATAAAGCAAGATTTGTCTACAATACTAGTAGTGGGAAAATGATATCAAAAGTAATTTGTTATTCTTTATATACATTAACGGTTTTAAAAATGATATATAATTTTGCGACTTTTAAATAGGCGCATCTTACTGGTCTGGCCTATTGACCGAACATACAAATAAAAATAAAGATAATCTGTCTCTTCTCCTTACTGTTGCACTTACGCTGTATATATTGGATCATTTGTCAATTCATTAGAATGATCCATAAAGTCATAACAATAAATCTAGTATGATATCTGAATTTCACTAGCTGAATCTGTTTAAATTGAAGAAGGGACGTCTTGCAGGTTTAAGTGTTATCATAATTTGACAAATGGCGGGAAATTTATAAACTACAGTATCTAGGCTAGGACCTGAGTGAATTAAGTTTTCTTGTTGACCTCTACATAGAATCTACTCGCGCATGTCGTTTCTAAATTGTTCTTAATTAGCATAATGCTAAATTTTTATTAGGTATAGACAGAGACACGTTTCTGGTATATATACCTATAGGGCCTAAGTTACAAAATTGTTCACTGACCTGCATCCTTTCCTTGCTTTGTACGTGTAAGCATTATATTTATTATAAAAGCTGTTAGCTTTATATATCGCTGTACATGTAGGCTTAGTCTAGGCTAATGTGACTGTAAATATTAATATATGTGAAGGACTTTTTACAGTAGATCTAAATGCTATTTTACCTATTTTTTGTTCAGCAATTAGAAATATCAGCGATATATAAAGCTAACATAGCTAAGCTTTATATATCGCCGGCAATGCAAACTGAAGTACAATGACTTGGGGTTATTAGGTAGTTTTACCTTCGTACCTTTAAAAATAGGGGTCTGGAAATTGTACTCAATCCTGATATCTGATTGGTTGAGCAGCCCAAAATAGGAATACTTTGTGACTGAAAAATATTTGTAATCAAGAGGCCAAGGGCAGGGAATGTGGTGTCAGATCGACTAAAGCCGGAACAACAAGAGGATTAATTGACCATAGGACCAAGGAATAGAACAGCAACACTGAACAGTAGATGCAGTTTAGGCCTAAATCACAGTGCCATTTAATGTCCATATAGTTATCCAATACCCATAGTTGCCATTTGGTCTGCATTCCTTTAAAACATTGCAAATTTGACTCCTTATACAGTAGAACCTGTCTTGAAAGACCGCTCTCTAGTCTCATGATAAAATCCTTGTCCTTTGTAACCATAGTCTAAAACCACTTGGCTATTAATAATTCCTTTTATAAAACCTCTTTTGAGAGACCAAATTTCAATGGAAGATGGGACGGTATCTCTAGACAGGTTCAACTGTTTATATCAGTGCATGCTTAAAATATTAACGTGCAGTCAGACCGGGAATCAAATCCAGGATCTTCCTGACACTAGCAGGATGCTCTTACCAACTAAGCTACATGTACATGAAGCTGAGCTGATATATTGATACCCTTGATATCTGCACAGCCACTGTAACGATTAAGGAAAATGTCCTGAATTTCTTAAGAGGATAAACAAAAGAGTTGGAAATTATTTTTTCAATTTATGCAGAAATATCTTGAAATTTTAAGATATATATGCAACTTGAAATTTATTATATTTTTATAAATGTGTCAGTATTAGTAATATACTTCCTTACTGTTTCTCATCATTAAATTGATTCTTTTTTGTAACTACATGTTGACACTTGTGAATGCATTTACAATATGTAAACTTAACATGCCATATTATTAGGGCTGTCATTGGTAGACTTGATATCGATGTATTGATATACAAATTGAATTGATATGATAATTGATACATTTTTTTTGTATTGATACATTTCATAATGCATTTCACAGTACATGTATGTACTTTCTTTTACAATTTCCAAAATTTTCCATTTGTTTTACTTCATGTTTTTGAACTTTGTAATGTTATATTTTTTCTAGCTGTTCAATTTGTTCATATAAACAATGTTTTCCTTGCAATGATTTTTTTAATCATCAGATCTGTAGTAAAGTACACAATGAAACACCTAAATATTATAATGAATCTATATATTCTGAATGCATTTCGTAGAAGTATCGTATTATTCCATTTATCAATATATTTTACCTATCTATACAGAATTTCTCATCAATGACAGCCGTACATATTGTATAGGTCGACCAACCTGAAGTGGCACATCCCGGCTCTGTCAGAAACCAAAACAATACTGTCTATTTCCAAATATAGAGGTGGACAGGTAAAATGTTTTACCTTGTTCTGATTCCATGCATTGCTGTAGCTGTAGTATTTTCTGCCAAAAACTAGCCTGTTATGATTTGATTTAGACTTGCTGTGTTTGTTAACATGTTACAATTTATCTAGGTAGAACTATAATTGTATTTTGTATAGACACTCATAAAATATCTAGCTTGATCTAATTTAAACAGCAAATTGAGAATTATGGTATGCATCTACATAACACTATGTATTTTGTGGCAAAAACATTGAAATCTTAAAACGTTGATCTTCAGATTTCATTTTTACAGATGAAATAGTTGCTGTCCGTGAGAAATAATTGGAATGCATTTGCTATGGAGAAAGATGTTGATAAGTCTCCGGAACAAAAACCTTCCTCGGAAAACCCCAAAGTAGATGAGAACAGCTTTTACAGAGTTTTTCAAGAATGGGGATTTGGTCAGACAGACCAGGTACTGTCTAATGAACTGAAAAAAAATCTGAGACTCATATATCTTCCCTCAGATCATCAGATCTTATCATAATGTAACTAACATGTTGTGAAATAATGCAGTGCTCAGTGTGTAAAGTTGTAAACAGGTATCAGCATTCTTGAATGATTGGTGTAAACAAAGAATATTGAATTCATATTAAAAAACCAGTACAAAATTTGAGTTGCATGGTTACAGTGGAATCTGTCTTGGGAGACCTCCACATCTGCCAATGAATTGTGGTATCCCAAGACAGATGATCTTTCAAAAGCGGCGTTATGTATTTAGGATTATTTAACAACTTTTTCTGTCAATTTTGGGAAAATGCCATTGGTGAGACAATTGGGAATTTTGATGTGAATTTGTGTCAAACTGGGAAAAACTGTTTTGCACACACTGTAATCTAAAAGTAATGGAATCTTTTGCTTAAATGAATTTCCCCTTAAAATTAATTTACTTTTCATTATGATCATGCACTCTGAACCAAATTGGGAATATTTTTTAATCAAATTTGGAAAAAACCACAGGTATTTTGCATTGGGAATGGGCCGAAATTCAGGCCCTGTGGAGACTACTAGGAAAAGGCCTGATAGGTGGTTTTAAGAATGTGGTCTTAAAGGACAGGTGGTCTTTCATGATAGTGGTCTTTCAAGACGGGTTCCAATGTATAATACATTGTGTACATGTTTGTATAAATACAGTTGAACTTCCTTATGTTGAACCCTGTTACATTGAAATCTTGCTTTATTTGAAGTGATTTTGATTCCCCGATTCATTTTTTTAATTACCACTATTACCTGATAATTTTGAAACCCCAATTTATTTGAAAGAAAACTTCAACCCCTTTAATTTCAATATATATGGGGGTTCCTCTGTACATAAAAAAATAATGGTAATTTCTTAAAAAATCTTCATTTCAAATTCTACCAATATCTTCCTAACAACAGTTTAATATTGAATGGAAAATGTCACTTGATATGACTGTTTCATATGTCTAGAAGGTTTTTTTTTTTTTTAGAGAAAAATATATTAGTTTTAATGTTATAGGACTAGAGACATGCAAAAAAATTCGCAATTTTGAGCCAAAATGTTGCAAATTTTCCAACTGCAGCACCATGGTCAATTATCCCCAAAAAGGTAAGAGAAAGCCCTGATATATACATGTATATGTCAAATTCATTGTAAAGTGTGATTCAATAAGAAAATGAAATTGACTTGACAAGCTACTCTTATTACACTCTCAGGAAAAGAAATGGCTGAAAACTGCTTATCAAACATGGAGCAAGAATTTTGGTGGCTGTCATTTAGCACCACAAGGAATGGATATCGAAAGTATGAAATGTCTATTGTCATACTTTAGATGTCGTGATGACCTGCTTACCTATAGAGTGGTTACTATTGACGATGTGTGTAAAGAAATATCATCATTTCATACCGACATCAAGATGGCTACCAAGGATATAGCAAGAGGTCAACTGACAAATAAATGTGTGGGACTACAGGAGATGCGGTATGTTGTTATACATGCATTTATATAATTTTTATGTGCGTGTGTCTCACATTTTCCACACTATTTTCGGTCTTTTGAAGTGGGAAATTTAGCAACATTTTATTGACATTGAGAAATCTTAAAATACACAAAACTGTTTGAAAATACAAGAATCTCTTCAAATTCATTGTCATTTGACTTCATTTGGGGAATTTCAACTGCATATTGGGAAAAAAATGCACTTTTTGCATTGGAAATGGGGTCTTATTCCAGCTCCCTATGATATGGTGGAAAATCCTTGTATGTTCTTCTGTTTCTCAGTCTATCCAGGTAAAGTTTTAAAGATTTGTAATTTCAAAGGTGGGAGACATGTATTGATTTATCAATGCTCTCAGAATGCAAGTATGAATCTGTATGTACATTAACATGTTCAGACCTTTTAATAGAAGCCAACAAATTGTGAAAAGCGTTGCAAGGTGTTGGCTACTTACTTTTCTATTCAGAAAACAATTTTGTTGACTTCTGTCTGCAGCTTAAGTGACCAGATACTTATTTTTGTCTGCAATACATAACTTGTCTCTAACATCATGGTTTTCCCAGGGATGTTATTTTAGTGTGTCCCAGGGACCCACAGGAACAAAAATCTTGAGTCCTTTGTCAAATTATTGAGTCCCCAAGTCAATGAAATTCAAGAAAATATATGTATGAAAGCAAATTTAAGGCACACATTTTCAGTCTAAGGTTGAAAAAAAAATACTGAGTTTTTATGTGTCCTTACGGACTCGCTAATTAATATTCATATATTGCATCCTGAAAAAATTTTATGCATCAGAGACACAGAAATCATGTGTAAGGGAAAACCCTGCAACATCAAAAACTCTTAAAAGGGATGCATGATATAGTTACACCTATGAAAAATGTACATGTTGACGTTTTTTCAGAGTGCTTTTGATTGGCTGGCTGTCATCAACCACAGACACATCAGGGCACAGATTACAGTCATTGTTTCTGGAAGACAAAACAGGTATAATTACCTGTCAGGTAAGTTAATGTTTGTTGACTTTTCTATATTGAATATACTTTATAAAGACCAGTAGGGGTGGGACGATTCTGGATTTTTTTGGTTCGTTTTTTTCTGCTTCGGTTCTCGGTATTTTCGGTTCGTTTCATCTAACAACTGACTCTTGGACTCCAAGTGATTCTACAG
Organism: Atrina japonica; assembly: GCA_030159075.1. Lineage (NCBI taxonomy): Eukaryota > Metazoa > Mollusca > Bivalvia > Pterioida > Pinnidae > Atrina > Atrina japonica. The sequence continues at coordinate 352,865 of BROG01000080.1, forward strand.
AAGTATAAACACAATGTAGAATGCATGTCAGTCAAATGGCACATATTTCTAACCCAAATATGAGACCCTGTGGTGCAACAGAGCAGTATGTGGGGTCAAGTTCATATCTCAACCTTACACTATATTGTGAAATTATATATCTTTAAGATAAATTTGTGCATAGCACAGTAGCCTTTCTAACAAGCTACTGATCAATGATATAGCAATACATTGTAATTTGTTTATATGGAACACTTGCATTCAAAATATTCTCTCCATTTACATTGTAAGAGAAATATGCTGTATATTGCCATGTCTGATTCACTTACAAATTTTACTCTTGATATCTTGTTTAATCCTTACATCTTTGGAATTACATTTCGGAAAAAAATATTTACAAGAGGGTTTAGAATACCACAGGTTGAGGTTCACGGATCAACTGTCCAAAACCTGGCCTTTCTGTACTAGAGTAACTCCATAGATGTGTAGACACTAGACAATGCTGCATGTCATGTTTATTATTTGAATGATTTGCCTACTCACTTTTGATTATGCATTTTTGTCATCTGGTTCTGGTTTCAGTTAGAAATAATCCCACACGAAAGTAACGCAAATTGATCAAGCCCTCTCTGTTCCCATCCCCCCTTCTATCAAGGAATGAAGTGATCGTAGTGAGCAGAATATGATGACTGTTTAACAACGCGAAAGAATAGCTTCATATTTGCTGCCATTTGCAATTTATATTGACAGCACTAAACACCTAACAGACACAATATTATGAAATAGCTGCAAGTTATTTAGAGGCTGGATATATTATCACATCTACGTTTAAATTATATCTGTATTTATCATTTACAGAAAATTTTATATTCTGATAAAGAATATTATGGTTTTTTTTTATAAGAAGAATTGGCATCTACTTCAAGTAAAAGTCATGTCATTTGGGTCATTAGAAGGACCTTATTGAATAATAATTTTTGAACCGAACCGAAATCCGGCATGTAGAACGGAACCGATTTGGTTTGGTTCTTCGGTTTTTAACTGAACCGTCGCACCCCTGAAGACCACCTGTCTACTGTTAGTTTTACCTGTTCCCTTGAGTAACTTTTATAGACAAATCTGACTGTATTTCCAATTAGTCTACCTTTTTAATGAATCAATATTTTGGTCACCGATCGTGCTTCAATGACCTGATTGTGATTTGTGTTTGTGGAGGAGGTGTGTGATTTGCATGATTTATTTTCAGTATTTGTAACTTCTTTACAAATGTATCACTTGGTCGATTTTCTTCAAGTTTGGTATATAGCATTTCCAGGGTAATAGAAAAGGGGCTAAAAAGGGCTAAAAACATGGTACATCGTTGATCAGCATATTCTCAATGTAATCATTTCACTGAGGTGACTGTTGAGGTTTATAAGGCCTCATCTTTAAAAGTCACTGGGGCATGTTAACTATTGAGTTTTAGCTTATGAGACTTTCATTTCTGGGGTATTCCTCAAATAAATCAATTTCTGTGCAGACTTAAGTATAAAATGAAATGTTTTGATATTCTCAAAGACGCTTAGAAAATCACTATATCATGATATAGCCATATTGCATTGCATTGTTAGATGTTTATAATTTAGAATAAGTTGCCGACAGAGATCTATTACTCTGAATCTGTACTATTTAAGGACCATTAGACATGATCAATATGCTTCTGAAGGTGTACTTGACTATATTAAGTAATGTGACCCGGTAAGGTCAAATGATGTAGACCTCCTCCTGGATGCATACGTCATCTATTTGTCCAAGAAAGTGCTTAAAATATCCCATAGTAGTCAGAACATGATGAAAAGCACTTCGATCACCTCCTTCAGCAATATGCAACTTCTTTCCCATATCAGAACCAACGGTCTGTAGCAAGGTCGACAAATATCTGTCAAATTCAACAAAAATGACTACTCCCTCATAACACGCTGCTTACAAGACCAAAAATTCAAGCTTGCTTGTCATGAATGCGAGTTATCTCTCATTAATCACAAGAGCTGTAACGGGCATATGTCATGTTTCATAGTATGATTAGCTATTGCATATTTCGAGAGTAATAGACGTCTGGGTGAAATTTCATTGTGCTTTAATTTTGTTTAATTGAAAGTTTAATTTTCGTAATTTTGTGTATTCCAGATTTGTAGCAGAATCAGCAATAAGGTTTTGATGTTTTTGAACAGCTGGGTTCTGCTAACAGCTTGGAATCTAGTTCAAAGTTCAAACAAAAGTAGGTCTATTGGAAATTGATGTAGCCTACGTTTTTTTCAAGAGATTTAGCTGAAAGGAATATGAATTTCTATGTTGAAGAGTTATTTCCCTTTCAAATGAAACGTTTTTGTATTTGCATTCACATTAAGACTCATTAATATAAAACCAAATAGCTGATCTAAAGGAAAAAAAAGAGTATAAAAAACAAAAATTAACAACAAAATGATAAAACGAAAATAAATGTAATAGAAAAACCAACAAAACAAAAACATGCAACAAACAAAAATGTAAATCGACTCATTAACCCCTGAAAAACAATGGACTCTGCAGTAAATCAATGACTTGGCCCAGTCCAAATGAGTCTCTAGGGGTGAATAAGTTAAAGCACAGTCATACAAATGTACATGTAACCATACATGTATACCCTATTCCTGGAAATTTTCGCTGCACTTTCGTTTTTCGCCATTTTCGCCCTTTTGATGAAACGGCAAATTTTAAATGAAGGCAAAATTTTCAAGGTAAATTATTGTAGTACAGCCATGCATGCCACCCATGACACTATGATGATTAAGAGTGAATTTAAGACGTGAAAGGGCGAAAATAACCCGGGGCAAAAATTTCCAGGTAAACAGAAGTGTAAAATGTACATGTACTTTGCCACTGAGAGAGCTGTCTTCTCTACTTCTCTGCATAGTACAGAAGAACTCAGGTTAGAAAAAGCATGTAGACCTTTACCAAAATTGTGAAATTCATGACTCTGGAAACAGGAGTTTATTCCGTGGATTGGGATCAGACTTGGTAACAACTAAAGTCCTTTTTTGTGTGTTTTTTTTTAAAAGAATAACATTTTTTAAAGGTTTTTAAATATGAAAAAATAATTATATGAAGATTGTTGTAAAAATTTTCAAGGTTATGGGGTCATAGATGGAGGTGACAGGCACCTAGGTAACTTTTTTAAAACCAGTCGGCTAATTCAGACAAACTCAAATTTTCAATGTCAGGAATCATGCAAAATTAATGTGAACTGATTTGATTAATCAGATTGTTTTCAGTTTTTGTTAATCGAAAATCCATATTCTGCAATAACTTGGTTCACTCAGCTGACCATTAATGCCCCAAAGACATCTTGTATTTGATTATATTGATTACATAACAAATATTTCAGGAAATATCATAGAAATAAGTGGCATTACATCCCTTGACAAATCTGCGAATACTGCGATTGAGAAAGATAAAGTCGAAGTTTTGTCCGTAGAAGATGCTGGCTTTCTTCTTCAACATAAGTATGTATATTTATGTTTATCATGTTTATACTTTAGATTTTGAGTGTTGTATACTCGGAAAATTTCACTCCTGTTTCACTTTTTGCTTTTAGATGATGAGAGGGCAAATTTACAATGAAAGCAAACTTTTCACGCTAATAACTGAAACACGGCTGTCCATGAGAGTGTAGTGACTTAAGATGAATTTAAGACAAAGTGAATATGTTTACTGTCATAAAAGAGCGAAACTAACCAGGGAAATAGAAAATAATTTACATTTTTCCCAATTGTAGTAATATTAGGGTCGAATGATCCGTTAAACAAAACATTTATCTTCATCCGCCTTATCATGTTTATCATTTTTCATACTTCTGTCAATATTCTTTTCTTTCTATTGTCTTGTTTGTTTACAGGGAGGTGATAAAGCCTGGATGTATCAATATACTGGGAGAAGTGATGGCTGTGAGTGAAGTGATCAGGTTAGTTTAGAATTAGGATACAGCAGTGATGGCTGTGAGTGAAGTGATCAGGTTAGTTTAGAATTAGGATACAGTAGTGTTGGCTGTTAGTGAATCGATCATGTTTGTTTAGTATTAGGGTACAGTAATGATGGCTATGAGTGAACTGATCAGGTTAGTTTAGTCCAAGGATACAGTAGTGTTGGCTGTTAGTGAATCCAATCATGTTTGTTTAGTATTAGGGTACAGTAATGATGGTTGTAACTGAACTGATCAGGTTAGTTTAGTCCCAGGATACAGCAGTGATGGCTGATCAGGTTAGTTTAGTCCCAGGATACAGCAGTGATGGCTGTTAATGAATTGATCAGGTTAGTTTAGTCCTAGGATACAGTAGTGATGGTTGTAACTGAACTGATCAGGTTAGTTCAGTCCCAGGATACAGCAGTGATGGCTGTTAATGAACTGATCAGGTTAGTTTAGTCCCAGGATACAGCAGTGATGGCTGATCAGGTTAGTTTAGTCCCAGGATACTGTAGTGATGGCTGATCAGGTTAGTTTAGTCCTAGGATACAGCAGTGATGGCTGTAAGTGTACCGAATTTGTTAGTTTAGTATTAGGATGCAGTAGTGATGGCTGTGTGCGAACCTACCAGGTTAGTTTAGTCCTGGGATACAGGAGCCAAGAACAAGTTAGTATGAAAATCACACAGTATTTTAGGGCTATCTTGTTTTGTTGCAAAAAGTAGTGAAACGATATATATCTAATATTTTTTAATTTGAACCATCAATGCTAGACATTATTATATTATTAATATATGTAAAGGTACATTGAAGTAGGTCTACAAAGCGCTGTGACCTCGTATAAATTAGACAGTGGAATGTGAATCCTGATCAAGATTTTAATGCCACCAACTAATTTTGATATCACATAGATGACACTGATATATCTCTTTGCATATACAGTCAAACTTGTATTAAAGGTCACCTCTGTTTAAAGGGCACCTGCCTTTAAAGGCCATCTTTAAAGGCTACTTTTGTCTGTTTCCTTCATTGGCATTTATAGATAAGTTTGACTGTACGAAAGCATGATTGCATATTCACCTGTGACGTTATAAAATTCCTGTTTTTCAGAGTGAAATCGGACCTTGTGTTTTGTATACATCTTGGTAGAGATGTTCATATCCTGGTAAAGGTCAGTGTTATAGTCATGTGCATGAATGCAAATGCAACTGGTAAATTCCCAAAAAAACGAAATCGGGGGATTTTATCATCTTAGTTTGTAAAGGATCTGTTAATTTTGATAATTTCATTCTGGTTTAAATTTTGTTTATTTTGTTGGTTTGTTTAAAAGTTATGTGATTTGGACAATAGTTTCCTTTACAAACATGATTTTTATTTCAATGAAATTTAATGTCAACAAATTAGTTTCATTTTTAAAACAATGAAATTTTTACCCACCAATTTTTTTTATTCTACAGTATTATTTTTTCCCCAGAAGTTTTATTTAAGGATTTACTTTAACAATTTTGCAATGTATTGAGAAATAATATGGTTTGAGGTGGTCCTGCCAAGCAGATTATAAAAAAGTGTGCTCCTCAAACCATATTATTTCACTGTCTTACCTCTCTGTTATTTGGGAACCCTTGACTGTCAGATCAAGTATACAAACTCATGTGTATTCATAACATGGCGGCTTTTCTTGACATCCTGGAGGTACATATGATTCAGAACCGAGACCGGAGAAACCGGAGATTGAAATGTATAATGTTACATTTTCCTCCTTTGATGTTTTTTTGTTGTTGTTTTTTGTTTTTTTTTATCAGTACAATGTTCTATATTAATTGAAACAAATTTGTTCCAATGTGTTATATTATATGTAGTATATTTCACCAAATACACACTGAAATGGACTTCTTTGGTCCAACACAAATAAATAATTTCAAATTCACTGGCTGAACTTCCTTGAACTATTGATGAACACTAATTTCCATGAAACAAATAATTTGAACTGAACATGCATTGCCTGTGACTTGTTGCACAAAATAACAAATGAAATTTCACACTTTTATGTTTCACTAGTGTGACATGAATACACTAATCACATGACCACTCAAAGCGTTATGTTTTGTAATCATCCTATTTTGATGGTCTCCTAACGGGTCGACCTGACCGTGTTCGGGTCACATTACTTGGCTGATCCATTTGTTTTTCCAGTTCTGGATTTGGTGTATTTGGAATATTAGTGTTTGCAGATCGAAATCGTCATCCATATTACCGTTATCAGCTGTTGTGTTTTCAGATGTTAGGTGCAGATAACGTCTATACCTTCTCAAGGTGCGTCCATCCGTAGTGGTGACGTCATATAATCAATAATTGACCTATTTGTTGACATTTCCTTTTGTCCAAATATGATCCTTGTGGTGACCTGGTGGTGGTTGTATATGAACAGTGCCACCCTGGTTTAAATGTTTTTAGATCTCTAGCATTAACGTTATAGTAATGTGCTTGGTGATCTTGTACTCCTTTGATTTGTTTAGATATAGAGTCAGTTTTGACACTTGGTTTGAGCAAGGATTCTTTGGTAGGGAGTAACGTTTTCCATATGCTGTGATGGATCCTGACTTTAGTGCTTTTTTCATAATGCGTTTTGCAGACTTAACAGCTAGTTCAGCTTTGTCGTTACTCTGGGGGTACGTTGGCGATGATGTTAAGTGTTCAAATTCCCAGTCTCTGGAGAATTTCTTGAAGTCGTCCGAGCTAAATTGTGGTCCGTTATCGGAAAATAATGTGTCTGGTATACTGTATCTTGCGAATTGGGCACATAGTTTTTAGATTATTGTGCAAGGCTTTGTGTCTTGAAGGTAATCTACTTCCCAAAAATTTGAATGGTAGTCCACTGTGACATCATAGTTTTTATCGTTGTGAGTTGAAACAGATCGCAGCCTACTTTGGCCCATGGGTGATCTGGAATGTTGTGTGAGTTTCTTTCTGTTGCTTCATTTCGTAACTACGACAGGTATGTTCAGTAAATTCCTTAACATCTGCATTCATAGCTGGCCAGTACAGGGTTTCTCGTGCTCTCCTCAGACAGCCTTTAATGCCAATATGTGAGGAGTGAATTCGTTGCATCATGTCCATTCTCAGAGATCGTGGTATCACTGCTTTTCACCTCGAAATATAATGCCATTTTGAACACTGAGTTCATCACGAATGTTAAAGTATGGTTGTGCTAGTATGGGAGTTGATGAATATTTGTTAGGCCATCCATCCTGAGGTACTTGTTTCAAAGTTTGTAAACATTCATCAGAGGTATGTCATGCAGTCTTGCATCCGTAATGAACATGAAATGGGCCATATTTGTTCCAAATCAGATAAAAATTTGGGTGCATCCTCAGATCTTGGCTTGGGATGAGTGCGACTTAGTGTATCAGCTAGATACATCTCCTTACCAGGATGGTAGTGAATTTCAAATTAGTATTTCTGCAATCGCAGAAGCATGCGCTGTAAGTGTTTGGGTGCATTATGTAGTGGCTTGTGCATAACCATTTCCAGTGGTTGTGATCACTTTGAATGTTCACATCATGTCCGTAAGTGTATTGGTGGAATTTCTCCTGACCAAACACAATGGCTAGTAGTTACTTTTCAATCTGCGCATAGCGCGTCTCGACTTGCAAAAGCAACCAGTTGACCCTTTTGCATAATGGCGGCTCCGAGTCCGGTCTCTGAGGCATCACACTGTAATGTCAGTTCCTCAGTAGGGTCATAGAATTTCAGTATGGATTCTGACATAATCGAGCGTTTGATTTCCTTCATGGTGTTGTCATGGGTTTCCAACCAGCACCATTCCGCATGTTGGAGAGTAAGTTTTCTGAGTGGTTCACACCACTTAATCTAGGCAGAAACTTACTGAGATAGTTCACGAATCCTATGAATCTGTGTACACCAGCAACGTCAGTAAGTGTAGGCATATCAGACATGCCCTTCACTTTTTCGGGGTCGCGACAAAGACCTTCTGAAGTTATTAAGTGGCCGACAATCTGCCAGAGTTTGTATGCGACTGTTTATCAACTTTGTTAATATTTGACGGAGCAGGGTCAAGTACGTTAATGCGCTGTTTAGTTAGCTCAGCAGAGCGACACATATCGATACAGTTGTCCAAAGTTAGATCAGGAATCCTTAACAGTTGTTCCTTTACTTGGGTGTCCTTAATGCCACATACTAGCCGGTCTCTTATGAACGAGTCATGGCCCGTACCAAAATTACAGTGACTTGCCAGTGTTCTGACCTCTGTTATATATTTGTCAACAGTTTCTTCAGTTTCCTGATTTTGCATGTTAAATTTGAAATGCACAACGGTTTCGTTTTTCTTTGGTTGGCAGTGTTGGTCAAATTTCTCAACAACATCTTTTAGTGTACGTTCACCTTCGGGATTCTCGAAGTGTAAGGTATCATATATCTCACGACCCTCAGTGCCAATCAGATATTTAAACATTTTAACTTTTTCTGGTTCCCCTTCGGTTTTCAGTGCCAAGTCAACAAAGAGCATGAATTCCTCTTTCCATTTACGCCAATCCTCGCTCAGTGTGCGAGTATTAAAGTGTATTTTAGCCGGGGGGGGGGTAATGCATTCAAGTGCAAGCATAACGAAGTAACAGAAAAGCACATGGCATTTTGGCGTAACTATCATCGCTCAATAAAGGTCGAAAATATAGTCAGTAGAAAGTAAATCATGGTTTAAACGTATTCAGACGTTTGCCCAGAATTATTGGTTTACTTCTGACACCATGTTTCACTGTCTTACCGCTCTGTTATTTGGAAATCCTTGACTGTCAGATGAAGTATACAAACTCATGTGTATTCATAACATGGCGGCTTTTCTTGACATCCTGGAGGTACATATGATTCAGAACCGAGACCGGAGAATGAAATGTATAATGTTACACAAATTTTTTGTTGATACATAAATTGTTAAAATTAATCATTATGATTTAATTCTAGACAAGAATAACAAGAATTGCACATTTTAATTTATAACTAAAAACATTAACTAAACATAACAATGAAAGCGGAAAAATATATCCGCTACTGTCAGTTGCCCTTAGCAACCACTAACATAATATGCTAGTCAGCCATACTGAATCAGTGGATATGACACACAATGTAACGAGGGCTGTTTATGGAAAGGAATTTATCTATTTAGATTTAAGTGAAAGATACAGTTGGCATATGAAGAGTTAGACAGAAGTCCAGCTGACAAATTGTGGGAGCTTAAAGTGAAATTAGAAGGCTTGGGAGCTCATCCATTTGATTTTGTGTGACAACATCCTAATATGACATCGGACGGCATTTCCAGAAGTGGGCGTATCTAAGGGACCTAACCATTTTATAGAGAAATAAAATAAATACAACGGCCAATCACAGTTGCTGTCTTACACAAAAATTAAATTACAAATGAATGAGGAATAATGTTATAAGCCACCAAAACCTGAGGGCAGTATATAAATTGACACATTGCATTTCCCCGACAGTTAGTCAAATTTCTTGATGCCACAATGCATTTTCAATTTTTGTCTGAGGTATGACCGAGATGTTGAGTATTGTGGTGTAATCAGATTTAAAAATTATTCGCGCATAAAAGGAAAGGTCAATTACTGTATGTGTGGAAATGTCCATGTGTAGCTAATTACGCAATATCCTTATGCAAACCATACATAATGTGATGGTTTTTTTTACGGGATGTCACAACATATTGTGATCAATCCTGTATGAAATGATAATTCTTATGACAACTATGGAACTGATATGCTGGGGATGTGTTACTCAAAAACTTCTTCATTGTGTATTTAGTGAAAATTACCCCCATGTGTAAATTTTAATGTTTACAGTATGTATAACAGTTGTGCCCCTTTAAATGATTTGAATAAGGGTCCTATACAATCTTGCAGTAATCAAAGGGTGTGCTTGTCACCACTTGGTGACAGATCTAATTTTTTAACTTCCATTTTCAGAGACGGGAATTCTTGTATTGGCAGGAGATTATAAATCCGCGGAAACAGTATGTGTTTATCAACCTGAAGTCTACCACCCTATGTAAGGTACATATATACACATAAAGTGGTATGTGTGTAGATGAACATGAAAAGTTAAAAATCAATGTTGTTGATTTACATCTGAGTAATAACATATGGAATTGGCAAATTTTGTTTGCGAAAATGTCTTGATGTTGCCTATTTTAATGCTTCCTCTATTCTATTGGAATTTAGGTTGTACAGATTTACACTTGACAATTTTCGATTATAATTGATCATCGGCACACCACTTTTCACAAGCATTGTTCAATCAGAATCCTTAGAACTCTGAATACTTGATCTTTATCAAACCTTGGGTCAAAAACCATTCTCTCTCTCTTTCTATCACTTTCCCCCCTCTCTCTGTCTCTCTCTGTCTCTTTCTCTGTCTCTCTCACTCACTCACTCTCTCACTCACTCTCTCTCACTCACTCACTCTGTCTGTCTCTGTCTGTCTCTCTCTCTCTCTCTCTCTCTCTCTCTCCCTCCCTCCCTCTCTCTCGCTCGCTCTCTCTCTCTCTCTCTCTCTCTCTCTCTCTCTCTCTCTCTCTCTCTCCCTCCCTCCCTCTCCCTCCCTCCTCTCCCCCACTGCTTCCTTCATTAAAAGACAAACCAAGCCCCTCTAAACCTCTCTTCCTCTATCTGCTCTCAAGGAAATCTCTTCTCCTGTCCTCCTCCTCATCTCTCTCTCTCCTCTCTCTCTCTCTCTCTCTCTCTCTCTCTCTCTCTCGCCATCCTTTCTCTCCTCTCTCTCTCTCTCTCTCCCCCTCTCTTTTAGCACCACTGACTTACGCCTCAACGCTCCCCTCCTCCCCGCCTCTTCTCCCACCCTCGCCTGAAATCCAACCAAACACTAAATCCCTCAAGATCTCTCTACCAGAAAAAGCAAATCAACCCAAAAATCCCCCCTCCCCTCCTTCATTTTTCCAATTCCCGAAAAGACTCCCTCTCTTCCCTTTTGACAGGACTTAAAGACTAACGACACGCAGGAACCTGGCTTTCCAAAATGAACAGTTTCTGGCCTCCTCTGAAAAAAATATACTCAGACATCCAAACACCTCTTCCTCTTTTTTCTCTCTCAAACTCATCTCTCATCTCTTCTCCCTTCTCAACCTCTCCCTTCTTCTCAGGACTCTGCGACCAAGCGCACACTCACTCGAACCTCCCACCTACAGTCTCTTTTAAAGAGAAAGCAGCAGCGAAAACATCTCGTTCTCTCTTTCAGGTCCTTCGCCCCTCGCCTCCCTCACATTCTCATCATTCTCTTCTCTCTCTTTCCCTTCCTTCATACTCGATCGTTGAACCCATTGCCAGCTCTTTCTTCTCCGAGAGAAAACCCTCCTCTCACTCTCTCTTCTTTCCTTTTCTCTACTCTCGAGGCAGAAGGGTCTTCTCTCCTTCACTGAGACATCTCTGCACGTAATCTTTCTTTTCGCCCCTCCTCACCTCAAGAAGATCTACTCTACCTGAACCTCCGACTCTTCTCTCAAGAACCTCCGTTCAACGTCCCCCCACTCCCAACAGCTCAAAGCAGTCTTTCTTCTCAATCTACTCAAAAACTAAAAACTCATACAACTCCCCTCTTCTCCCTTGTACTCCAGTCTCCTCCCCTTCCCCAAGAGATAATCGTAGCCTTCTCCTCAGTTTCTCTTCACTCAGCTCTATCTCTTCCTTTCTCCCTTGAAAAAATCACATCTCCCCCTCAACCACACAAAACTAATCACTTCTCACCTTCCCCCCTCAACAAAAACACTTTTTTCTTTCCAGCTCCTTTTCCAAAACGTCCCTCTCTCTCCCTATCATCTAGTAACTTCTTCACACGACCGAAAAACCCCAAAAGTCACTCCAAAAACATTCCTTCACTCTTCCAAAACCCAAGGTAGTCGAAGGTCAAAGGACTCTCTCTCTCTCTTCGCAAACCTCTCACTTTTTTTTTTCTCTCTCTCTCTCCCTCTCACTCTTAAACCTCTCACTAGACACTCACTTCGAATATCAAACTGTCTAAACAGCTACTTACACTATTCTACAGGGACTATCCCTCTCTCAAGCAAACAATCTAGCTCGTATCCTCTCTTCTTTCCTTCTCGCAATCCCTATCTTCTCTCACTCTCCGAAAACCACCGACATCTCTCTCCAGCGAGAGCGAGCACCCCCCGACTCATCTAGCACCCAAAACTCATCTCCTCCCTTTACTTCTCAGACCAAATCGTTCTCCTTCTTTCTCTCCCTCCCATAAAAAAGGACAAAAGTCCCTCAGTCCCTTCTTCTGAAGGCTTCTTGACATAACTCACCTCTCTTCTCTTCTCCGCACCTCATAGGGTTCCCCTCTCTTCCTCCTCCCACCTGTCCTCCCCCCTTCCAACCCCTCTCCTACAATCCTCTTCTAATGACACCTACTTCTCCTGCTTCCTCTCACTCCACCCACAGAATCAGATCGCATCTCCCTCCTCTCGCCCCCCCTGCCTTCCTCCCTCTCTTTCCTTTACTTCATTCTCTCTTCACTCCTCCTTTCTTTCTCTCTCTCTCCGCCTCTCTCTCCCCCTCTTTCCTTCTCTCCCTCCCTTTCACTCTTCTCTTCTTCACTCTTGCCTTTCTACCTTCTCATATTCCTCTCCTCGTCATCTTCTCTCCCCCCTCCCTTCGCTACACTACACTCTCCCCCCCCCTCTCTCCTGCTACTACCCTACCGCCCCCTCCCCTCTCACCGTCCATCACCTCTTACTCCCCTCTCTCCTTGTCCTCACTCCACTCCTCCTCCCTCCCCCCCAATCCATCTCCTCCCCCTTCCCAATTCCGCCACCCCCCCGCCCCCCCTTCGTCTTTCTCCAACCCAATCTCACGAACTCCTAACACCGCACCCCGAAACCCCACCTCTCTCCCTCCCTCCTCTCCTCACTCAACGCTCCCTCACACTCCATCTCCACCGATCGCCCCCACTTCCTACCCCCCCTCTCCCCACCCTATCATCCAACTCTCCTTTCTCACCCCCCCCCCCCCTCCCCCAATCTCCCTCTCGCTCGCTGCTCCTTCTTCACGTCTCCCTCCCTTCTTTACCTCTCCTTTCTCTACTCCTCAGCCTCCCCCACTACACCCACTCTCCCACGATCTGACATCCTCTCCCCCCAGGTCTCTCCCTCCGGATCCATCCCTATTCCCTCTACTCTCTCCTGCCACATCTCTCTCTCCCCCTCTCCATCCACCAGCCCCCCCCCCCACCTCCCTCGAGTCTTCTCCACCCACTCCGTCTGTTCACTCCTCTCCCCTCTCCCTCTCTCTCCTCTCCTATACCTCATCTCCCCACCTCGCTACTTCCTCCTTCCTGACATCTCCTTCCCCTCATCCATCTCCAACCCCTCACACATGGCTCCCTCACCCTCACCCCCTCTCCTCCCCGGAAGTACTCCCCTTGCCTTCTGTCAAAAGCTCTCTTCTCCCCCCCCCCCTCTCAGCAGAACATAAATCTCATCGAACTCCCTCCCTCCGCCGTCTCCACCACCCTCTCTCCCCTGGACCTCCCTACCACCTCCCCCCACCTTCTCAACCTCGACCTCTCCTGTCCCTCTCCCCTCTCTCATCTCACGCCTACTTCTCCACGCTCTCGCCACTACCCTCTCGAGACCCTCATCAACTTCTCCACCGAAACAAGCTCCAATCTCGTAATACCCTTCCTCGCCATCCTCCCTCATCCATCTCGCCTCGACTCCTCCCAGCCCCCCCCTCTATTCCTCCACACCCTCCCCCTCACGAATCCTCTTTTCTCTCTCATCAGTCCCCCCCTCCCCCTCTCCCTTATCCAACCTCCATCCCTCTTCCTCGTCTTTCCCTCCCCTTTTCTCCTCCCTTCCCCCCCATTCTATCGTCTCCTCTTGAGAGCCAACTTTCTTTTCCGCTCTCCCCTCCCCCCTCCCTCCACTCTCGACTCTCATCCTCCCCTCCTCCGTCTAGGCTCCTCCTCTAGCCGTCTTTGGAGCACCCAACCCCTCACATCCATATCCCTCCTCCTAAAAGCGCCACCCTCCCCTCCTCACGACACTCCCCACCAGCTCTTCCTCACCTCCCTCCTCCTCGAATCCATCTGCCACCATCCGCCACAAATGCTCCCTCCTCTCTACCCTTTCTCGGCTCTCTCTTCTCGATCTCTCTCAACTCCACCTCCTCCTCCTACAACAATCTCTCTCACTCTCTCCCACGTCTCTCGGTCACTCATGCCAGTCATCTCACTCTCTATCTCCTTGGTATATCTCTCTCTCTCTCTCTCTCTCTCTCTCTCTCTCAATCATGTATATGTAAGGAAAATTTTATTTTCACTTTCTTGTAGGGTTCTAATGAGGCTCAAAAAGTGTTTGTTCCCATGCAGAATTCCAGACTTGTCTCAACTGTTTCTGTTCAGTGCGTCCAGATTTCTTTAGAGGTAAACTTTGTATATGGAATTTTGTGTCACTGGACATCGTAAACTATTGCTTATATTTTCAGTTATCTGCTTGCACATATTAAAATTAAATCGTAAAAAGAGAAAAACAAGACAAACAAGTTCAATGCTGTGTACATCTTATTGGATTTATTCTCCCTGCATCAGTTTGTGATTTAATTTACTGTAAATTCGGTTTTATTTGCTAGAATTTTATTCACGTGTAATTTCGCGAGAGCTCTTGCTTGCAAAAATAAAATCTTGTAATGAAATGTTATGATAGTTTGACAAAATGGGCATACAAAATCGCAAAAATATTATCTCATAAATAAGTTAGAACTTGTGTATCGCGAAAATGAAGTCTGGCGAAAATTTCTGGATTTACAATAACTAAATGCCTCTAAATGTAGCATGAACTTTCATCCAATAATCTTGATTTACCAATATGAGTTGGGAATCTTTTGGTTAGATTGTTTCAAGGTGTTGTAACATTTTCTTGAGTCTGATTTTATTCACGAGAATTTTATTTATGCATAATTTCGCGATAGCTCTCACTTGTGAAATTTAAATTATCATGTAATGAGGTATGATAATAGTTTAATGGAATGGGCATTCCAAATCGCAAAAATATCATCTTGCGAATAAATCAAGAACTTGTATTACGCAGAAATAAAGTCTGACAAAAATTACAGTATTAGATCTGTCTATTCTGGTCTCTGGGGTTGAAAGTGTTTAGAAAAAAGTATTTGCATTTTTAACCGATTTACCCTAAATGCACATTTAGGACTGGTCAAAGTCATTGATTTACAGAGGAGTCCAATATTTTCAGGGGTCAATGAGTTAACACTTTTATACCTGAGTATCTGAGTGGTATGCTCTTTTCTATTCTTTCAGACCAGCCTATTACGGCCTGTAGGGTTGAAAGAGTTAATACTCTAAAATGCCTTTGCCCAATTTTGATGCTGTTACAAACTTAGTTGAGATGAATTTTACGTCTATGTTTTTTTTTTTTTTTTGGTGAAACAGAATTGGCTAAAATCGAACAACGTTGAAGAAAATGTCTACAGAGATCTTTTGGATCAAAAGTCTAAGCATGAAAATGAAGAGGAGCTGTGTTCTTATCAAGTAAGTGTTTGATAATAAACTCATTCCATTACAGTGAAACTTGTATATAAAGAACTCTTTGGGACACAAGAAAACCAGTCTTTATAAGGAGGTGGTCTTTATACAGAGGTTGATTTGTACGCAAATGGTACTGTTGGGGACAGCAAAAAAACGGTCTTTGTGACCAAGTGTTCTTTATACACAGGTGGTCGCTAAAGCAGGTTTCACTGTAGATCTTAATATCAATGGCTAAATCACTGTTGCACTGTTCGAGACTGTCCCTCATGGTGTTTTACAAAACATCATATACCTTTCGAACTTCATAATACCCTCATTCGGATTTCTCAAGATTTAACAAGTTATCCCTGCCGGTTAAGTTTGGAGAGTAGAGACGTTCCGAATATAATTCTCGAAGTTGAGCAGACGTAAACAAACAAACAGGCAGAGTACAGGAGATATCACCAGGCAACAGAAGATGAAATTGCCACTTTGATGAATGATAAGCACTTTGCAAACACCAAAAAGTTGACGAAAATAGCAATGAAATATGGCATTTCTTGAGTGAATAAATCCTTTTATTTCTCTCGTATGTATAATAATGTACCACCACAACTACAGAAATGTTTTGATTTCCTAAATATAAAGACACATTCAAGCTCCTCATTGGTAAAAATTCTCTCTTTCGCCTGTAAATAACTTGATATTCAAATTTTGGTTGGATTGCGAAGCAAATTCAGCTCTGAACAATTGACGATGTCTGTTCATCTGTCTGTCAAATCCTTCTGTCTGCATAAACAGTATGGTTTAGTTCATGTGAGAAAAACCATGATAGATTTTTAAAAGCTGTTTTTTGTCAGAATTAAAATGGTCCCAACCAACTTTGAAACAGATGCTTTTTGAATACAAATGGACTATTGTGATCTGGTTGTTGTCATGGTTTTTCTTTTTTTTTTTTTTTAAAAAGACCCATTTTATTTAGCATCTCTAAGTCAAAGACAACAACAATTTTGAATTATGTGACCCCAAGGTCAGGCAAGTGTTAATGGGTCAGGAATCGGATGACCAATAATGTCCTTTCAATCCCAAGTTCCCCCTCACTCATTAATTGTCCAAAAGTTAGTTGCAAACAAA
Source organism: Atrina japonica (assembly GCA_030159075.1). Classification (NCBI taxonomy): domain Eukaryota; kingdom Metazoa; phylum Mollusca; class Bivalvia; order Pterioida; family Pinnidae; genus Atrina; species Atrina japonica. The sequence goes on from BROG01000080.1 coordinate 369,512, forward strand.
ATTTGGCAGGAGTGACCTAACTGCAATGCATGACAAACAACTATCAGTAATCATTATACCTTATCATTTAGAAAAAAAATGATCTGGTCTCACCAGGTGAGCAGTTTAGGCCCACAAAGACTGATGGTTATATGTTTTGTTTCAGGGTATTGTAACTGACACAGTGTGGGCCAGGTATGGTTTTTATGAACTTGATCATAAAGTCGGGTAAGTTGTTTTACATTGTTTAACATATAAAGTGTCCTTTATGATACAAGAATTATATGAATTAGTCCATGGCCGAGTGGTTAGAGCATTTTGAGCAATGAAGTTTCTCACTTCTGGTCAGAGGTGGTTCGAGTCCTGCTGGAAACTAAGTTGATTTTTGCGAGAAAGTTTACAAGTTTAATTGCGGAAGGCCAGTGGTCTCTTCCTGAGTACATTGTAATCTATTACTCTCTCCTCCATCATTAAAACTGGTCTCTGCAATGCATGGTTACTGGATAAACTTCATCTTTCTCTAAAGTTACCCACATACACCTTATATTTTAACACACTAACATAGTATTCATAATGTATTGGGGCCAATCACAACTTCTTCGCCTCACAATATTTTCTTTTGCAATTGTATTGCTATACTGACAAACCATAATCCAACTCAGTACTTGAACAATTCTTAAAAGTGTAACATTTTTACGTGAACTTTTATACAGCTATCAATTATTGAAGCTATTAATAGTCTAAATCACTATTGCGATTATGTATTGCATTGAATGTTAACTATTGTAGTAGTACTGTTTGTAGGTATACAGTTGTGATGCATCGATACCTTGATACAATTTTAATCTCCGATATATATGTTTTTCAGATTGTGTTTGAGCACCGTCCCAACAATTCAGAGGTATGAGAATATCCGGGTGGGAACGAAAATCGCTGTCCATAATGCACATGTGAAGGGCTGCAGAAAGGTAATAGTTTAGATTAATTCATTCTCCCCTAAAAACACATGTGGACTGGTCTAAGTCATTGATTTACAGAAGAGTCCATTGTTTTTCAGGGTGATGAGTTGAGTAGTTCAGAAGCCATTTTAACATGTTTTAGACTTGAGTCAAAATTTGAATTCTGTATTTTTATTTACTTACTATGTCATTCATTCTAGTATTCAATATGTTCATTTCCAGGATGCTCGTATGAACATAACTTCAGCTCGCCTCTACAAAGTTGAGGGGAGGGGGATCTGCAATTGCCTGGCATGACATTTAGTTAAAACAATTAAAATAACTCATCTCAAACAGTGAGTGTTCTGTATTGCAACCACTAAATCCATAGTATTTCACTTCAATCATTTTAGCCACCTAAAATCCGGATCCTGTGTTGTGGTGCCACTTGTGTGAAAGTTACGGAGTTCTCCGAATTAGACGCTAAAGTACAGGTAATTGTTACTCATACTGATAAAACTGTGTCTCAATACCTGAAATGTATTACAGAAAACCATCCCTCTTTACTGTAAATCTGGAAATTTTCACAGGACTTTATTTTCGCCATACACAAGTTCTAAATTTATTCATGAGATGATATTCACGTGATTTGGAATGCCCGTTTCTTCATGATGTTATCATATTTCATTATGCAATAATAAAGCGAAACCCATTGTGAAATTGCTCGTAAATGAAGTTCTTGTGAATAAACCCAGATACAGTATAACAGTATAATGACAATGTTCGTTTCATTGGAATCTTTGTCTTCATTTTGAATCTGAAAATGGTACATTTAAACTGACTTTGACTAAAAATACAGAATTAATGTTGTCATAGAGATAAAATAGACAGAATAAATTATATTTAAATTCTGCATTATATCATAATTACAGCACTATTTATCAGTTCCATTGATAAAACATTCTTTGATTACAAACAACTGATGAAATTTACATTTTGTGTCATCGTATTGAATGATTTTTCTATTAGAAATGCATGTTTATTCTGATTTTTACTGTTGATGACCGGCACTGTAAATGTGAAGTCTGTTATATGGACAATAAATAACATTATATACGTTTATTCTTGACAAAATCCTGTTTGTAGGTGATATTGTCCGAATAATAACAATCGATATAAAGCATTCTGACCGTAGTAATGAAAGTAAAACTAAACAGAAAGGTTTATTACGACTTTCCAAAATATAACTTTCCAAATCTTATTTACTTAACAACTGAATTTCCATTTTACAGCCCATTAGTCTACCATATACACTACAGAGGTTACTATGGAAACATGGGATCAACAAAGAACAGATGGATTCTCTCCTAAATGTCATGATGGCACTCAATGTCAAATTTCAACAAACAGCCTACAGGTAAGGCCATAATTACATCACCTTGAAACAATCTGCATTTCATTTGCCACTTTGCTTTACAGTTTTTGAAAGTCCACTTTCCAATTTTCCCTGTTATTTCAATTAAGGTTTCCCTCAACCTACATGACCTATCACCAAACCCCTTCATAATACCAAATTTGGCTGAATCCACATCACTCACTGAAACTGATGAAGAAGTACACAACGTTTATTTCTTGCCCGGACTACTTTTCCCCTGAAAAAATTCCTCTAACTTGTTTTTGTCCAATAAATGAACAATGTGTTATTGATTCCAAATATTTGTTTTGTTAGTTTTAGTTAATAATGGATGGGTATTTAATGAATTTAAACCTATCATAAAACAGTTTCACATCAAGATTGATCTGACAAACCGCACCTGTCAATCTGATTAAAAACCGATCTCTCATCGCACCTGTTCTCAGATATGTTAGAGGATCTAATAAAACCTACTATAGGGTCACATGCATGTGACCTCTTGTTGGTGTGTACTGTTCGACCAATGAAAATACAACTTTTAAAATCTTGAATGCTTATCGAATGGTAAACTATGTGACTAATTTTTATTACAAAGACAACAATTTACACCTTAACTGAGCATAAAAGAATTAGCCAACTAGCAGACGCACTTATAAAACTATTAGGTATTTTCGTTATCCAGAGTTACCACTCCTCGTAGCAGGTTCCAGTTGTGATGTCAATTGTTTGTGTGTAAAAATGAGAAAAGTTATCCATTGTTATGTCATATGTTTGTGTGAAAATGACGTTGTTTTTTCACGTAAAGACATGATATCACAATCGATACCTGCTGACATGGGAGATAACTCCGACTAACTAAATGACAGAATTGTTAGAAACACATCAAAGTAATAGTTTGTAGGTCACATGAATGACTTGGGTGATCTTATGCCATGCTTCTTCATCCATGCGACATCCATAAACAATTGAATATTTTTAATTTCTTCTTGAAAACTTCTTTGTCAATCATCTTCAAATTTGATAAGAAGCTTTATTAGGGTAAGGGGAACACAAATTGTGAATTTTGCAATCCTGGAAACCCCTTGGGCCATTTGGCTGGGATCAAAACTGCCAAAAATGGCCCAAACTTTTAAACTTTTCGTCTTCACCCACACATGCCAAGGAAAAAAATCAATACATGGCTTAAAGGGGGATAATGCTCTCTACCAAAATTGTGAAATTTATAACCAAGGGTTCTGGGTCTGGGGCGGGGCCAATATGGCCTTATAGTGATTATTTAATGATGACCTTAATTTGGTTTTGTTACTTTAGTATTACAGATATCCTTTTGAAATTGTTAGATCTCAATAACAAGGAAGAAAGTTGGTCGAAACATCAGAGGAACTTCCTGCAGGAATGTCTATCTAGTCCGCACCATTGCTGTTTTACACGCCAAGATGTAAGTCATGTGATTTATAATGAAATTAAAAGATGATGTCAGTTCCTTGTATACAGTCAATTCTTGAATTTGTTACCATTCTCACAATAATGCCACATTTTTTCAGGAAAGTTTTTCCAGCTACCGGTATATAAAATTCTTTTTATAATGCCAAATTCATTATCACCATCCGCCACTAAATTTTTTATAACAAAAACGTACATTTCAAATTGTTGTTTATCTAAATATACCACCATAAGCTATTGTGGTCTGTGAAGCGGCTAATTGGTCTCTCCTAATGACCCGTGTAAAGCCTGACAGCAGAATTAAGACCAAGTAATTGAAGATTTAAATAACAAGATAATTACTTAATATAAACTATTGTTCTGCTTTCTGTTTAATGAAATATATATTTATGATACCAAAGAAAGGTAATTTTCCTCAGTATGCAGGAATTCATTTCACCGCCGAATTCAATACACCGCCATAATTTCAAAAATAACAAAATGTGGCAGTTTATCGAGAATTTACTGTATTATGCAGTCGTCTAGTGGTAGAGTGTTCAACTCTCAAGTGGAAGGTTACGGGTTTGATTCCCGGTACCATGTTACATTATTATATCAAAGACACAAAAAGAAACCATGTTAGTGATTGTACCTTTGTCAAGCACACGGCATACGACATGAAAGTCAAGGGTCTTTCGTGTGAGACGTCCGGTGTCACAGGAGCATGAAATGTAATAGAACCCTCACTGCATTCATGTAGGTCCATAGCACAGGTCTAAATTTGTAGCACTTCACCTAAAGCTGGTGACATCTCCATATAAGTGAAACAATCTTGGGAGTGATGTAAAACAAACAAACAAAACATGGAGAAGTGTGCAGAATGTTTGATAACAGAATAAATCCATCACATCGGTGTTGTTCATCAGTCATGGGGGTTTATCAGGGTGCCGTAGTATATTTACAGTAGTAAAAAGTATCACCAAAGACCTTATCCCTAAAACAAATTGTATTCAGTGAAAGGCAAATCATACAAAAGGCCTGAACATTTTGGGCAGGAAACTCCATGATGGCGTCCAGAACTGTTTGTGTGTAGGTGAAATTTGTAGGAAGGCACTTATCATGAATACTGTATGTGTATTTGAATTAGCGCACTCATATTTTGGCGCTCTTTTGGGGTATATACTTATAAGTGCAATCTTGAATTTGCGTTATTGATTATATTCGTTTTGTATGTTTGCACAATGACAGGATGGAAGTAGTATTCGAATACTGCCAAAATAAGTACTAGAACAGAAGGTGTGTTGTACTTGAACAGGACAGTCAGTGATGTCTCATTTGTAATATTTAGCAACTTTGATAACATTTTTACTTTGTCCATTTACCTGTTTGAAATAAAATGGTTTCCATCAGGCAATATCTTCGCGAGATAACTCGAACATTGAATGTTACAATATTTAATGCTGGTTTCCATGAGAGTTGAAAAGACTAACCATGTAATTGAATACAATAAGATTGGGCTGTACAAATCTAAAGGTTTCATGATATAGATCTGTTCATGTTTGATTTCAAACAGAAACAATGTCCTCAACACAAAGAAAAGCTTTATCCTTTGTCAAAAGCATTGATGTTATAAGCGAAATTGTTGTTGATGGTTTTGCTACATTGCGACTTTAGGCCCAAATTATGTTGATGAAAATAATTGCTTTAACTATAAACATTGGCTAAACTCACTTTTATACCCCATACATAATTTATGTTAATTAATGGTTGTTAAAGTATATGTTCACATACCTGGGTAATAGGATTGTTTGCGTTTGATATTACAAGCCCAAAGTCTTGTATAATAATCCTTCAAAATGTGTTCGGCAGGACTGAAAATGTTAACATGGAATGGAAAATAGTGTAGCGGTGCAGGGGGTAGTTCAGTTTGTAAGAGTGTCCTGCTAGTGTTAGGAAGGTCCTGGGTTTGATTCCCTGTCTGGCCGCACATTTTTGCTTTCCTGTTACATTTGGTGCTCAAATAAATAACTCACGATGGTGTGTTAAGAGTCTTGTTGATTTCTGGGGTCAGAAATCTTGTCAAGGGGGAGGAGTGTAACGGTGCACAGGGTATCGACCCGGACAGCTCAGTTGGTAAGAGCGTCCTGCTAGTGTTAGGAATGTCCTGGGTTCGATTCCCAGTCTGGCCGCACATTTTTCCTCGCCAGTTACAATATATTAAACAAATAAAATTCAGAATGTTAATTTAATTTATTTAGAGAATGGAAATTGAATTTTTTTGGTTTTTAGATCTACTTTAATTTATTTTCATTTCATATAGGCCTATGTTAGATAGAAGTAGTTTGAATTCCATGTTTATTTTGTCAAAATAACACCCCATTTCAGTACTTTCAGTAATTTGATCTTTGTGAAGGGTTTATATACATTTTATGATCTTCTTTAGACTTCAAACGGAAGCAAGACAGAAGACCACAGTACAAATCAACCGATTCATTGTCAGCAGGATGTGGGTAAATGTCTACCAGATATTCCACGTATTGCTGATGTAGGAAATATGTCCACACAGACTCGACAACAGTTTGAACTTCTAGGGAAAAGATGTATTCAAAACAGCAAACAACTAGAGAATTTGAACGATTCTATCTACTGGCTTCATACAGTTGAAGCTATAGAACATAAAGATCAGATGGTAAGGTTCAAATTGCCTGCCTTTGACAGAGGTATCATACCTGCCTACCTCTACTCTTTTGGCATAGTTTGTACTATTTTTTGTTTAAAAATATGTGCTTTGCTTCATAATTATGCTTCTACATTTTATAACCTTTTTACAAAATGAACAATGTCAGTAAACACAAACATTTGAACTCTATTTCTGAATAAATTTTGGCTGTTATTTTCACATTGCACGATGAAAAAAAAAGAGATAAAATTTAAAGTGAGATCATTTGAAAAGGGTTAGCATTTAGTTTTCACCTGTAATAATGTTTGGTTGGTTAACCTCGTGAACTTAGCATCCACGAGTATACTAGTAATAGTATATGCATGGGCGTCGGAAGCAAATTGAAAGTGGGGGGGGCTAAACCAACTTAAAACACACACACGCCAGAAGTGGGGGGGCTAAACCAACTTAAAACACACACACGCCAGAAACGTCTTTGGGGCTAAGCCCCAATTTTCAACACCTATGCCTATCTTTGAAAAAAAGTGGGGGGCTAAGCCCCCCCTAGCCCCCCGGCTCCGACGCCTATGATGTGTATAATATACTGTATAGTTGTTTAATTTTGCATTTTCCTGAAAGAAACTTGTTCACTAGTATTAAATTTCACACAAGACAGTTTCCTAAACAGAAGTGTGATAGGAATTGAAGTAAAGCTTATAATATTTTGTGATTCGTGTATACCATGTCTAGTTATATATAAATAAATTTTGATCGGAAAAAAACTTTTATAATTTTGATTAGTAACATATTGTTTTTCAGATACTTCATAAGAACAAGGTATTATATTCAGGGGTATTTAATTTGGCGGTGTTGTCTTTGACCACAAATATAGTGAAATTAAATTCCCTATGAATAAAAGCAACCATACAGTAGTCAATATTATATAACATTAGAAATGAGATCACATCCATTTGGTAATTATGGTACATGATGAACAGCCCTTTCGATAGTTTTGGAGTAGGAGACATGTAAAGAAAACAACAAAAGAGTATAGCTAAATTGTTTGTGATTAAAACAAGATAACTCCTACCTACAATGAGATATGAATTGTTAATACGGTAATATTCAGTTTTAGCAATCTCCAAAGCCTAGCTAATAACGCCAAAATGGAATCCTTGCTAAAATTTTTGTGTATATGATATTTGTCTTTTGTTTTCTATCACAGACTCTTATAGGGGAGATACATCCATCTAGTGAAAATGGAAAAGTACAACTGAGAGATGGGACAGGTTCAGTAAACTGCATTATTATTGGCGGATATGAACAGAAAAAAACTAACGATGGGATTTCATACGAGACTAACAAAAAAAATTCAGAGTCGATTTGTAATGACATGGATTCCGCACTAATTGGGAAGCTGATAGATTTGAACCAATACTTTATAGTTCATGAGAGATTTCAAATTTGTGAGTTTCCGAACCTGGATTCCTACGGATCGGAGCAGTACATTAGATGTACAAGAGATGAGACATACAGTGTGTTTGACTTTAGGGATTCCATGATTCTAAGTTCTTCGGCTGACGGTGTTGTCATGTGCAGTGGTGATACGGAAAAGTTGTGTAAAAAAATTAAACATGGGGCAGAGACACAAAGTGTCACCAAAAATTGTAATATGAACTCTGTACACAGACAGGAACTTATATATATCCAACATAAAGAAAATATGATTGTAGAGGGAGCTAACTCTTGTCAACCAAAACTCAGATTCTCTGCTGTGGGTTATATTTTAAAGCAGGATTCCGATGACACAACCATACATGATTTTATCGTGAAATTGAGAACTCAAGGGGAACGCTCAAAATGGAAAATTGGTAGCAGTGAAGATCATGCTAGCGACAGTAAAGATACTGCAAGCTCAAGGGAGTCAAGCAAACAGTTCAATAATGACAGTTTAACGTCAAGTAAAATATTTCTTTTCCAAGGAGATGCTGTCCAATGGTTCGCATTCATAGAGCCAGGACATGTGTATAGAGTTATCTCCCCTGTTAAAACTTCTGTGGTGTTTATGAAATCGACATCATGGCAGTTAAAAAAAGCTATAAATAAAACTGGTGGGAGAGAGTGTGTTATTTTTTCAGAGAGTGTTACATTTGAGAAGATGAATAGAAGCAATTCCTGTGATGTTGTGAGTTTCCATTATATTTGATTTTTAGATTGTGTATAATATATATTTTTATACCATACACAGGGATATTTTTATGCCCCCAGCCTGAAAGGTCCACTGGGGCATATTGTGTTTTGATCGTACATCTGTCTGTTTGTTTGTCTGTCTGTAATTCTGTCCCTCTTACATATAAAGTGTAATATTTCAAGTTTAGATTTTGATACAGTAACCAAACTTGGACTGTAAGATCATCTTAGGGTTGCTCACACTTCACTGATATCACATGATCCTGGGGGTCGAGTGGGGTCAAAATGTAGGACATTGCAAAATTTTGTTTGGATCGGTGGGCACTTGTGTTTCACAAACACATTCTTGTTAAATCTGAAATTGTTTTTCTCTTTGTCAGTCCATTGTGTTTTGTTTTTCCCCCACAAATGCTGAAACAAACATGCTTCTTTTCTGCCAATTTTGGGGAAATGCCATAGGTAATATAGGGTCTCGAATTTGTGTCATTTTGGGAAAAGATAGTTTGCCAGTATGTAAATGAAAAGTAATCTCGTTTAAATGTATTTCCCTTGCATTCCTTTATTTTTCATCTTGATCATGGTCTGTTCATAAAATTTGGGAATTTTGTCATCAATACATCAGTGTACAGTAATATTTCTTTAATATAAAAATGCCCCTTATTCATTTGCCAAGTCCACATTTCTAATTTTCCAAATAATTTCATTTAAAGTTTACCTCAACCTATCGCCAAACCTATTTATAACACCAAACTTGGGCTGAACAAATGTTGGCAGGTTTTACTGTAGTGTTTTTATGCCCCCCAGCCTGAAAGATCAGCCGGGGGAATCTAGTGTTTTGATCGTCCATCTGTCTGTTTGTCTGTCTCTTCGTAATTCTGTCCCTCTTGCATATAAAGTGCAATATTTCCAGTTTGGATTGTGATACAGTAACCAAACTTAGACTGTAAGTTCATCTAAGGGTTGCTCACACTTCGCTGACATAACATGCCCCAGGGGGTGGGGTGGGGTCAAAATGTAAGACATTGCAATATCTAAAGTTTTAAAGTATACATATTATTTGTTTGTTGGGGGGGGGGGGGGCATTCACAAACACGTCTTGTGTTATAATTAGTTGTTTCTTTATTTTTACAGGTCGGATGTATCTGTAACCACTGGAGGAGTAACCATAGTCTCTGTTCAGTTAAAGACGTACTTTCAGACAGGTCTGTGATTGTAAATGACAAATCAACATTGATACTACCCATTTGGCTTAGTCATCATCTAGTCACCTTGTCTTTCACTTGCTTTGGCTTGATTTAATGAATGGCGTGATTACTTAAAGTCCTTGCCACTTGTCTCTGTGAGGCAGGGAGAGAGATGTTTAGTGTGTGTGTTTATGTCCTTGCTTGAGTGGTTCGTATTTTCAACGGCTTTTTAATTGCCACTTCACTTGTACAATCTGACAAAGGTAATCAAACTGCACATCCTAGACCGTTTACCCTCCATCTAGGCATAGAGCTGTACAGGCAGGAGACGAAAACTCATTTCTGAAAATCTGGCAAAACTTGGCGATCAAACAGGGACCTCCATGTTCAAGATCTGACACTCTACCAACTGAGCTTCTCTGCTCTCACCTTGCAGGTCTTTTTCTGTCAATTTTGGGAAAATGCCATTGGCAACACAATTGGGGATTTTAATGTGAACTTGTATCATATTGGCGAAAACTCTGCACACATGTAAATCTAAAGGCATTTTTTAAATGCATTTCCCCTTACATTGTTTTTTATTATTATTGTCACAAGCTCAACATCAAATTGCGAATTCTTGCTTATCATAATGGGGAAAAATACATGCGTTTTGCATTGGGAATGGGGCCACATTTCTGCCCCATGTATATTATAAAAAATGCCCTGCCTTGTCTTCCTTTATTTTCTGCTAATAAATTCCCATATTTGCTGTTCTGTAGTATGAACTTAAGGATAAAGAGAAGAAAAAAAATACTCTATCGATCTATCTAGACCAGAGTCTTATACATCTGATATTAATTGGGAATTAAAATTTTGTTTACAGTGTTGTGGAAGTAATTATTATTTTTTTTCATTTCTCGCTAGCTGTGAGTCATCATTTGTGAGTTTTGTTGCATTGGTGGTGAGCAGGAAACACCAGGGTTTAGAGTGTTATTCAAACAGAGGCAGAATTTTTAACAGTGAAAACTTGAATACAGTAAACAGAAAACTGTGTAAGTTTGTGTGTATGTGTATGTGTGTGTGTGTGTGTGAGAGAGAGAGAGAGAAAGAAAGCAACTACAAAAAATTGACCTTTTTCATAACCACATATATCCACAAAATTTCTAAAAACATTAATTTCCTTGGCCTATGAAATTAATAACGGAAGTCTAGGTGAATATTCCTCCATGGAAACTACAGAAAAAGGCCTGTATTAAGTGTTGATTATGTTTCGGCAGTATATAGTGTGTTGAGTCTGTTATGATGAATTAAGGTATTACAAAAAAATGAAGTTTATCTCATTCACCCCTAAAGACCCATTTTGACTGGTCTAAGTCATTGATTTACAGAAGAGTCCATTATTTTGCAGGGGTTGATGAGTAAAAGATGTCTGTAGCACTTATTTTGTTATATCTCGCAGGTATCTCTACTCTGGAGGACAGAAAGATCCAACTTCGAGTTCGAGGTATAGACAGTGAAGAGGAGATGAACATTTACCTTAGTCTTGAGGGTATGGCATATCCTCTAGGACTGTTGCCGGGGTCTGTGGTCCAGTTCAACAGATTAGAACGGAAAGTCCCAAAAGGTGGTGGTACTGTTTACTGCCAGTTTCTAATTATATCAACTTTGAAAGTGTTGCAGATTGGAGCTTCATTGAAGAGAGATCCAGAATCTAGGTACCTATGTTTTCATTGTTGTATTGAAGATGTTGGTATGAAACGAGTGTTTCTGTAGTAAATGTTCAAAGAGCACCTCATCTCTAAAATAAATGTGAAGATATAATACAATGGAACCTAGCTTTGGAAACCACAAAAGACCACCTGTATCTGGAGACAACATTTTGAAAACCACTTGGTTAAATAATCCTTTAAGTAAAACCTATTTTGAGAGACCGCCTGTATTGTAAGACCTGATTTCAGTGGGAGGGTGGGTGGTCGATCACGACAGATTCCACTGTATTCACATATTTGAGAATGAAATAAGTATAGTAAAACATGTTTCAGCGACAACCTGTGTATAAAAACCACCTGGTCACAAAGACCCATTTTTTACTGTCCCCAATAGTACCATTTGTGTACAAATCAACTCTATATAAAGAACACCTCCCTATAAAAACCAGTTTTTTGTGTCCCTAAGGAGGTTGTTACGTAAAAGTTTCACTGTTCATTAAAATGCTGGGATAGAATTAACTCGAATAATTCAAGCCCGCTCAATTTCCGATTCTCTCCACCCTATGAGGTCTTGAATTCTCTATACAGTGAAAACACATCAGTTGTTTCCTACGAGAGGGAATCCATCACAGCGTTGTATTCCTTTGAGTATGCATAATAGGTATAGGCTACCTGGTGAAAATTAAAACTTTGGAAGCCTTTCGTCTTCACTCTGTCTTCAAGTTGTTTACATCAAATAGGTGCTGACGATGCTTACAATTGGATTAATATTATATATCGCATTATTTCAAAAGTAGGACAGCTTTATTTACATTTGAATTTCTCTTATATTTCCCGCCAGCTGTAATACTGTATACAAATCCCACAATGCAACTTGAAGTAATTTCCGGTCTGACACGTTTTGAATGTAAATGCATTAAGGAGTTAATGCAGTGATCGTAGTGAATGGAATATAACGACTGAATTATTCAGGTCGGGAAGGAATGGATTGAATTCCGAGAAGGAACAGACACTACATGTTTAACCAAAGTATCAGGTGTGACTCGGGTCTCACAATTGTGAGGCAAACACACTAACACACTAACCACAGAGCTGCCACAATTGGTTTAAAGTCAATATTCAGACATGTTAACTGTTCCAATTTCAGCGGTAGTCTACCGCATTTTAGACAGATCTTTCGCCTACCGCTTTCAGGTCTAAAATTACCGATTTCTTTACATTTCTACCAGTTAACCAAAGCGCAGTTATTTTCTGAGTTTATTTCACACCTGTGCATTGTTTCGACAATACCCAGGCCCCTGGCGATATACAGATTAACTGCTTAATATAGCATTTTAGACAGATCTTTCGCCTACCGCTTTCAGGTCCAGAACTTCCGATTTCTTTACATTTCTACCAGTTAACCAAAGCGCAGTTATTTTCTGAGTTTATTTCACACCTGTGCATTGTTTCGACAATACCCAGGCCCCCGGGGATATACAGACTAACTGCTTAATAAGTACTACTCGTCACGCCTAATTAACATTACCTACAATTAATACTATCCCTTGTGAGACCCCAATCATCATCCATGGAGGACAATTAATTCCTGATAATCATTTAATTAGATTTAAATCTCGGTAAACTTCTCCACATGTTAATATGTCATACAAAGAACAGATGATATGAGGCTACCCAGTGAAAATTAAAACTTTGGAAGCCTTTCGTCTTCACTCTGTCTTCAAGTTGTTTACATCAAATAGGTGCTGACGATGCTTACAATTGGATTAATATTATATATCGCATTATTTCAAAAGTAGGACAGCTTTATTTACATTTACTTTGAATTTCTCTTTTTTCCCGCCAGCTTTAATACTGTATACAAATCCCACAATGCAACTTGAAGTAATTAAATTTCCGGCCTGACACGTTTTGAATGTAAATGCATTAAGGAGTTAACGCAGTGATCGTAGTGAATGGAATATAACGACTGAATTATTCAGGTCCGGAAGGAATGGATTGAATTCCGTTAAGGAACAGACACTACATGTTTAACCAAAGTTTCAGGTGTGACTTGGGTCTCACAATTGTGAGGCAAACACGCTAACCACAGAGCTGCCACAATTGGTTTAAAGTCAATATTCAGACATGTTAACTGTACCAATTTCAGCGGTAGTCTACCGCATATTAGACAGATCTTTCGCCTACCGCTTTCAGGTCCAAAACTACCGATTTCTTTACATTTCTACCAGTTAACCAAATCGCAGTTATTTTCAGAGTTTATTTCACACCTGCGCATTGTTTCGACAATACCCAGGCCCCTGGCGATACACAGACTAACTGCTTAATACCGCATTTTAGACAGATCTTTTGCCTACCGCTTTCAGGTCCAAAACTACCGATTTCTTTACATTTCTACCAGTTAACCAAAGCGCAGTTATTTTCTGAGTTTATTTCACACCTGCGCATTGTTTCGACAATACCCAGGCCCCTGGCGATACACAGACTAACTGCTTAATACCGCATTTTAGACAGATCTTTTGCCTACCGCTTTCAGGTCCAAAACTACCGATTTCTTTACATTTCTACCAGTTAACCAAAGCGCAGTTATTTTCTGAGTTTATTTCACACCTGCGCATTGTTTTGACAATACCCAGGCCCCTGGCGATATACAGACTAACTGCTTAATACCGCATTTTAGACAGATCTTGTGCCTACCGCTTTCAGTCTAAAATTACCGATTTCTTATCATTTCTACCAGTTAACCAAAGTGCAGTTATTTTCTGAGTTTATTTCACACCTGTGCATTGTTTCGACAATACCCAGGCCCCTGGCGATATACAGACTAACTGCTTAATACCGCATTTTAGACAGATCTTTCGCCTACCCCTTTCAGGTCCAAAACTACCGATTTCTTTACATTTCTACCAGTTAACCAAAGCGCAGTTATTTTCTGAGTTTATTTCACACCTGTGCATTGTTTTGACAATACCCAGGCTCCCGGGGATATACAGACTAACTGCTTAATAAGTACTACTCGTCACGCCTAATTAACATTACCTTCAATTAATACTACCCCTTGCGAGACCCCAATCATCATCCATGGAGGACAATTAATTCCTGATAATCATTCAATTAGATTAAAATCTCGGTAAATTTCTCCACATGTTAATATGTCATACAAAGAACATATGATATGAGTCCCCTTATATCACAAATGACACGATTGCATTTCATATTATGGAAAAATAATGTTCCACACCCCAATTACGTTTAAAAATACGAACTAATACTAATAAAAGTTGTAATTTAACCCCAAAAGAAAGAGAGAATGAGTACATTACATGGTTTGACATGTACATGCATATCCAAGTCACAACAATTAATTGCTGCTTATATCATTGACAAAAAATAGTTTATCAATGATAAATTGGTCTTGAAAATATTTAATGCAATGGATAAAAGTAGAGTACATAAATTTTAAAGCAACTGAACATTTGGCAGAATTTTGCTCAGGTCAGAAAATGTTTTTGGTAAGTTACTAATCTGTCTATATATGTACTTGTTATGTCTATTTAACCTAACTACTACGTAGCACTTTACATTTTTTTTTACATCATCATATAAGGACCCCTAACCTGTAATAATAAGGATAATAACTTAATAGATAAAATGTAAAAAAAAAAAGAAAATTTGAGGATTTTTAGTTTTGGCTAATGAAAATTAAAGTTTGCCAATAATTTGAACAATACATTTTCAGGACCAACACTGTTTGACCTAATACTTTTGAAGAAATATAGTCACTGAAATACTGCGAAAAATACAGCGCGCAGTGCTACATCTTTGGAGGTTTGAATCTACCTCTTTTGGTCATCAGAGGTTAACATGTCTGAATATTGAGTTATCGCAGTCTGATATTACAGTCAATATTGCAGTCTGAATTTGAAGTTAATATTGGGTTATTGCAGTCTGAAGTTAGAGTCAATATTGAGTTATTGCAGTCTGAATTTGAAGTTAATATTGGGTTATTGCAGTCTGAAGTTAGAGTCAATATTGGGTTATTGCAGCATGATTTTAAAATCATTTTTGGGGGTGTAATTATCATCATCATTTTGAGGGGACAGTGTCAGTTTTACATCGGGAATAGGTCCGATGTTTAGACCCAATAATATAGCCTAAGGAGGCAAAACGCTGTGATGTTGACACAGAAATAACTTCATCCATCAAGAAATGTGAAAAGTTTTGTGAAATGGTCAGTAACGTCAATAATTGATAATAGGAACCAGGAAGTATAGGATGTTAACTTATTCACACCTTCAGACACATTTGGACTAGCCTAAGTATTTGATTTATAGAAGAGTCCATTGTATCTCAGTGGTTGATGAGTAAATTGTCATGGTCTGCCTTGTGAGACATTTCTTTCTGAGAACCACAGCTCAATGAATAATCCTAGACATGAACCCTTTCAACCCCACAGACCATGATGGACTTGTCTAATACAAACAGAAAAAAACATACCATTAGGGTACTTAAGGGTGAAAAGATTTAACCTTTGTTGAGAGATTCTCTTTTTTCAGATGACAGCTATTTTATGTCATTGTGGTCTAGCAAGAGAGGTCCCATGTGTATTATTTTAGTTTATGTGACTATACAAAGAAATTTACATCTGTGTTCTAGGTCAGAAGAGGGAAAAGAGGCTCACATGAATGAACAATTTTTACAGAAATGCTCCATCGCCTGGTCTGAGACTCCGGTCAGATTTCTAGCTGATTTAGTTGATGGATCCATAACAAATTTCCAGTGTGTTTGTCATGTTCAGAAGGTGCTAAAAATATCCCTCAAGTGCGTATGTCAGTCATGTCATGGATTGGTAGTTGTTGTCTGTCAAAATGCCGCTTGTTCTACATCCACAGATGTCAGATTTGTAGTCAAAGCCAGGTAAGTTTTGAGTTTGTAGCACACGGTTACTTCATTGCAGTTGAAATATAAAAAATCTCAGATACCAAAGTATAAATCAATAGAATGTCCAGGACATAGATACAAATCCGGTAAAAATGGACAAACACAGACCTCTGGAAACCAAGAGGTGGGATCAGGTGCCATGGAGGAGTAAGCATCCCATGTTGACCGGTCACACCCACCATGAGTCCACAGTCAAATCCAATGAAATACGTGAGGAGTGTATCCTCGTCACAATTGGTACAGACGTCTCAACAACCGCCAACGAAAAGGCAACTCAACATTTCACTTAGTGAAACAGAGTAGTCGCAAACAAGAAAATGAGCTGATGCTATCATTCTAGCATTGGCGTCTATTTTCAATGCTGTGGTTAAAAAGATTGTTTGAGCTCAGGTTTGCCTGTTCCTACTGCTCACACATCAACAAAATTTACATCATAAAGATGTCCTATGATTCCAAGTACATCCCTTGCTTCAGATGCTGGATATTTATTGCATTTTTCATTTTATTTTACAAAAATAACCCTGTTTTGGACTTGGCCTATTTTCAGTGCTGTAGTTAAGAAGATTGGTTGAGGAAAGGATTACCTACTTCTATTGCTCTACATCAACAAAACTATATTTGGTATAGATGTTGCACAAAGCACATCCTCTGCTTTAAATACTGGATTTTTATTCTCTTTTTTTTTTTTTTTTTTTGCGAAAATGACCCAGTTTTAGACTTAGTCTGTTTTCAATTCTGTTGTTAAGAAAATTAATTGTGATCAGTTTAATAAGAGGTATAATGTCAAAATGTTGCTGTGAGGTGAGCTTTGTAATTTCTGATTACTATGTGTACCATAATTTATCTAATTAAGGTGCTGCCTTAATTAAGGTGTCACCAAGACGAAAATTATGTTTGTTTATTGTAATAAAGGTGCCCTTTGAAATAAAAAAAAAAATCCCCCCCCCCCCCCCCCAAAAAAAAAAAAAGTGAATAAATAAAAATGAAACATTTTTGGACTGCTTTAATGATAACATACAGTAAGTAAATAAGACCAGATGATCTTTTAACTTCAGGCAGAATCAAATTCAACTTATTTTGCCTTGGGCAGTTATGTGATTGAGGAGTCCAGTTACTAAGTTTAATCGGAGTTGTGGTCTTAAACATCCATTATAATGGCGTTGTAATACTTTCTTGACTTTGTACGGGTTTCAGACATTTATTTATTTGCCTTGGTATTTGATATATAGATTTCTAAACATCAGGCAATATACACTTTAGTCGGTACTCCCGTACTCCCGATTTTCAAAAACCACGTGTTTTGCACTGTCAGTCACATAATTGCTACCAAGAGTCATTTTAGATTGTTTATTTAGGGCATGCCTAATTAGTAAGTTGCTAGTTTTATCAACTAACAGGTAGGTCTAAGCTGTTAGGAGATGGCAGCACAGGTTAAAGTCTATTTCCTGAATGTTTGACAAATAATTTCATACATTACAGGGATTTCATTTTCAATTTGAAATCAGTTTTTGCTCCTGATATAATCTATAACAATATAACAAGACTGGCTACATTAATTACACCAGCATGATGAGAAAGAAGAATGATTGATTATGGATCAGTACTTATTAAGAACAGAGTATATAAATACGTATGATACATGTAGCATGTACATGGACTCGTGGGTCGTTTTCATCATGCAGTAGACTAAATAAACAACATAAAAGAAATGTTTATTCACAGAAATTTGACACTTTTATAAATGTTTGTAGCCGATAATGATCAAGATCTAGACCATATCCATCTTGGACATGTTGTATGGATACTTGAGGTTGATTTCAAACCCAAGATCGACAAAATTCCAATTAAGGCCCCTTATTAACTGAAAATTAGTTTTTTGACACAAATTAAGGCGCCCTTTAATCTGAAATACCCCAAAAAGGGCACCTTAATTAGATAAATTTACGATAGTTTCAGTGTTACAGTGGTAATGTGTTCGTTTTGTAAATGATGAATACCCCGTATTCATTTTGTTTACTTTGATTTGTAAATTGTTGCATTTTTTGTTTGTTTAGTTGTATAGTTGATGATGGCACTGGTGTTGGTATAGCTGTTTTCAGTGGCGATGTTGTCCAGAGTCTGTTAGAGCTATCAGACAAGCAATGGGCCTGTTTAGCTGACCTGACAAAGAGCCATGGAGAAGTTTTCATTCAACAGGTCAGTGTTTGCTAACTTTGACAGTTAAATTGAAGTCCTGGAACCCGTTTTATCAAGAGGTCGTAAGTCCTAAGTTATTTGATCTTAAGACAAAACTTATGACCGTTTTATCAATGCTACCCTAACTCAAGTCTTAAGGTATTTTCGATATTTTCAAATAAGATCTTGAAAGTTTATTAATACTTATACCTGCTACATCTACAAAGACAAATAAGGACACATGCACTAATAACTTAGGTCTACGCACAGCCTCTGGGAGGTTATAAACGGCCGACCAGATTTGGTTGTAAGTCACAAAACCTATTTCTCTTTAAAATGGTTGCGAGTCCTAAGTGTGCTCGTAAGACCAGGTCTAAGGAACTTAAGTAGAACATGCCCCTGGTTTGTACAACGATTTACTTATAAACAAGTTAGAGATGATTTACCCAATTTGAGTACTGTAAATAGACAATATGCTGTAATAGATGCTCCTGGGGTTTGAAAACATTTTTTTTTAGTGCAAAATTAGTATTAGTTTTACTATTATATGTACCTTGTATTAGTGGTTATGCATATGTGTTTTTAAAATCATATTTTACTTATGATTCAAATCTATGTCAAATTTTAATGTTAAATAATTTTCATGTTATTTTGAATTAGAAATGGTAATAGTAGTAATTAAATTGTAAATATATAACATATATATATTATGTTGCTTGTCAATGTATTGAATAAAACGTAAATGAAAGGCAGGTGGACTCCTGGCTTAATTCACTCTTTGATAGACAACACACTGCCTACAAATGACATACATATGTACAATGGTTTAAAAAAAGGCTTCGTTTATGTTTGAAATTTTTGCCACCTTCTTAAAAATTCACATTATCTTAAAATTGCGAAAATTTACTAGTATATAACGCACTCATATTGAACAATGTCTGATTTTGGTTGCATTTAGTTCTAAACATGCAGCAGAATATTCATATATTTATCTGAGTTTTAGCACTGTAAATCTGGAATTTTTGCAGGAATATATTTTAGCGAAACACTGGTCCTAAATGCATTTGTAAGACGATATTTTCTTGATTACAAATTCCCATTTTGACAGCTCGTTATGCTACACTTTCTTACAAAAAAGGGGGGTGGGGCATGGCCTTGGCCTGCCTAGAGGAACTTCACGCCTGCAGTGTTCATAGCTAACCATGTACTCTGCACATCACAATAGGTCAGGAAGAAGGATGAGAAAGTCAGGGAAAAGGTCGATGAATTTTGTTTTGTTAAAGGTATAGGAACCCTGTGTACATGAAATTCTTGGGAATAAAACTGAAATTTACAGTATTTACAATGTACTCTGTTAGGTATTTACTTCTACTACTAACATATTATTGGAGGATCTATCATTTTGTCTGTTCCTATATTTATCTTGGTTTAACTGTGTACATCGTTCTTTTTATTCAGGGCAATGTAACAGAGAACAGCAGTTTAGAGAGATTCGTGGTCATGCTTTGTGATAATCACCAGATTAAGACGCCAAGAAGGATGATGTTTTCGTGTTACAGTTTTCCTAAAACATCAACTGATTTAGTAGAAAGCACACCTCTGACAATACAGGACATACACAGCAAGTCAATAGAAGGTAAAATAGTGTAATATTATAGGTTATTGAATGTTTATGTTGAAATATTTGCGGCGGGGCAAAAGACAGAGCTTGTGAGGTCCTTCTCCGTGTGAAGAACTTGGGCGTAAATATTACAACATATATAGTCAGTGACATTTTTATTGTATATCCTGATCAAAGATACAACAGTCATAATTTGAAATATTTTAATTCATTGACAACAAATCACAATAACATCAAATATTTGCGTAATGTGTCATCGTTTTAAGGCATACGAATATAACATAAAAAAAGACCTTTCCCCCCCCCCCACACACACACACACACACATATAGTTTCCCCCCGGAAGGACAGGCCAGGGCTGAACTTTCCCCTGGAAAAAAATAGGCCCAGCATAGAATTTCCCCTTAGGAGGAATCAACCGAGCCCAACTTTCCCCCTAGGAAAAAGCGCCTCAGCATAGAATTCCCCCATATGACAGTACACTTTTTTGCCCCCTTCTGACATATTTGCATATCTATCCATCTCCGGTTCTTTTATTATCCCCTTGCAAACAAAGTTTGGAGGGGATATAGGATTAGGCTCGTACATACGTATGTTACACTTTCCTTGTCAGTGCTTTAATAATTTAATTTCTCAACGGAATTTCATGAAACTTGATACAAGGGTTAACTATGGTAATATTTCGGAAGAGTTCGTATTTCCTAACCCGCACTCTCTTATTTACAGAGTTATTGCTCTTTGTTTATTTCAATGAAATATTTTTGTCAGCGCTCTAACAATTTTATTTCCAACAGAATTTCATGAAACTTGATACAAGGGTTTACCATGGTAATATCTCAGACGAGTTCGCGTTTTCCTAACCAGCGCTCCCTTATTTACAGAGTATTTGCCCTTTGCTTATTTCATTAGCAATGCTAACTGATTGTGACAATGATTTATTCCTCACTTGTTCATTTGAATTTGACTGTGGACTCTTACGGTGGGTGTGATCGGTCAACAGGGGATGCTTACTCCTCCATGGCACCTGATCACACCTCAAGATTTCAAGAGGTGCATGTTTGTGCAATATCACTAGATATGTATATGTCCTGGACATCCTATAGAATTATACTTTGGTAACTAAAATTTTTATATAAAACAAAAAATGACAAAATCTCATACCTGCCAACTCTTCCAATTTTTGCGGAAAATTTCTGCATTTATAAAGAAATTTCCACCTTCCACGAAGTCTTATAGAAATTCCACATTCTAGTGTAATGTTTCATATTTCTGGATTTGTCCGTTTCCGACTGTAGTATTATTGAACCAAATGATAATTGCAAATGGCAGCAAACTATATCACACGTGTGTGTTTCAAATATCTCTTGTTGCCATTGTTGGTGGTCTTGGTGTGGATGTAAATCATGTCAAAGAAATATTATCAGGAATTCAAGGAAGATTATAAGAGTTTTCTAGGAATAAGGCCACGGTTAAAAAATTGTTTGTTTGATGTTTCTTGTCCATGCCTTTCACGTTTGGGTAGGTAGGTAGGTAGGCAAATTATTTTTTTTTCAAGAAAAGGAAATCAAATAAATTGAAAAAGTAAGGTTATTTTAATGCCCCATTAAAATGTACAATTTACTTTTTTTAAACAAAATAAATTCTGACATTAAGTGGTAATGTTGATTTATGTACATACATCACATGTATATTATCAATGTTCAGTATTTCACTGTTGAGTCACTTAATAAATATGAAATAACATTTTCTGTTGTAGTATATTAAATGCATATTTTGTAGGGCTATTCCAGTAAAAAATCTACCCAAACACAGGTCTTGTTATATTGAAGGTATCCCAGTCTGACACAGGACATATTTATGAATTTGAACAGTAATAAACTCTTGTCAGACCTCAATTAGGCTAGAAGTGTATTTTATTGGGGTGCTGGGGATTTAGGTAGATATATTTATCTACTGGAATTTCCCTGACCTAAACCTCTTTAAATTTGATATCTTCGTTAATGAACATCACTGTCATTTGGCATTAACAAACATCATAGCTGCCAGACATGAGCAGAAACTATTAATGACAAACTTGCTGGAAGCATTTTCAAATTTGTAATTTCTTTAATTTAAAAAATACTTTCAGTAATTATTAAAAGAATACATTTGAAAAATGTCAGACTTTATTATTGAACTTGCAAACGCACACAGTTATAAATGTATTGAACAGAATTTATTTCTTTATGAAGATTTTTCAAATATTTTTTATTTTTACAGACAAAACAACATTTACTTTTCAGTTTTATTCCTTTCTTTCCAATATTTGTAAACCAGCTCCATGGCACTCTTGATCTGGATTGTTCGAGTTGGATTTCCTGGGCTTTTGGATGTTACAGACTGAGGCACAGTAAACAACACAATACCTTCACTTTCAATGGCCAGTTCACAGCATATCCCTTTCTACACCCTCCAATGCAGAGCCATCCCTGGCTTAGTCGTTAAGTATGCTATGCTCTACCTCTCTCGATTCGTGAGTGACGATGGTTTCCATTACGTTTGTTGGTTGGATTTACCTGGCTTTAAGGATGTAAACATATTAGGAAAACGTGAGAAATATCGTAAATATTAGTCACAGACTTAGGTGTCGTCACATAAAAGAACCATCACTGCTCAATGGCCGTAAGTGCCAAGCATAGGCCAAAATTTGAAGCCCTTCACCCGCATTTTGTGACGTCTCCATATGAGTGAAATATTCTTGAGTGGGACGTTAAACAACAATAAACAAACAAGCTTCAGCAATGCATCGAGTCTGTGCAAGGCATTATGTTTACCTGTACAACCTATTTTTGGAAAAAAGACTGTATTGTTTTGGTTTTTAACTGAAACTGGATGTGCCACTTTACCTTGGTAGACCTATAGCTATAATTGAGTACCCTAGAGCACGTTATTCTGTCTTTTCGTTAGTCAGAGTTATCTCCCATGTCAGTAGGTATTGATTGTGATGTCATGTCATTACAGCATTGTTTTCACACAAACATATGACGTCATAGTTGATAACTTTTCTCATTTTATGCATAAACAAATGACATCACAATCGATACCTGCTACGAGGGGTGGTAACTGACTTTAACTCTGGATAATGAAAATACCCAACAGCATTCTACAAATATTAGGAAATATATGCATTATAAAGTTATCAGTTTACCATTTTATTGTATTTTTATACTAATTCAATCAGTTTTATTAATTTTAGTTCGTTTTATGATCTAGAATTAGATAATTATTTTCATAGGGACTTATAAATCTCAGCCATCTATTTGTATGGATGTTTCCAGATCCTTTTGTTTCTTTATTTATTTATTATATTTAATTATATCATTTTCATTAGTATAATATTTTACTTAAGTATTGTTCAATATCAATATATAAACTTTCATGTCAGTATGCATTTTGTACCATCTATGGTTTGTACTTCAATAGTTACAGCTGCCACGAGGAAGGCATTTTACAATTTTGATTTTTCTGAAGGAAACAGAAAAATCAAAATAGTAAAATACCTTCTTTGTTGCAGCTGTAACTAGTACTTCAACAGCATTTGCCACATTCGCATTTGGTGAATCTTCAAAAAGATTTGGCAAATGAAATTCTTTTCTGGCAAAAATCATTGGCACATGAAAATTTGGAGCTAAAATGTTCTTTAAAATTTTTGAAAATGATAATTCCCTACAAATATGCATTTCCGATCTGCCCGTATACAATTAATCCTCGAGTTTATTTCACACCTGTATGTTGTTTGAATAGTACCCAGTCTAAGGCCTCCGGCGCTAAACTGCTACTTGTCATGCCTAATTAAACATACCTACAAATTACCTTGTCTTTTGTGTTACCCTAATCAACATCCATGATGATAATAAATTCCTAATGATCCTTTAATTAGATAAAAAACTCGGAAGACTTCACCACACGTTTTCTTTTTATCGATGCCATGCTTGACTAGATCACATCAACGATTGAACTCTATAGACAGTAGACCTAAATTCAAGCTCGTAAAAGATCTTACAAAGAAACAACTAAATTACAATCGACAGAACCGAACCCAGAAAAAAAATCTGGATTAAAAAAAAATTGAAATCATCAACGTGAAAAAATAATTCGAGCAGCAACATTTTGGTGGGTCGGTGGTAAACATCAAACAATTAAAATTTTATTTTAGGCCTGACTTGGTCACAAATTGGAGAAATCTACGTATATTGTAATGAATTTGCATTATATTTTTCCAATGCACATGGAGAACAGAAACCAATGTCAAAAGGCACATTGGGGAAAAAAAAAAGTTCGGCAGCTAGTACTACAAAATGTTGAATGCTTATTTTGCAGACAGGAATTGTGTAAGAGTGATAAATGCTTTATGGCGGCCCCAAACGCCCTGTCATAAATCTTCCTCATTTTCCTTTATGAAAGTTGGCAGGTATGAAATCGGTGTCCTATGCTGGGTCAATCGGAGACTCCAATGTCAGCCCAAGGGTTGGTATGACATGTGATACAGATTTTGTCATGTGTTGTTGTTTTTATTATGTATTTTAAGAGTCTTCTGGAAAACAGGCAAATATTAAAGAAAAACATGTATTTAATTCCTATCATTGGTAGAAGTCAAATTGGTCATCTTGCATCACTTTAAAAGGGATTCCGTTTGTAAAAAACTGTGTGTCCCAGCAAACCCGGAAAGCGGTTTTTTAAAGTTTACATCAAAGAAACTATCAAATTATCAATTAAATTGCTATTGTATTTAAAGAAGGTCATAGTTGTAATCAATTCTGCATTCAAATATGAAGGAGACTCTCTAATACTCCAGATCCTAGTTAAACCCTTTATAATTTTCTGACCTTGATTGGCGTTAATGACAGCAGCCATTGTTGTTGTTGATTTTCATTGGAAGTGCCTATCATTTTTATTGGGGTGTATACATCTCATCACTGGTAAGTCACCATAGGAGAAACACCCCTGCACACGAATTAACTCCTCCGTTGACTTGCACATAAGAACGTTGTTTGTAAACATCCGGTTTCATTTCCAAGAAAGATAATGAATAGAATTTAACAATTCGCGATTATTTAAGATTTACTGTATGTTGAAAGGTAATCAATAGGGGTAAGAGTTTATGACTTTGAATATGTTTAATGACTGTATGTTCCTACATGATGACATTTTTATGAAATATTTACAAAAAAAAGCACTTTCCAAAGTTACTGGGACACTCAGTATGTGCACCATCCTGTACTCAACTTTTAAGTAAAAATAATTCCCCAAGATACTTTGCTTGCATAATTTGTAATTGTAGTGTAATTATGTTATGGTATTAAGGTATATTTGAGAGCATGGTAGGCCTTACGGGGACGCCGATAAATTTGAAAAGAATTCTAGAGATTCTAGTAATTCTGTGTTGAAGGCAGCTAGGGAACACTTGAACATAAAAATTTAGGGATTCATTCACATTTTAATTCAGCAATTCCTTGGTAAGTCCCAGTATGTCATAGAATGAACATAGCTTAGTGCTTATGAAAGATATTGATTTTGATTTTTTTCTTGAAGGGAAAAACAATTGAGGTACTCAGAATATGAATTTCAGAAGTGTGCAAAATGGGGGTACAATAAAGGGTAAAAGGAGTTTGATAAAGAGCGAGCTGCTACAGGGTATCATGTGGTTCCCATATTATTGGTAAAAAAAAAAAGTCATACTTAGTAGTAGATAGTAGATATATATTTGTGTGTGTACATACACTCACATGCAAGACATATCAGTAGAAGGTTTAGTGGTCAGCACACTCACTTCTCTCCGATATAACCGGGCTTCAATCCTCGTAAAGGAGTGTGTGGATGGCATGGTTGTCATCAGCTGGGACAAATGATTTTATTCAGGTACTCTAGTATATTTTCCAACATTATAAGTACTCCTCATGCCAACATCTGAGCCAGCGAGAGATATTTATCATTAGTTTCATAGACTTGTTTGTTAATGATAAGGAAATAAATAAAGTCATCGCAAATGTAAATATTTTAATTATAAGGAGTATATAAAGTCACCATAAAAGAAATATGTTATTTTGTGTTGGGAGTTGTAGAAATATTCTTATCAGTTATTCCCATGTGTAGGGCCAGTGATTTTCAGTTTTAAATTTGTTTCAGTTCTGTTTTCAGTTTTGGTGAATTCCATTTTTTCTGTTTTCATAAGAAAAAAGAACCAAACACATACTTTAGATGAAAAATATTTAACAATACAGACTCATAATCATACTTTCAATAGTCTGCCACACAAATTTAATGATAGATTTAAATAGGGAAGTAAATAAAACATATATATGTACATGCAACACTTTAAGTTTTTTAAATATTTGATAAGTAGTTTGTAAGTGTAGACCTATAATACTAATGTATTTAAAAATACACACTTGCTCATGGCAGTGTTACACAACTTTGTTTGATTTTTTGATTTTGATTTTTGTTGTATGCCACAGTCAACAATTTTTCAGTTATATGGTGGGGGCCAGTTTTTAATGGTGGAGAAGAGACCACCGGCCTTCCGGCTAGTAAACTGGCAGAAGTGAGAGACTTCATGTTTTCAAGCGTGATACTCTAACCACTCGGCCACTGAGGCCCCACACAACTTTGTTACACCAAATTTAAATTGATGTACCTTTGAAAGTTAGTGTCGATCCTTCACTAAGTGGCCCGCAAAAAATGTAACAATCATGGGTCATGAGATTTTAAACTAAAGTATTGTCAAGTACATATCATATAAAGCTTCCCATGTATCGGAATCTCACAACCTGACAGAGGTCAATAGCATAGATCTCTGGCACATAATGCTTAAAAGTTGACATAGAAGTGAAAACAAGTTGCTGTTTTTTTGTTTTTTTTTATTTTTTGTTATTGTGAAACACAAGGATGATGATCCTAATTTAAAATCTAAGTTCTTTGCATACGAACACTCGGACCTGTAGCATCACCGGAATGCCTTATAACTTGCCCGTGGGGATGATGGTTTAAAACCTGATCGTTTGAACATGAGTCACATCGGTTAGAGGTGAGTAAGATAATTATATCTACCAGGTACACCCAAAAAAGAAAGAAATGAACCAACCAAAGAAAAAAAGGCAAGCACTTATTACATTTGATCAAATATTCCAAAATTATAAAGGCAAGTAGGAGTCAGAAAATAGAATGGTGACCAAGAGACTTACGAGTGTAACAAGGTTAGTTAAACCTGAAATTTAATTTTAAAATCTGCAACTTTATTAAATGGATATACCCGTAAAGATTTTTCTTCATTAGTAACCATGCTTTCTCTGCTGACTTAAAGTCTGTCCTAAGTTTAAACCCCATCCCACCCCACAGTCCTTTGATCAAAGGTAAACTTCATAAATCGACAATAAGAGGGGTCAATTTAGAGATAAAGTAGTTAAGTCGTTCCTTTCTCTCACGTGATTCTGCTTTCAAGTAGCTGCGTGCCGCTTTTATTATTTCAAATACTGGTATCTTGCCAAAAGATTTTCCCTTTTCTATGGCCTCTATTTGCTTTTCGATCTCCATATCTTCGAAAGCTAGCTGAATCACATCTAAAATAGCAGTAAAGACAGGATTTTCATCTGCTGTTTGTCCGTCCAGTTTCTTCTTTTTGTAGTTTTGATACTTTTTTGATTTTACAATTGCTCGGAATATATGTTCCAGTGCTGAAACCAATGCTTTGATTTTGATTTCGTTTGTTGGATCAGTGTAAATTTTCCAAGCTTCTTCAACCTTGTCTCTAGGGAGTAAAATCGGTATGGATTCATCAAGTTTACTTCTTTGTATGAACCTTCTCAGCTCTGAAACTGGTTGCAATTGACGAATATGTTGACTTATTTCTCGGCACTTTTCCAGTTCCATTCCAATAAATAGATTACATTTCATGAAATAAAACTCTAGATATTTGTTTTCCAGAGATTTAACCATGAAATCCAACACCTTCCGGACAAATGGTAAAATGTAATCATTTGAAAATTCTGCTGGATCGACTTCCTCCAGCTTCCAATAAAATGCAGTCTTCCAGTGGTAGGTTGTCAGCACTTTGGAATATGGCTTGAGATAACTTTTGTTGTATACTTTTAGCATTAACAGACATTGCCTCTGAACTGGTGTAAGAGCTCGTGCTAATTTTATTTCTGCCAAATTATAGGCCAAACTAAAGTCTTTGGCATTGTCAGTTTCTCCTGTCAACAAACTAGGTTTAGCCACGACAAAAAATTCCGTGTTCTCATAAATGTCAGTGACTACTTTCTGACTTGGCCATTTTCTGTTTTCTCTACGTTTCCATTCGTCTAGTCCTTGTGGTTTACCTGACAATGGGAAAGCACCGATGAAGTCATTGTTTGTTCTATATATGTATGTCCCAGATACAAAATTGCCATTGGACAGTTTGCTCTTTTTTGTTGGGGAATTTTTACTTGGTACAGGTTCATGTAAACTTTGATTATTGGACAAGTCTGTGGTTTGAATTATGTTTCCTCCTAGAGTTTTACACAAGGAACCAAATCCTTGATTAAGTAGTGTCATAGCATCTGCAATCTCAACAGTTTTTTGTAAAACATCTATAACTCTATGACCTACATCTAGAAGATTTGGTTCCTGCATCACAGTTGACCTCTCAATACTCTGCTTATAAATTCTCAGTATTGCACTTGTATCTGGACCCGGTCTGTTGTTATGTGTAATGGGGTAATCTGGACATGTCAAACCAGCAAAGTCTACTAGAGACAGACCTGGCTTGCACTCTTCCTCGATTTGAACATGTGGGGTGTTTCTTCCAATGTTCGCTCCACACAGTTTAACTATCTCGAATACTCCCCGTAAAGCAGTAAATGCCGCTGGATGGATCATTTTGAGCAATCTACTCGGCAGATATCTTTCTTCAATCAAATCGACATTTTCTAAAAGAAGATTTTTCACAGCTTCTCCTTCAATATGGACAAAACAGGGTAAGTCATGTCTATACACCAATGCTGTTATGGGTACAGTTATTTCAGATATAATAAGAAAATCAAAATCACCCTCGTCCTCATTAGCTCTAATTCGTGTTCCTTCCTGGCTGCTTCCCACAACTTTACATCGCTCTTTTCCAAAGTGCTCCAGAAATTTGTTGATGTACTGACATGTTCTGTTTTGTCGGTCATCATTTTTCACTATGGTTGCTAATCTGCACAATTCTGCAATAAGGTCAGGTAAGTCTTCTTCAGTTTCTGTGGAATTAGTGGCCATGACTGTTCAAAGTATCCTGCTGTTTTTGGCTTCAGTCTGAAATACATCAAAAATATATAAAGAGCATTAACTCATCAGCTCCTAAAGTCACACTTGGACCTGCCTATATGAAAGAATGGATAAATCCACTGTCAGAATTTAGGGGTGTATGATTTAAAATAAAAATTTTATTATGATTTTACATGCAGACTGAACTTTTTCACTCTGCATTATGACAGTAGACCATACTATGTGTCAATTTGGGCGAGTCTAAATGTGACCACACGGGGTGATGAGGTAACGGATTATTATGTAATCGAATTTGAAAGCCAATATATTTTTTAGAACTGTTCAGTATTTGTTTTTCATAACCATGCATGTGTAATTGATCTGCCCTAGTTTTTCCACAAAAGTTATAACGTATAATGCAAGACTGAGAAGTGAGACACAATGAGTTTACCTCTTTAGCCACAGAGTGTCACTTGATGATTTTTGTAGTTTGTTTTGAGCTGCCCTGGCTCAGTCGATAGCGCGCTCAACTCTTGATCGTGAGTTCGAGTCCAGCCGGCAGCAGGTTGTTTTCCTGTCCTTCAGACTGAGACAGTAAAAACTAAGGTCCTGTGTCGCAGTAGGTGTCGGCTCATTAAAGAACCCTCACTGCTCAATGGCCGCAAGTGCCGAGCATAGGCCAAAATTTGAAGCCCTTAAATGGCATTTGGTGACGTCTCCCTGTGAGTGAAAAAATCTCAAGTGGGGGACGTTAAACAACAACAAACAAACAAACAATTGTAGTTTGTTTTTAAATGGTGTGCATGTACGGTCCTATGTCTTGTCTCCAGTAAGATGACGATATATATTTTTCTTTCTCAAGATGCATAGATGTATGCTGTGTAGTAGAGACTATTGGGGAAAGAGAGATGATATATGTATATGTCTTAGATGTGTGTGGTCTGTAGTGGGGCATATTCACTGTTCTGTTTACATAGTTTACATAAATACAACATTTAGATGTGTGACTTATTAGTGTTCTCAACAATTGAAATAGGTATGCAATGCCTGGGATTTTCCACCCTATCATATGGGGTTATAATAAGGCTTCATTCCCAATGCAAAAACAATGCATTTCCCCCTAATTTGCACTCACAATTTTACAACTGAATTCAAATGACCATGGATTTGAAGATAGTTTTGTGTATTCCTAGATTTCCCAATTTCAATAAATTGTTGCTAAAAACACCCAGGCCCCATTCCCAAAAGAGTGTGGAAAAGCCCTGTATTAAAAAATAAAAGCATTATTATTATTCCAGGTAAAATACATAATTACATTCTGTGTGTGTGGTAGGTTAGAGGAGGTTTTCTGCAGGAATCTACTAGTACATAGCAAGGTTCAAATAGTGGCTGACATCTGTATTAAGCAGAGGATTTCTGTTGGATATAAACATTTTGAAGTCACAAATTTTTCATCTAAGGCTTATGTGGCATATCAATGAACCAGAATTGCAATGGTATCAGTTCATAGCTTACAGTAAACTAAATTGATGATATATGATTATATACATGTATATGCAGTTACGACAATGGGAGAGAAGTTTCCTCTTCAGGCCAGGTTCCACTATATAAGAGAGAGAGAGAGCGCGTGGGAGAGAGAGAGAGAGAGAGAGAGAGAGAGAGAGAGAGAGAGAGCGGGAGAGAGAGAGAGATTTACCTTACCATTGACAGGTTTCACGTTTTAACTTGGATTGTGATCAGCCATTTTTTTCTTGATATCAATTGACATGGCAAGGGATGATGTAATATTGGTTCGATCTACTTAAATATATGATGTATCAGGTTTCCAAATTGGAATTGAGAGTTATCTTTCTTATGTGCAATGGTGGTTTTGAAAAATAAAAATCTGTAAATAATGCTAGATGTGTGTCTGTAATTTAATTTTTTCCCCTGTGACGTACATTTCTTTTACAACATGGAGAAATGAAAATGTGATTCCATGTTTAATAAGAAGCTAGTTAATTTTATAAATGTTAAATATGGTTTGGTGCATGTAACCTGTTAAAACTTTTAAAAGCTTTATTTAAAAAAAAATGACAGTGTAATATTGTCCATGGAATACGGTATATTCAGTAAGTGAAATACAGTGATCAGAGTCTGTGACACCATTCAAACTTACTCAATGTTTTATTAGTCCCATCCAATAAAACCGTCGGTGACTTATAGTGTTGTCTGGGCACATGTATTCCTCTATATGTCAGTCCATCCTGTTATTTGTTCACCATTTATTTAGCTTTCGGAATGAGATTCAAAATAGCATATAATCGTGAGGTAGACATCAAAAGAATCTCACTGATTGATAGTCGTCAATATCATATGTGTTTATTTCTGTCACTTCACATATTGATAACTTCATATAAATGTATTTATCATCTGTACTTTGAACGAGTATGGAATGTTAGAATAGTTTAAATGTTTGTTGTTTACTTAGTTGTTTTGATTGGTCAGTGTGTGTTATTTGATTGGTTAGTTTACACAAAAAATGATATTCTTGTGTTAATCACAATACAGAGCAGCTTGATGATTTATTTTCATAGTTTTAATGAAGTATATATATTGGTGGGGAAATAATACAATATATTGGTGGGGAAATAATACAATACATTTTTGAATACTCTACTATTATTCATTTTAACTGAATCTTGTGAAGACGCATTTTCCCAGGGAGTGCTGAAACGGAAAAGATCGCGAAAATTATGTGTATAAAGTGTTTAATTCAAATACCTTATCCTAGGCCTCTTACAGTGGTAAGAAGCACTATTCATATGAGTATAAAGTGTTGTTGATAAATATTTTATATTTTGTTGAGCTGGCGAATTAGAATATAAAAAAGACATTGTTTGCTGGAGATAAATGTAATTATACAGACAATACCTCTCTGCGAAACAATTTGAAAGTAGATGTATAGAGCAGTACAACAACAATCCATACAACTGAATAAAAAAAGAAAACATAAAATATATGATTCAATTGCCCAGCATTTGTCTATCGTCCTGAGCACACCTCGTCTCAGGTGTCGGCATGGGATGGTTGTTCAGAGTTGGGAATATTTTGTAAACAAAAGTAAAACTGGTCATTTTAGGTACGATATATAAGTTCTTAACGAGTTGACACAGATATAAATGAAATCATATAAAAGCAAATTAACATAGATTTGGCACATTGTCGATGTTAAAGTGAAAAATCATTTAATACTTACCGTTATTTCGTTCTTCGTTGCATTGAAAGAAATATTGGGAAACTCCACAGTCTATTTATAGAAGTTAATCACCTACGTATTATATGGATCAGTTTACCTGGGGGCAACTAAATGTGACGATCAGTACGTTTGAACAGATATTAAGTCTATTGTTGTAAAATACGCAGGTAACACGTGTTATCTGTTACTTGTCTATTTATATACATGTAACCTCCTAGGTAATTCACAGAATTTATATATGTACAGGTCTACCAAGGTAAATTGGCACATGTTTACAAACACAGCGAATCTAAATCAAATCATAACAGGGGTGACAAGTCACTTGTCGTCACAAAAGTATTGGAGATTCAGTATTGCAAGGCAATTATGCTTTACCTGTACAACCTATTTTTGGTATCGTTTTGATTTTTTTACTCTACAACGGATGTGCCACTGTACCTTGATACACCTGTATTTTTTATATACATCGAATCTGTAAGTACGTATGCCTGTAAAGTTTGGTGCATATGTATCTGTTGAACAAGGACCTGGGCCCCAAGTCATCAAATTCACTCAGTACTCAAGCTCAACTTTTATTTCATTATTTTGACTATACAGTCATTTGTAAAACTTTTGGACTCAAGTGATTAAGAAACATATTATGATTTTTAATCATTCTCATATAACTTTTTGCGTCACAGTTACGATTTTCCAGTAAAAAATGAATAAATATGTTGAGTACATTTCATTTCGTTTTTTTTGTACAGGAAAATCATAAGTGTGATGCGAAAATTTATATGAGAGTGCTGAAAAATAACAATATGTTTCCTTATCACTCAGACCCACAAGTTTTACAAACGATTATAATTTTGGTATCATGTGTATGCTATTTAATTACATGTATATAGGAAAAATAATGAAACAAAAGATGAGTATTTAGTCAAATTGGTGACTTTGGTCTATTCTTCAATTACACATTATTTTAAAAAGTTTAACAACTTGGAATGCTATACTTTTTGGGAACATCTACAAATATGTGAGGTCCTAGCACAGGTAAAACGATATTTTATGTCACCAGTGTGTGTGTGTGTGTGTGTGTGTGTGTGTTGACAGGACTGCACTAATGTTATCTAACAATGTTGTATATACAATATGTAAATTTTATGCTCTATTTTACCCATGTTTATTTGAAGTATCTCGTGTATTTTGCAGATTTCCCTTTAAAATCCATTGACACAGGTATAGAGAAGATTGAAACACGATGTTTACCATTTATTCAACTTCAATGTCACAAAATGCAACATCTTAATCCCACCTCTTGGACAGTGGACCTGTTGAGACTGAACGCCTGAAGATCATTTCCTGTCCATTGACCCATTTACCTCTAAAGAAACATTGGTTTGCCAACATATTGATAATATTATTTAAGAAAATTATTGGCATTGCAATGGATGATTTATGGATTCAAATTAAGCAATACGCAGAACATCATGTAGGTTTCATGTATGTTACTGTTACGTGTTCTGGAGAAATTAAACAAGGGATAGAGCAACATTTGATTTGACATAACGGTGCTTTTTTATCTGGTGTTGGCCCTAATGGCTTGACTATCAAGAAATATCTAGAAAAAAAATGAAATATTACAAAGCATAACAAAGAATTTTTGGAAGTATGTGAATGACATTGGAGTTGTTGAAGTAAAAGAGTGATGCCGACCTTTTATTTCAACAGATTCGCGAATGTCACAATTCATCATGAAATGAAAAACCTCTGTACTAGATTTTGAATTTCTGTAGAGTATAATTAGTGTAGGATACGTCCACCAGGAACATAAATGTATAGTTAGCACTATACAAAATGACCAGTCATGTTATATGTATAAGCATCACAACCAATCAGTGATTGTCATTGTGGCTAACAAAATTTATGTTTTATATACGAGTATATGTTTGATAAGGACAATGGTTGTAATTTTGTGTCTAACAAAATTCATATTTTATGTAGAGTATATGCATGATAAAATGATTGTAATTTTGTATCTTTTTTGTGTAAAGCATTTTGTTTCAGCCCATTGTGGGCAAAGTACAGAAGCTATAGCCATTAAATTTCACATGCACACTGTCTAGGGTCATTACTCAACAATGCCGGGGGATGCTGGTTGCTGTGGCCTAATTCTGGCCCAATATCCAGCTCTCTGGACTTAGTCATTTACTATATGAATAGTTCTACATTAAGCTTTTTTTTTCCATTGTGTGCAAAGTACTGCAGCTACAGCCATGAAACTTCACACACACATTGTCTAGGATCCTTTCTCAACAGTGCAGGGGTGCTAGTTTCTGAGGTCTAATTTTGACCCAAGTTTTCAGCTCGCTTGGACTTAGCCATTTACTATATGAATAGTCCTGCATTAAGTTTTTGTTTCAGTCCATTGTGTGCAAAGTACTGCAGCTACAGCCATGACACTTCACATGCACATTGTTTAGGGTCATTACCGAACAATGCAGGGGGATGCTGGTTGCTGTGGCCTATTTTTGAGCCAAATTATAACAAGCATAAAACAGGCGAGCTATATGATCTGCCTTCGCAACCAACTATTTTACTTATGGCCAACAACTGTTTGATAAGATCATGTGTTGTAATAGACTCTGTTGTGTCTAACAAAGTTTCTGTTTCATGTACGAGTAAATGCTTGCCAGCAATCTCTGCAAGAATTGAACATTTTGAAATGGATCTTTGAATAGGATCTACCGAATTATGTCGCTCTGTTAAGCAATGACCTTTCAGATAAATTCTTTCAACATATCAAATGTACTTCGTCAGGGTATCTCGGTCCTTTAAGCTCGGACTATGTTAAAGTCGGACAATTTTAATGTGTTTTATATTTACTTTTAAAAATAAAGAACGTGATTTTTATTGGAAAGCGCATGTATTATGTAAAATATATCTTTTTCAACGCTATTTTAAATACCTGAAGAAAATCGGATGAATATATGAATAAATATATCAGGTCACTAAAAGAAAATTTTCCGATCTTTAATGTTACCCTTTATGCTGACATTGACAAAATGAAAACAATATAAATGTGAAAAGTATGCGTACCTCACGTTTTACAGTCGTGCCGGTGGAGTTGGGCAGTTCATGATCATATGTGTCAAGAATGATAAAGCCAAGAATGCGATGGGATGAGTTAAAAATGGGTCGAGATCAACTGATATACCTGGCACGTGGACAATTTCAGAAAGGAATGTTTTGAAATGACGAAAAAGACAAACTCTGCCTGATTTAGGTATGAAATGATGATGTACGAAAATAAACGCAAAGGGTAATAAGAATAGAATGTATATTAACTGCAAATAGCACGTGTTTATTGATCTTTCGGTAATTTTCGTAAAAATTAACTGAAAGTTAATTTGCAATGCTCAAAGTATGGCGGACAAAAAATAACTGATATTACGGGTTAGGTTTGGCAAGATCGTTGCAATTTTACATAAAATGGGCATTTAAAAATTTTCACCGACGACATCTCATATCGCTTTAAAATGTGCCATACTCCATTTCATCACAGATTATTTAAGAATTGCTTTACTTTATTAAATAATCATAAATCCGTTAAACGTATCTTCGTTATATCACAAATTCCTTGTTTTGTTATGCTGTAAAGTGCGAATACCGGTATATATCTGTCGCATACAAAGTACTTCTGTACATCCGGGTGAGACGATGTCTTCCAACAGAACATTTCATACTACACAACATGATTATCTTGATATGATTCATGATTTGAAATGCGTATGTTGTCAGTGAAACAGTATTAATACTACTTCGAAATATTATAGAAAAAGCTGCTTGTTTTTACTCCGAAATCTCAGCTGAAATCCCCGGACGAATGACTTGATCTGTTTTATACAATGATAATGAACAGTCCGCCTCGGCAGAGTGATATCTTACCCGATGTTTATATAAGTGGAGTATCGGATTTATTACCAAACATCAGATGTGTATGGTACCAGTGCTGTGCTGCTAAAAGCTTAAGTGAATTCCTGACGGAGATTCAGTCGAGAGTTTAAAGTAACATTTAATGGTGATTATCACACGAAAAACAAACAGCAGAATGACGCAGTTTTCATAACTAAAGTGAGAATGGTCATATTTCTTTGATCCGATGTCGGGAATAGAATATGTTTCCGATATATGAATAGATTAGGATCTGTTGACGGAAATAAAAGTACCCATTATGTCGACAATACCTTCAATTGAGCACTGTAACTCGACTATTTTCTCGAACTGATTGATTGTAATAAAATAATATTAGAATAGGTTTCTTTCTACATCCGTTAGAAAATCGTACTTTAAACCATGAAGTCCCTCACCTGTGATCAACGTGGGTTCGAGTCCCACTGGAACCTAGGATGATTTTGTGAGAATGTTTGCCATTTTTCTTTTGGAAGGCAAGTGGTCTCTTCCCAGGTACGTTGCAACAGGATTTTCTCCTCCTTTAAATGCTGACCGCCATCACATAACTAAAAATTGTTGAGTGTGGCGTTAAAGGCCAATAAAACAAACAAAAAGGATCAAATTGCTCATCATTTACTGATTAATGGTTTCACAGGCAGGGGACATGTATTGATTCATCAGTACTCTCAGAACGATTGTTTATAATGGTTTCACAAGCAGGGGACAGGTATTGATTCACCAGTACTCTCAGAACGATTGTTTATAATGGTTTCACAAGCAGGGGACAGGTATTGATTCATCAGTATTGTCAGAAAGCTTGTTTTGTTAATGGTTTCACTGGTAGGGGACATGTATTGATTCATCAGTACTCTCAGAATGCTTGTGTATAATGGTTTCACAGGTAGTGGATATGTATTGATTCATTAGTACTCTGAGAATGCTTGTTTATATTGGTTTTACAGGTAGGGGGCGTGTATTGATTCATCAGTAGGGTTTGCCAAAACATAAATATATATCTACTATCATTATTTCAAACAATGATTATCTTTTACAGAATTAGAAATGAATATTGCCTAAAGTTTGTTTAAATTTGCCTCTAGTTACAATTAATTTTAAGGTGTTAGTTCAAAATGTTTACATCTTTAATTAGATAGGTTAATGAAAAACATAAACATTGGTTGAAATATAATTATACAGAGTCGATGAAAATGCTAAATAGAGTCTTCTACAAGTTATTTCTGATTAAGTTTGTAATTGAATTGATTGTGTTTATTCCATTATACCTTCCTCAAATTTCCTCAATTTTACATCTCCTTTACACAAATTGCTAATTTAACCAATTTCATATTATGTTGTATTTGCTTGAAGATTTGGAACAATTCGCAGAACGTCGATATTGATGGATCTACAATTTCTATAAAATTCTTCCGTCCTAACAAGGAATTTCGAGTGAATGCCCTGTATGATTTTCACTTCAGGGCCCGAAGTCAACAGATTTACTCAGTACTTAAAGATGAAAGCAAGCAAAATTTATGATGAAACGGAACATGCATTTATATTAATGGAATAGAATTGTAATTAATGATGAAAATTATTGCTCGTTTCAAGAAAACTTTAGAAATATATACAAAAAAGGTGTTTGATTACGTTTTCAATTTTTTTGAGTACCATGCTAAACTTTTTTTTATTTGTAATGGAAAATCATAAATATGACGCAAATATTATCTGAATTGTGAAAAAAAGATGTTTCCTTTTGAGTCAAATTACAAATGACTACATAGTCAAAATAATGAAATAAAAGTTGAATATCGAGTCAATTTAGTGACTTTGGGTCCTGGATCAGGTATCTATTGCACATAATATCAAACTTCTTAATGATGCCCGTTATTGTGTGTTTATTTCTGTACATTAATCATTCACAAATATTCTATCAAATATTGATATCAAATTTAATGTTGTTTGTTTGTTTGTTTATTGTTGTTTAACGTCCCACTCAAGAATATTTCACTCATATGGAGACGTCACCAAATGCCAGTGAAGGGCATCAAATTTTGGCCTATGCTCGGCACTTACGGCCATTTAGCAGTGAGGGTTCTTTAACGTGCCGACACCTAAGTCTTTCATCTAAAAATAAAACTAATATTTACGATATTTCTCTACGGAAATATCCTAATATAATATACAATGGATACCTTAAAGACGATTTACATGTAAATTGTATCATAGTCCCAACAAACGTAATGTTATTCTGAAACCATGTCAGTCATCCTTCCATAATCTCGAGAGGAGGTTTGACTGAAAAGATGAAAGTCTGACGTTCATATTAAACGTTTTCTCATTTCATACAGGGATACGTTGTTGAACGCTTGAAATCGTCAAGTTTTATGGTCGATACTGGAATCTTGTTAAATAGAACGATGTACCCCTCTCACGAATGTTGGATAGTATTCTGGAACATGGCCTTATAGAGTGACACCTTTTCGCCAATCAAATCTAAAATTAACTGATAACTAATGTTTCACCTTTTCATGGATGCTTGACCTTGTTGCCTCTCACTTTAAATTTCAATAGTTTTGAAGATTTCCGAACTCGAGAGGTTTCTATGAAACATTTGCAATGGGTGTAGCATGCTAACAGGTAAAGTTGACTCCTTCGGGACACCTGGTCCCATCCTGGATTCGCAATTGTTCTTCATGTTGAGGCCATTTGTATTTCTTTAATTTGATTTTCGAATATCCATTGGTACTTATTCATGTTTACTTTTATGAATTGTAAGTCAAGCGACGCACGTTTTCATCTGTGGTATGGAAGCATGCTAATGCAGTGAGGGTTCTTAAATTACTATGGCGAAGTAACATTGACGTTTTTAAGATCTTGATAATGACCGACCAGTATCGAGATGCAAATGGGCCGAGGTCTTCCGCTTGCGAGCTAACCGCAATTTTTTAATCAACAAGAACAATCGTGAATGCGTCAAAATGTACATATTCTAAAGAATTAGTTTGAGATTAAAGCACTTGTAAACAAGATTCTCGACTGATAGACTTGTGCTGCTTTCTTTTGGAACTGAAGTTTAAGTATCAACGTATTCTTAACTTCATCTGAGTAATGTTATGCTCAGATATTATTTCAGGTGACCAGGACATAATCATTTTAAGTAAATTCATTGGAAAAATAAGAATTTTGACGAAGATTTCTGATTTAATATCTAGGGAGAGAGCTAAGGGTTCTTTCATACGTGTTTAATCGCACAAGATAACTGGTAACCCACATACCAACAACGTTGATATACAAACGCGTGCGCAAAAACAGTGCAGAACATCACAATTTCCTATTAATATTTGCTTTGTTCCGTTTGCACTTTCAGCATATATATATATATATATTGTATACCTGTATATTTTCGCCCTTTCCGACAGAATACATATTCAATCTGTCTTGAATTCGCCCTAGATCACAAGTCTCGTGGATGCTAATTCATCAGCGTGAATGTTTCGCTTTTATTTTAAATTTGCCCTCCTATATCTACGGGCCAAAATGGCGAAAATTAAACGGGAGCGAAATTTTCCAGGTATACATTTCTATAGAAGTGTGTGTGTGTGTGATCATTTTAATACAGTGGATCAGATGTAGAAATAATGTTTCATTATTACAATAATTGTATTAATAGATACTATAACTAATTATCCGACGAAAGTGTAGGATGCTATGTTAAAGATTGGCAGCTGGTGTGTACAATTAAATGAGAAACGACTCGTTAACTAATAAGGAAACAAAAGCTCTACAGAACAATCGAGATATAATGAATACATTGTCTCTGTAAATATACGGACTCGAGGGAAAATAGAAATGTAAATACATGGAGTAGCTATATACTGTACAGTTCACCGATTGTGATACACACATCAGTGTAAAACGTTCCTTAGACTTTGACTTTGAATGGTGTTTTACACCCCACCCAACAATTTTTTCAGTTATATGGTGGCGGCTAATTTTTATTGGTGGGGAGAGAACCCGGTTACAGTTTACCCTGGAAAAGACAACCGGACTTCCGCATATTCCTTAGATAATTTGTCTCGGTAAATTTCCTTTTATATCTTTGTATTAAATGTTATTGATATTCAGAAGATGAGATTTTGTAACAGAATTCAGAAGATATGATTTTGTAACGGAATAATACAGATTACGAAATCTCAACCCGAATGCACAGAGTTAATGTTTGTGCACGCAGATTGATATTTCGCTATCCCTCCATCGAAGTGGTGTTTGAATTGTTTTCTCTCAAGTTGAAACAGTATTAATGAGTGATTGCATTGCTCATCAATTTAATTTTTAAACATGGCAAAAATATGTTAAAAAGGTAGTTCCGAAATGGGCTTATCTCACCCTACAATGTACATATGCTGAATATGACCTGGGCTACTGTGTGAGGTGGGGATTATTATTACGCAACACTGTTTACTTCTTTATTGATTTTGTGAGGAAGTTTGCCAGTTTATTTGTGGAAGGTCTGTGGTCTCTTCCCGGGTACTGAGTAAACCCCACCATGAAAAACTGGCCGTCGCCATATAAATGAAGAATTGTCGAGCGTGACGTAAAATGCAAATAAAACAAACAATCACAAGTGTAGTGTATACGTTTATAACGCTTTCGTCTCGCGCAATTGGCAATATCGTTTGATGAAATCGGGAGTACAGTATCCCAGTGCAGTATAAAAGAATTCAGAATTAAATATAAAAGAGAGTGTTTGTTTTAGAAGCAATGATACAGGGAACACTTTCATCCTGATGGAACTATATAAAGAGTAGAACAACAATTTTAGAGAGGGAGAGACCACGCTGACAGCATTCATTCACATAAATCCGATCATAACGTGTTTTGTAACATCCTATGTTTTATAGACATATGCTTACAGTCAGTCGTTAAAGAACATAAATGTTGTACAACCGCATGTAAAGTCTGTAAAAATGTATTTTATGTCTTACAGATTTATTCATTTCATATTACGACTGGATTATGTGTTGTAATATAATATCATTTTAACGTTTCTTAACACTTTTGAAAGCCGTGTTGACTTTCATTGCATGTCTATGTGTTTTGATCTAACACCTTTCTACGTAAGGCGAAATATCTTACACCCTTTCGTCCCTACTGAGTATAATAGACTGATTTTAAACAATAGAAAGATTGTACCACTCAAATGTTCAGGGGTAAAAAAAGATTAAATATATTATACACGAAACTGTCGTGCTGCAGTTTTATATCAGTATTTCATGTGACATCGAAGTGTGTTAAAAGTTGTCCTATAATTTTTGCTATGTTAAATTATTTTTTTATTTTTAAGTCATAAGGAGATTTTGGAGACAACATACAAATCCGGTGAACATCTGAAAATTCGGAAATG
This sequence comes from Atrina japonica, assembly GCA_030159075.1. Lineage (NCBI taxonomy): Eukaryota > Metazoa > Mollusca > Bivalvia > Pterioida > Pinnidae > Atrina > Atrina japonica. Next base: position 411,562 of record BROG01000080.1, read on the forward strand.
GTATCAGATGCCACGGAAGATCTATTCATTTATTTAAAATTGTTAACAGTGTAACGACGCCCTTTTACAGAATTGTACTTGTCTTTGTGCAATGTTACATAGGCCAACACTGCTCATTGCCTTTTTTTCTCACAGTCAGAACAACAGCAGTACAGGGGATGAATAATTCAGGGGTTTGAAATGGGATACATTGTGTATACGAGTGGTCAGCGTAATGGATCATAGTAGCTTAAGTCGTGTCTGTCCACTTTACCTAAGAAACCAATGGGTGAAACATGATCATCTATTTCAATGGGATGAGCTCAGACGACAATCATTCCTGTCCAATAAATGGTAAGCCTGCTTTTAGGTTAGCTCAGAAGACGGGTTCAGTTCAAGTTAAATTCCACGCTTTTATCATCAAAAACTTTATGTCTACGGGATTAATTTTAAATTCCTCTTTAAACAAATGCACCTTTTAAATCACTAATCCAGTGAATTAAACTATTTCACCCACATTTTGTTCTACTTTTGACCATTAGTGTTTTCAGCTGTGCAATGACAGTCAAATAAACTCCTCCACAACGTCATATATATATATATATATATATATATATATATATATATATATATATATATATATATATATATATATATATATATATATATATATATATATATATATATATATATATTATACCTCTACTGACTGATTTTACTTCTATAAATGTTAATCATCAAAACTAGCTATTCCCTACCAATAACTATTTCCCTGTAAAAGAATACGTTAATGAGGAGACTGAATTTCTCTGTGGGCTGGACGTTCTGCTTCAGCTAATCAGAGCATTTCGAACTCGACCTTCGCCGAGCACGCAAGTAAACAAATACGTCAAAATTACGGCGCATATGTTAGCCGAGATGAACGACGAAGAATTACAGCATTTATAAAAACTCATAAAATAGTCTGAAGCTTCAACCTGAGAAAAATGTTTGTTTTGGTATAATAAAAATATACAGTATACCATTGAAGTTGAGGGACCCACTTGACCAGTCCTTTTTCGCCTCGGGGCGTAGGTCTAGGCTCGGAGAACCAGAATCTTGCTAACTCCCTCAATGGTATAATATTCATGCGAAAAGCCACTCACATAAACTGTTAATTTTATGCGTTTTGGTAACAAATTGTTAAAATTTCATTAACACTGATATCTGTTTTCACTTAAGATTTATTTATAAGGATTGTTCATATCCAGTCATTAATTATCCTTATGCAGTGCAATACGACGTTGCGTATAACACGGACCCATTGAATTATGTGTTATAACTGTATGGTTACAAATTAATTTAATAAATAGAAATATTTCCTATGACATATGTGCAATATATGTCATAGGAGAGTACGATAGAAAATAATTAACAATAATTTTTTATAAAATTTTGTGACGAAACATCTTGAAAGCATTCTATCGATTGGTATTGTTTATCAACAAATGTTTCGCTGTAAATGTGTTTTGGATTGCTTTCCCGCTTTATACATATACGATTTCGGAATGTGGACTGCGTTAGGTCTGATACGTCTATAGATATACAACTATCTTTCTTTTGGTGATTGCTCTGTATTGTAATACAACAGTCATTTGGATAAAATCGTACTACTACTCGCCAATGTTGCTATGGATATTGAATGTAATTAACAAATCACTTTCCATAGATAACAGTTCTAATGACTGGTTATGATTCTGTATAAGTTAGCTGCAGTTAAGAATGGAATCCTAGCAAGGCAAAATGATCAATCAACAGGGTATATTAACTCCTCCATGGCACCTGATCCCACCTTTGAATTTCCAGAGGTCCATGTTTGTCCAATGTTCACCAGATTTGTATATTGCCTCCTGGACATCCTGGTGATTAATACTTTGATATCTGTGAATTCCATATAGGGAACTTTCGAGTTAGCCCGGATTGCCGTTATGATCGCGCATTTACTCACGCCTTTTCAATTTTGTTCCTCGTATGTTCTTCTGGTTTTCATATTTACCTTCGCAACATGAAGCGTACATGGAATATCCTTATGTTTCAGCGCATTAACGTTATTTTGTATAAAAAAATCCAAGATACTCTTAAAACATATCAGAGTGGGTTAATTAGTTTAACGCCAATTGACAGAAATATAGCAGGCGGATAGACGGGAATCGAACCGAGGACCTTCTGAACACTAGCAGTATGCTCTAACCAACTGCGCTATCGAGGCTAACTCTATATTTCAGAAACCGGAAACAACGTTGAGGAACATTTTTTTTAAATTCACGTGACTTGTGCAGCTAACTCGGAAGTTCCCTATTATTACCTTATATTTCCTATTTTGGGAAAATAGATAGTGTCTTCCTGGTTTCCGACAGAACCCGGAAGTGCCATTTTATTTTGTTAGACCTATACGTATCTGTTATGTATGTTACAGGTCGATGGTACACAGATTCGATAAAATACAAGTTAAAACTCAAACATTTTATTACAAAATATAATCAAAGATATTTTCCTAAGGATGAATAAACCAATCTATGAAGTAGAGAAAAAAGAACCCAGTCAGTAAAATACACTTCGGCAAGTTTTTTGTTGTAAATAGGTAAGATTGTCATAATTGTTCACAGAGTCTGAAAGAGATACATTTTTTGTACATCAGGACTTACTACAAATCTGCCCTTTATTTGCATATCGCTTTTATATTAGATCAGATCGTTTCTTTGTAAACATAATCTTTCAGCACATATGTTACTAAGATGAATATAATATATTGGTTGTTAATAAGTCAGCTGCTTACCGTCGTGTTGTTCATACGCGTCAGCTGTTTATAAAATAGTCTGACACGTCACGTGATACTACAAGTCGTCCTGTCTACAGAAAATGAAATATATAATAGGAAATAAATCCTGTCTGGAAGCCCAGGTTTTCGTAATTAATTGAAATAATATGCATATAACATACACCAACATGTAAGAAACATGCATTTGCATTTTACTTTTGTAAGAAGTACATTGCAGCCTAGTTCTCATTGTATAAGTTCTACACTTCACTTCAAAAACGGAGTTGTATCTTTCACGATAAAATCACAATCATGCATGTAAAAAGTGCTCTCGTCCACGGGGATTTAGTTGGCGTGTCGATCAGTAATTACAATCGTTGTTCTCGTCAATTCTCGGGAGAGCTTGCCTAGGATCATATAGGGATGGTGCGTATAGAAATATGCTCAGGGTTCCGCATATACATGCCGTGGTAAAAATATACAAAAACAAACGGTCCATTACCGTGGCTACATACTTCCAATCTCGTTCTTCCTGCAAATGTAAAAAGCAGACTGTAGAATTACAATAGAACAAATCAAATATACAAAATAAATAGATTTGGGGGGGGGGGGGGGGGGGGGGGGGGGGGGGGGGGGGGGGGGGGGGGGGGGGGGGGGGGGGGGGGGGGGGGGGGGGGGGGGGGGGGGGGGGGGATATACTTAAAATAATTTTATTATTGTTTATATTAGGAAAACATTTTTGAACTGATCTGAACATTATTTTCGGGACACGTCAATAGATCAATAATTAATATCTCTCTCTCTCTCTCTCTCTCTTCTCTCTCTCTCTCTCTCTCTCTCTCTCTCTCTCTCTTGGAGTAATTAATATTAGTTGTCAGTTATCAAATCAGCAGCAATGGAAACATAGTTCGCTTTGGAGTTGAGTCAAACGCTTTTTGCAAACCTATAACAATGATATTATGTTTATATATGTACAGTAAAACCTCGCCTAAAGACCACCACGTCTTGGAGACCACCTCGTATTTCAGATAATAAATTTCCAGTCTCTTGATAAATAATTAAACATTAAGTACAGAACCTCATTCAAGAGGCCACTTCACTAATCTGACCACCTTGAGTGTCAGAATGCTGGTTTTAATAGCAAGGTTGCACTATATTGAGTTTCTACAAAAACAAAGTAAAAATGATGTGTTGATAGGTATTACAAACAAGATGTTATGCATTTGTTACTTTTTTGAAAATAAGAGCTTTAAATATTACGAACCATAACAAATTCAAACACAAAACATGGTATATTAAAAAAAAATCGGTTTTTCCTTAAACTTTTTAATACTATTAACTTTAATATCAGCATCGTAAATATTAACAAGTAACTAAAACGTTACACACAGAATTTGTTAAGACATGGAAATTTACATTAATATAGACTTCGATCAAACACAAATTATTTTAACATTCAACTAGGTCAGCCGCGGTCCAATTTACTACAATTATGTAAATATCTCGTGCAAACGATCGATCAACTTTTTATTATATATTTCATAATAAACCAAATTTGTTTTCAAAAACAAAATATTGCAAAACCATTTCTAATTGCATTTCAATAGAATCTTTACCGTTTAACAAAGAATTAGATTCAGTTGCAATGTATATTTTAATTCATGTGATGAAAACTCCCTACATGGGAGTATAAGTGTGATGTCTATTTTTATTTTACTTTGTTTGAATTGCCAAAACTTTGATATTACAAATTAGAAAATTACACCCAAATCATCAATGAGACTTTCTGTCTAACAGTGAATTTTTCTATTGAATTGTGATAAGTAATAGCTTCACAATATTGTTTTGAAAAATGTGGTTTTATACGAAAGTTATAATAAAAATGACAGCGTTCCAATGCCTTTGTCCCCTTTTTATATATTTCTGCTGTTGAAAATTTAATCGGTAAATTTGATATTTCATTGGTAACTATGATTATACCTGTCTCCATTCAATGAAAGCAGAGACCACCTGGTTATAAAGACAGCTTTTGCTGTCCCCAATAGTACCATTTGTGTACAAATCAACCTCTATATAAAGGCTGGCTTTGTTGTGTCCCAAATCGGGTCTTTACATACAAGTTTCACTGTACCAAAGATATAATGCTCAAGACGATAGTTTCTGTCAATTAGACTTCATTAGCTGTGCGCAAATTTATAGAAGCTGAATATTTTCTAAATATAAAGTTGTATCATACCAAGCCAAATAATAAATCTAAATGTATAGCCAAATTCTTCTAAGAATAACAACTGTAAAAAGATGACTATCTCAAATTTTGACGAATTTAGAATTTGAATTGCGTTATCAGTGCGAAATAGTACTTAAGTATAAGATTATCAGCTGGTATCAAAATACCAGGTACTAGGTATGTTATTAACCAGCCGAGGTCCACAACAGACAATATACTAATCTGGCAAACACAGGACAAACATTGACCCCCGTAAAATCCATATGTGGGACTAAGTATCACGGGGAGGAAATATCTCCTGTTGACCGTTCACACCTATCGCGAGATTACAGTCAAAATAAAACCAAATTAAATGGGGATTGAATCCTCGTCACAATCGCTATAGATGAAACTACTACTGTTATGCTTAGCGTTTAACTTTGTTTTTTCATCTTTCAATAGATGCATGTAGTGTTGTAATGTAAATGTCTATTGTGTTTTTTCAAAGACCATAAGACCATTCATTAATGTCAGAGAAACTGCTTGAATGTATATACCGCATCGTTAAAGCTTTAGTAACTTTTACAGACTAAAGAAAAAAATCAGCATACCATATTATCCGCATCAGTGCTTCTTAAGTGATCTGCAACAAACTTGACGCCCTTAATTGCCTCGCGTATTTCTTTAGGATATTTCTTCATTTCGTCCGAGTCACCGGACTGATTTCTATGGCGGAGGTTTTCGTATGTGTCAGAGGTATTCCATCCTTGAGCCTGTGTATCTACACTACTACTATATATATCACGTAATCCACCCACTTCCCTCATTTCCAAGTCGTTTGGAGTACGGAATGTGACTTTTGGTTTTCTATCTAAATCTGGTCTTTTCATCAACAAAATCCTTGGCAGAATATCAATGAATACTCTTTTTACCCATGGTTTCATTTTATGTGTTGACGGCCTACGGAAGTGTATTCCAAGTGTGTATACAGCTAAGAAAATGGACATAGTCACTACAATCATGGTAAAAAGCAAATATTTTCCTATGAGGGGTATCACAAATGATGTAGGCGGATTAATGTCGGAAAGCAGTAAAAAGAACACAGTTAATGCAAGCAAAATCGAAATAGACAGAGTGATTTTTTCTCCACTGTCAGATGGCAGGTAGAAAACAAGCACCGTTAAACAAGAAATTGATAAGCACGGCATTATTAAGTTTAATGAATAAAATAAAGTGCGTCTACGTAATGTTATGTTAAAAGTAATATCCGGATATGGAGCCGGGCAACAAGGGTAAAATTTCTCTTTCCGTCTAGCAGTAACATTTATGATATCCCACTCGACATTTTGATAAAAATCTTTCAGATCTATTCCTCGATCGATAACCTTTTCTTTTGGGCCATTATAAACTGCTTTGGAGTCACACAGATGTTGTAAATCTAGCTCGTGTCCATCATAAGTCCATGAACTAAACTTCATGAAGCACTCCTGCATATCAAATGGAAAATATTCAACGTTGATTGGACAATATGTCTTATAAATGGCTGGTGGTTCCCATATGATTCTGCCAGTAAAGTATACGGTTGCTTTTGTAAGAAGCGTAACGACAAAATCTCCGTCAGCACTGAAATAAACAAAAGAAAAAAATCATGCATCAACGTGAAGTATAATAATATACAGAGCATATGTAAATCTTCATTATGTATTTATTTTTTCTTTTCATTTACCCACTGCGGGATTTTACAAGCAAAAGATGAACTAAAAATGCATGCCTTATGATTGCCCATCATATTACAGGGCCAAGGTGAGAGGAATACTAATGTCACGTGACCCTTCGTGCTTTAAAAGTGGATGACTTTGTTTTATTTCTCTAGTGCTGGTTTTAAAACACTGCAGTACAGTGATACCTTTCTGACCACCTTACTGACTGACTCAAATTGGTCTCATTAGTGAGGGGGGTCTCTTGAGTGAGGTTTTGTACTTTCAAATTATTTATCAAGAGACTGGGAATTTCTGAAATGCGAGGTAGTCTCCAAAATGAAGTGGTCTTTGGAGAGGCTTTAATATATATATGTATATAATATTACTTCATAATTAAATCTGAAGTGTTGTCTTTCCTGTATCTTAACATGTTTGTTATTTTCAAATATCAATATCGAGGACCTGTTATACTTATACTTCCAAAACAACGAAGGCTCTAGATATCAACCTTCAAATAAATTCGTACTCTGTTAGTAAAACTTGCCTCTTTATTACCGCATATCCAGAGTGACACCTATTGCAGGGACCTTTCATAAATTAATGACCAGAAAAACTGTGTTTTACTAAAATTTTAATTACTTAATGTAAGTTAGTAGGATGATGACACATGCATTAAAAAAATGGTATCCTAACCAAATCGCCGATCTCTGCAACGTAACAATGAGTATAATTATTACTTAAACTGAATATGATTACAACTCGTCAAATGATAATATTTTTTTTCAAAATGAAAAATTGATGCATACTTATTGTATAATACTATATCTGGCCGCCAGAGGTCGTCTGAAGGAATATGCGTCATTGTGATATTACCATATGTATGTGGATCCCATCGTAATCTTAAATCCACCCATTCCTGTCAAAAGAAATTCCAACTTATAGGGATTTTTCACAATGCAATAGTACTTTATGACGTTTTTAACGGCGATTAAATATATTATATATAATGATTATATATATATATATATATATATATATATATATATATATATATATAGATAGAGAGAGAGAGAGAGAGAGAGAGAGAGAGAGAGAGAGAGAGAGAGAGAGAGAGAGAGAGAGAGAGAGTACTTACTTGGCGAAGCCAAACACTGGTCGTCATTATTTGGTTTTTCTCATCCTGAAATAGAAAGGTGCAAGATATCTATTCAATAAGCATATTCTTGAATGTAACTGACTTACTAATACATTATATGCACATTATATGCATGGATAATTTAACATATTTGATACACGTCAGGCGACTATCACTTAACCTAACAGTTGATTATGTTATGTTTTTTTTTTAATATTACTAAAGTAATATTTCTCTCAGATACCACCATTTAAGTTCTAAACTTCTCAAAATCTAAGATATTCATGTTTACAGTGGGTACACTTAGACGGATTTGGCAACACGGTAAAATTTATTATTTGGCCTTGTATGATACCACTTTTTTCGGAAATATACATTTATATCAAAGTCTAGCTCAACTGATAAAAAAATATAATTTTACTGGTTTTGTACCAGTGGCTGGTTTATCTTCGTAATATAATACCTGTCTATCCTTTGTTCTTCTCAAACATGTCATGCACTAATTCACAGTTGATAATGTTGTCTAATAATAGGGCATGCAAATTATCCGACAAGAAAGCACAAAATGTTTGGTAATATATATTTTATCATCACTCTGAAGTGCAGGTTATTGAAAGAGGATCTATATATCATGTTATGTAGAAGTTCTAGCTGATATTTAGCCACATACTTCAACGTTCATCTGCCTGTTTCTATCAACAAAACATGTCCTTGGCAATCGATTCACAGATATTTACATATTTATTACAACACAAAAACTAATTAGTGAAATAGATTGACGTATAGAGGATGTACGGTGTAATTAATATTCTTTGCAATAGCAAATTTAATTTAAAAGCTGTGGTTTGTGTATAGCAAACGTTGTGAAAATGAAATGGATCTACAAAATATTGACAATTCTTGGATGCACTAATAGAAATGATGTCAAATGAAGATAACAATTTGGGGTTCAGACAAATTGAAGAATCTTACATACGTAATATCCAGAATAACTTTACTTTTGTTTAAACGAAGGGGAAAGATTGGAATTGGAAGGAGTAACACTCTGTTTAACAGAGAGAAAGAAAACAGGAAATACAACAACAACAACAACAACAATAATAATAATTATAATAATGATTATATCACTTTTATTATAATTATCATTCTCATCATAATTTGTATTATGATTTCTATTATTATTATCATCATCATGATTTTCATCATCATCATCATCATCATTATCATCATGACTTAAACAGGAACATTGCATACCATAATTTTGATACTATGCATTATTTTTGTGGCGAGTCAATAAAATAACACTGACCGAAAAGACATTAACTCTGCAGAACTATAACGACTTGCTTCTTCAGCATTAGAATCCTTCTATTATGTAAATCACATATACTTTACACACCATTTGTCACTCGACAAACAGCCAATTACCACATATTTTTGTGATTTCATCAGTGTCTTTCTCTGCCCTGGCTGCAACGACACTTACATTGATGAGGAAATTGCATGTTTTATTTTCCCGAGTCGAATCAATCAAATTAAAGTCTTTCCTTTGCCGGAAACAATGTGAAAGAATTTAGGCTATCATGTCAATGGTTCTTTACTAACGAAGTGATGGGATTTGGAACAGTCTTTAACAAGATGTGTTTCTTAAATACAATTGCCGGTTTCAGGGTCGCTATGTGGGCATGTGCGAATATTAACTGATCACAATGTCGGTCACGTTGTATGTTATTTTCGTTCAGATTTTTATCATATTTTTTGCATATCCAAATTACCGGATAGCACTGTGTCAAAAGCACTTAATAACCCTAACTCTCTTTCAAATTGTACAAGTTCTAAAGACTCTGCCTTTTATATTCGAAATATTAAAAACATGATAAAAGATGGAAACGTTGGACACCTTGCTAATTAAAGGAGCATTAACTGTGTTTACCAAAAAAGAAAACAACAACAACAACAAAATAAATAAAAAAATTTAAAAAAATTTCGATTTTTTTCTACTTTTACTACGTGAACTTGGTGTACCATTACAAATAATAATATACACAGGAATGTATGAGCATGCATGTAAATACCATCTCGCTTTCAGACCAGAAATTTGATAAATAATTTAATAGCACACAACCTCGCTTAAGAGACCACTTCAGATCAGACCAATTTGGTTCAATCAGGAAGTTGGTCGCAATAGCGAGGTTCCATTGCATAATGTTATATCACTTCAAGTTTTAGCAGTTACCCCCTTGTAAAGACACAATATTTTATGTTTTTGGGAGGTAACTGAGTAGAGAATTGTTTATTATAGAGACTAATTGTATGATGTAATATCTGAGCTTTTCCTATCATTAAATTAAAACTAACACATGTTCACATAAAGCTTAATTTCGTTTTACATTTAATATAAAACTAAGAAGAAACCACATTCCGGAAATTCTTATTGACTGAAAAATAAGAGCAAACTTTTAACAAATTAATAGTGTTTGTACGAGAAAATCTGTATTACTTTTTCAAAAGATAAGATAGTAATTTTTTACAGTGGTTACTCTTAAACGGATACATGAATATATTTAGGCTAATCTTTAACCTTGTATGATACCACTTTCTGTGTCGAAACACCAAGCTATTTAAAATTCAAGCACAACTGATGAAGTCTTATTGACAGAAAAGATTGTTTTGAGCATTTGTTTTGGCCTGCTTTTTTGCAAAACTATAACTTTGGCGTTATCTTTATTATATATTTAAAATAACATGTGACTGTCAAATGTAGATATATCTGTAAATGACGTTTCTTTATGCAATACTATCGTTTGAAATAACAATCATGATTATAATTGAACGATGGTCCATTATTGAAATGGAAATTACGGGATGGGCTAGATTGTATATTGTTTATATATTCCAAAAACAGTTATATGAGACAGAAGAAAAATAATAAACTACAATATGTAAATGAAAATTTGCCACTCTGCTGTTTTCTTTTTCTTTTTTATTTTGTTTATGTAAATGAAAATTTGCCACTTTGCTGTTTATTTTGTGTATATTTCTTTGTTTTATGGGTGAAAAAAGATACCATAACCATCACAAGACCATCAATGGTTTCACGACCTTTGGATGTCCTTGTTCATTTTGCGACAACCAAAAACAAATTCTATTTACCAGTACAGGGTAATTAGATTCGTACTATTAGTGTTATTGATTAGATTTGAATAATTTGCCTCTCAATTTCTGTTAAACGAAGGAAGTGATGCGGATATAAGAACCCTTACGACTTCGTTTAAAATGTCAATTTCCACTTTAACCTTTTTGCCTTCCAACATAATTAACTATTACGTGATTGGTTTTCCATCTTATCTCTCTATCGTTACACAAGTAGGAGGGATTATTGCGTAATATTTGTATTTTAGAAGTCATAATAAACTTTAATCATGGTTTTAACACGACATTTCGAGTAGATATGTTTCTTTCAGGCATTACGGATTCTTTGTTTTGAAAACAGGTCAATCTTAGTGATTTCACGAAAACTAACGTACGATGCATACGCATTTCTTTCGCTTTTTCAAACAAAGTGTTCATTATATGACAATTATCATGGTTTCTTACTTTTAAGAGTTTGATTGAAATAGAGCTCGGTGTGTTGGTAAATGAGACGTGATTATTCTGACCTGACAATGAAAGACAAGAAATTTACAAAATGTAAATATCATATATATATACATATAAACACAAAGAAAATGGAGCATTTCTATGAGTGATAAAACATTGAAGTTGAATAGATTTGTTCCGGTTAAAGACAGTTCATTATTCTGAATCGTAAAATATTAAACCCAAACACGTTATGAAGAATGTGTCAAGAAAACCTACTCATTTACTCATTTAACCATGCAACCGCTTTTGAACTCACCCATTTCAAAGAGTGATAATATCCTTTAGAATATGGGAGTGTATGCATTTGATTCTAAATTTTGCAAAAAAATCACATGCAATATTAACTTGCTCACTCCTAAATTATGACAGTAGACGATGCTATATATTGATTTGGATCAGTCTTAATGTGACATTAGGGGGTTGAAAAGTTAACCAAGGAGTTGTGTAAATTTCTTTGAAGCTTGGTGTTAAATCCTATATTTACATTGTGCGCTCAGAATGTTGATTAACCCTTTCATCCCTGGATATCTGAGTCCTATACTCTTTTTTATTGTTTAAGACCAGTCTACTATGATCTGTAGGGTTGAAAGGGTTAACATTTACAGATTTACATATAAATAATCATCTCAGGTTTTATAAACTTGAACAAAAACTACAAAAAGTCATGAAAATCTATCTATCCAAGTCAAAGACATTGAAAATATTACGACCTTAGCATTGGACATTTTAAGTCTCTCTTTTTTGTATTTATGTGTGTGCGCGCCCGCGTGTGATGATGATGATGATGATGATGATGATGATGTGTCTCTGTGTGTGAGGATGATGATTATGTGTATCTGTAGATTTTTGGACCTTTCACTTTATATACCATAGGAAAATACTGCGTAATCTCTTCACGATGAACATACATTAAGTATCAAGAGCATATAGTAATGCACCAATTTATGTCTGATATGATGAATATCTTTTGTTCTAAAATGTTGTCATACGAAACTCTCATTTGCTGAAATTTTTCGAAATTCATATGATAGTCTGTTCAGTCCTACATCCGGGATCTACTTTTAATACATCCGGGATCTTCTTTTCATACATCCGGGATGTTCTTTTAAAGACGAAGATCTCCCGTGGCCAAGTAGTTAGCGAATCGCGCTTTGAACCAGGAAGTCTGTCACTTCCGGTACATATAAGCTGTGAAATGAAAACGACATAGGCAGGAGAAGACGGAATATTACTACTTAGGAAAAGAAGAGACATAAACCGATACAATTCGCATGTGTATCGCGGGTCCCATTGTATCGCTGTAGTTTATAAATTTTTGAAACTCCCAATGCACGATAATATCTATTTGGTATTATTTAATTAGCAGCAAATCATTGAAGCCATGTTCTTTTAAAGACGTCTTGTATGAAACAAAAGATGTCGCAAAACTTTGATAAGTAAATAGCATGATTATATACAGTAAATCCGGGAATTTTCGCGGGACTTTATTTTCGCGAAACATTGGCTTATTCGCGCGATGATATTTTCGCTGTTTCGAATGACAATGTCGTCATACTATTACCGTACACCATAGTTCTGATGTGAACTAACTACATATCAACTATTTTCTAAAATTTGTCATTTTTTTAACGCCCGTTGGCTTAAACCAAGCCCAAGATTATTCCATAGTGCCCTTCAGTTTCGCTTTTAGCATCAGATTTCAAAATTAAACGATAATTTTATATTCGCGAGAGATAAATATTATAAACATAATACCAAAGTTATATTGCTCAAGACGATATCGTTTCTGTCAATTAGACTTCATCAGTTGAGCTCCAATTTGAAAAGTATGTGTATTTTCTAAAGATAAAGTGGTATCATACAAGGCAAGCAGATTCTCAAGAATAAAACCGGGTTTATAGTGTGGTCAAACAATGAAAATCATTAATAACAAAATAGTCCACTAGTATAATAACGTTTAAATCGTCGCTGTAGGAGTATACACATTATCAACACGGTTGAGAACACCTCAACACATGGTTTTACTGCATTACTCGGACGAGGTTAGATCAATTACCGCTAGAGTTATTAAGTACATATATAATGTTATAATGATAGAATGCTATTTATCTCTCACGCTTAGACCAGCTGATAAAAGGCATTAGAGTAGGATTTATTGTATGATAGAGAGAAATCAGGAAATAGTAATAATTGTCAATATCAAAGCTAAGTGTTTTTATTATTCGGTCGAGTCCTGTTTACATTCGTTTTTTTTTAAATGTAGAATGCAAAATAATATACAGTGGAACCTTGACTAAAAACCAACTCGGTTTTGAGACCACTTTGCATTTCATGCCATGAATTCCTAGTCTCTGCATAGATATCTAATAAGTACAGTACCTGACTTAAAAGACCACCTCCCTTATGAGACCACTTTGAGTCAGTCAGTGAGGTGGTCTTAATACCGAGGTTCCACGATATATTTGTTTTAAAAAGGAATGCCAAATAACCTTTAAATAGAAAGAAGTAAGTAAAATAATTCTTGACATTAGAAAGGCTATACCATGACAAGTAAATACAGGGGCGATAACCAAAATATGATCTGTTATTCGTCGGGTGGGAGGAAATAAAATATTTATTTTCAATATAAAAAAAAATTTAAAACACTGCAAATAATCCTTTGTACTTATTTTAGTTGGGTCTCGTTAAAACATTTATCGTTTGGAGTGAATTTTCGGTCAGACCTATCTCGCATTATTCAAACATATTTCATATATAAGTATACGAAGTACAGAATCTTTTACCATTACTATTAGATAGATGTTTGTATATATTTCCACTTGCTTATCCTAACACCAAATTATTACAACATGTTGTAAAAGGTTTTGATAAACGTAAATAAGATATATCTTCTGTAATTGAAACGATATTATTCCCCGGCAGGGAGATGCATATCTAGACTTAAAATGAACTCAAAGCTGCGTACATGAAACATTCGACAAAATTACTCACTACCCATCGACCAGAATTGAAATGATCGGTACGCCAGCATTTAATGGTATTTCCTTGTACTTGGTAGTTTAGCAACTTGACTAATTATACTGATGTTAAAGTTCTTTATTTGATTGTTTGTAATTTCTTCTGCAAAGCACTTGCTGAAAGTTTCAATAACCTCGCTAACATCTTCGAACTAATATGACGATCACAATAATGGCTATTGCTATCTGTTTATAGAACCGATCGTCAGGAATGGTGTCTGGAAATTTCAACGTCGTTATCCTTGTTCTTTTCAAGTGAAACAGACAGACAATTTTGATTTTCTGTCTGAAAATAACAATGGTTCCATATTTGCAAAATGGCAAAGACGTGCAAGAAAATAAATTTAATTTACATCTCCAAAGTGAGTGGTTTCCAACTTTCTTTTTATGTCTGGACATCATGTTGTTTTGTCGGAACAAGATTTGCGTTTAACCATTTGATTTAGTGTAGAAGAAAGTCCTCCATTGATGTTTTTTTTTTCCTTTTTTCAATGCATTGACGAAACCATTTATACTGAATACCGGGGCCTAAGTAGCCGAGTGGTTAGAGCTTCGCGCTTTAAACTATGAAGTCATTGTGGGTTTGAACCCCGCTGGAACCTAATCTGAATTTTGTGAGAAGGTTTCCCAGTTTACTCTTGGAAGGGCGGTGACCTGTTACCGGGTACACTCTATCAGAATTTAAAACAGGCCGCTACCAAATGACAAGGTTAACAACATTTTTAATGTGGGTTAAAACAATATTCAAACAAACAAACAAACTGATTACTTTTGTCCTTCTCATGTTTATATGAGGATTTCTCGTCACGATAGTTCAATGATAGTTTGTGCATATCTTACCGGACATATTTGTGAATCTTAAAACCGGTTAGTGTTTCTTCGGAAATCTGTCCACATAAGAGGGCAGTCCCCTAGTCTGTTGGAAAATACTAAAACAGAGTTTCGTATCTAGTTAAACGTTGCACGCATCTTTGTTTCAATATCATGATTATCAGAACGAAAGATTGAAGGTAACACATAGGTTTTACTTCGCTTTGCCCTTTCGTCGTGAAATTTATGACATTTTAGTACACGGAGCCTCCATTTTAAGTCTTATTCGAAAGACCAGTGAATTTCACTTTGTATGCTGAGTGTTTGGCGAAAAAACAGTCACTACAAATTAAACAAAAATCTTTGGTATGAGCCGGTGCCGGGAATTGAATCCGGCAGCTCCCGCTTGTGAGTTGAACGCTGTACCACTAAACCACAGCAAGCGATCCCACATTTTTTCCTAGTTTTTAATGATATAAGTGTGTATATAGAATTTGATGGCAGTTTTACTTCGTGTATAAGTAGACTTTTATCCTGATACAAACTGAATGATCTCACTCGTTCCCCAATCGGACACCGATCAAAACATTGAGAAGCGATTGTAAGTACCATTACATTCCAAAAAAAAAAAACTGATTTAAAGATATGAATATTTAAGCTATAAATATATATCTGGTAAGGGGTCTATAATTAGATATCTAATTCATGTGATTAAATTGTTTTTCAACATTTAGTCATCGTCAAATTGTTTAATGCATGCCTGTAGATGAAATTGCATTTAATAGATGTACGAAGCATATGCATTCCATGAAACGTTCGTATTCGTTCACTAAGGTAACGTAGTTTGATTTGCAATCACCATTAAACAGATGGGAATGCTGTTAAACTGGATTTGATTTGCAAAAAAGCAAAAACAAAAACAAAAAGAATAGTTACTTCTTCGTAATGATGAAAAACCATAATTCCACACATTATTACAATTATTTTAGGCAGCAAATTTTCCTTATCTGTTTTTCTTTAAATTTCTAGTGGTTTAACACATAGATTGAAATGTGTTCGTTATTTTGTGCTCTTTGAGGCGGTTAAATTTTGTACATGAATTGGCCATGTACGACCAACTTTGCAGGATTTATATCTTCGGTCAGAGATCAGAGAAGACGTTTGTAGCTTATAAGCTAGCACCAAAAATGATATAACCAATATATTCTAGATTTCGTTAAACATTGATAGGATTGCATGTGATTTTACATTTGACGTATGAAGCTGTTTTTCCATCTGGGTCTTAAATAAATGGTTATGTAGGACCCACTTCGAAATCTTTTCAAACTTAGGTCAGAGGTCAGACAAGCTTGAAGCTAACAAACTAGCACTCAAAACGATACACATTTACATTTAACATATGACGTTGTTTTGTTTCTCTGGGTCTGAAATGAATACATACAGACATAATTTGTATAGACAGCAAGAAATTGATTATATGATGGGCATTGTAACATTTATTCTTATCGTTGTTCAACACCCCAGTTGTTTTTGTTGTATTGTTGTTTAACATCCCCCTCCAGAATATTTCACTCATATGAAGACGTCAACAAATGCTGGTGAAGCGCTAAAAATTTAGTGTTTTTCACTTATATGTAAATTTCACCAGCTATACATGAAGTGCCATAAATTTTAACCTGTGTTCTAGATTGACGCCAATACAGTGATGATTCTTTTACGTGCCTCATCTGTCGTGACACGGGGCCTTTGTTTCGAGTCTCATCCAAAAGACACATTTCATGAATACATGGTAAAAAACAGTTACTACAATTTTTGAAATCCTTTGGTACGAATCAGTTCCTGTGGTCATCGAACACGGGACCTTCCGCTTGCAATACCAACGCTCTACTACTACTAGCGGACTAAAACGGTTATATGAATGGCTTAAATTAATTGATAAACGAGTTAATTTGCAACTTGACATTTCTAGAGGACATTTAACGATTTCTAATAATTTTGTTTCTGTCAACAGAAATATTTGCATTCTGAACGATTTAATTAAGAACATAATAAAAAGACTTACGGGATTTCCCGGATGCGATGCAAACACATAATAATGCAAACCGAAATATGATATTAAATGACAACAAATGTCCATCCTCCCCGACCCCCAAAATAAAGAAAAATGCTACAATAGATACTGAGGTATCGATATATATATATATATATATTGTTGTCACTTACATTTCGACAGTTTAACGAAAAATAAAGAAATATGTTAAATATATGTATAATTTTGCAAACCATCCAAGCGAAAATGACTTTTTGTACATACTTAATAAGTATCAGAGAGAGAGAGAGAGAGAGAGAGAGAGAGAGAGAGAGAGAGAGAGAGAGAGAGAGAGAGAGAGAGAGAGAGAGAGAGAGAGAGTGTGTGTGTGTGTGTTTTGGTTGTGTAAGTGTTGCGTGTTGTTGATATGTCTTTTGACATGTGTGATTATTAAATATCATGCCATATCTAAAGTTTTTTGATAATAAAACATCATTTCATTTACAGCTTTCTACCATTTACATATTTACATGTACGTACCACATCTAAGAGTTGAGACAATCTCATGCCGAGTTTGACAACCAACTTTCCGTCGTTGTTCCCCGTTGGCCGTATCAGCTTATTGTATTTGTTTCCTAGTAAAAACTGATGTAGAGTTTTCTCCGCAGGTTCCGGTACAATACTTATCGAAGGTGTTATCAAGGACACAAAAATTATTACTGTTTCGAAAATTAGTGATACATCCATTTTCAAAATGTTCGTGTTTGTGTCCTAAGAATTGTATGCAAACAGTTAAACGTGCTGTCACAACGTATTAGTCGATAGTCATGTTAAACACTCACTTGAGACTATCTATATACATAGTCGCTTTGTTGTACGTCATGGATTCGTGAGAATAGAAATGCAATGTTCAAGAAAAAAATCTGATGAATCAAACCATACCGAAAGAAAATGATTGTTTGTTGTACCCAATCATGTCAGCAAATACAAATCGGACAAGAAAATAATATTATTGTGTTAAATTATAATCCAAAATAACTCGCTAAAATCTGTAGATGATTACTCCAAGGGATATCAAAATCAGACGCTTGTCTAATTGTACATTTGCAATTCCCATGGATAATTCCCTCAATCACACGAGTAAATCGCTTGCTACTTATACTCCTGTAAAAGCACACGGTGTGTGTCTTTAAAACATTACCTGTTTAATACGTAATGCACGTGCAATGTTTGCATACTTGTCAGGAAAAAACGATTCACTCGTTATAGGAATGATGCGTTTATGAGTTGCATGTCCAGGATATAAAGATACGATAAGTCATAAGATTTGAAATGCAAATATCAATTCTGTATTACAACTTGCCATCTCAGTAACTTACAAAGATTAGATCACTTACTCCGAAAATATATAGCTGCCTGGCTCAGAACGAAGCGCTATCTATTTATAAACTTCTCTGTTTCAATGAGTGAAAAAGACATTGTATTATGTGCAGAAAAGTCAAATAATGCATTATCTGTCTTTCAATTTTACTGTAATGTCATGTGAATTTCTACACATATTTTAGAAATCATGTTTTAGAAAAATACAGGTAAATTGGACTATACAATTACAACATTAAAACATGTATTTCGAAAATATACATTTAGAATTTAACAAAACGTAAACAGTGTAATACACATTTTTCTTTCGAGTTTCTTTTAAAATTTCATACAATATTCATCTACTTAAGGGTGGTATTCAAAATAGTTTAAAAAGCAACCGTTTTAATACAAGTTAACTGGTGATTTAAATCGGCCAGTTGTCAAAATGAAACAACATATATTTTCATTTATCCCGATACAAAGCTAGACTGCATTTCAAAAGAATATCAAAAACCTAATATTAACTTGTTCCCGTGCGTGCAACGGGCACCTGCAAACACGTATGACTTTTTCCTATGTCTGTGTTAGTCCAACATTAATTGCTGTTGTACATTGTCTTATGAACCTCTTCACTGTCTACAATCTGATCCCGAATCAAGCAAATTTACTCGATACTCAAGCTCAACTGTTATTTCATTATTTTGACTATAGAATCGTTTGTAATACTTTTTGGTATAGGTGATTATTGTTTATGTTTATTGTTGTTTAACGTCCCACTCAAGAATATTTCACTCATATGGAGACGTCACCAAATGCTGGTGAAGGGCTTCAAATTTTGGCCTATGCTCGGCACATATAAAGGTTTGCGTCACACATATAATTTACCTGTGAAAAAGTATAAAAACGTTCAGTACGGTACTCAAAATTTTATATTATTATTTCTAGTTTTCAAATCAGAAACAGTTTTGATCATTATTTACAATTGTATGTCGTCGACATACAAACATGTTCCGTTACAGATTAAATTTTGCGTGTTCTACCATAAACCATTTCAGTTGAGCTTGAGTTTGGAAAAAATATGTAAAGTACTGCAAAGATGCATTTCAGTGTGTCTGCTTGATTTAACGAGCGAAACGACGAATCGGTTTTCTTAAATCCCTTGCCACTCGTCCATGTGATGTCCGGTATTTATGTGTCAGCACATTTATACAGTCCGACAATGGAGGTGCCTCCGTGATCGAGTGGTAACATCATCACGCTTTACGGGGTCTCTCACTTCTAGTCAGCCAAGATTCGAGTCCCACTGGAACCTAAGCTGATTTGTGAGAAAATTTGCCCGTTTACTTGCGGGTTCTCTTTTTCGCCGTCCGTTTAAAATTGGTCGCCATCATACAACAGAAAAATTTCTGAGTGCAGCATAGAACACCATTCATACAAAAAAACCAAACAAACAAATATAACGAAGGAATCGAACGGTATATTATCACATTAACATAGAACTATGTAAACTGGAGAGGAAAATTCACCTCTGAAAATCTGGCAGATCGGCGAACGAACCATATACCTATTTGCTGAAGGTCTAGCGCTCTACCAACTGGGCTACCTTGCCCACGTTGCAATGTACGTAGCCGCATTGTTTATGGACATATCTTTTTTGGATGAAAATTGCTGTGATTATAAACAAATATGGTCACACATATTGTATCTATGCATTTTATCACTTTACAGTTAGTGTTCTTGGTTGGCACCAGTTGATATTTTCAGAAAACTTAGTAGAAAAATCATGTTTTCTACATTTTCAATACTTTTATTAGTCATTTCTAAGATCTAGAAGAAGAAGAAGAAGAAGAAGAAGAAGAAAAAGAAGAAGAAGAGAAGCAGGAAGAAGAAGATTTGGAAGACTATGAAAAATAATAATAGGTTTGGGAAAGAGTTAGAAGGAGCGATAGATAGAGTTAACGGTGATATCAGATGTGAATATAACATGTTGTGCAACAGCCTGCAGTGATTATTTGCGTATCCTATTATGTATCAATTACGTTCTTGATCAAACAAATCTACTGTAAATTTGAAGAGGATTAGCCGTATTACACAAAGCAAACATAGGAAATCTTATCCTTAACTCTTCCAGCAATTGTAATGGTTGATAAACTATACAATGGAGCAGAAAATCTGTCTAAATTGGATGCCAATAACACAAACGTTGTTTTCGTGCTCCACATGCATATAAAACCATGGGTCTGTGAAAACGTCAGATGAATAGCGAATACTGAAAAGCTGTACAATGTATCAAAGAGTTTTTAAAATATCCAGCATCATCATTGATCTTAGTTTTTTTCGGCAAATGCTAGTTTGTTTGATGTTTATTATTAAAATCAAAATATCATATTTTTTAGTATTCCTAAGGATTAATTATTGCAAGTTTAACCATACGGACCCTAAATGGCAGTCACGTAACTATTTTAAGTCTTCATATTGTATCGTCTTTATTCTAGAGAAGACTTTATTGATATAGCTAGCAAATATCATCTTTTCTCAAATGTTTTCATTTCCTTTTTGCTTCTGTTTTATTGTTGTTTTACATCCGGTCATGAATTGTTCACTGATATGGAGATGACACCAGCTTTAGGTGAAATGCCACAAATTTAGACCTGAGCTATGGACTGATGCCAATGCAGTGAGGGTACTTTTACGTGCCACGCCTGCCATGACACGGGACCTCGGTTTTAAATATCATCCAAAAGACCTGCAAATGCTGGTAATCTGAAATATGTTCATATATGAAATCAGAAAACGTATTCCATATTATAAGTAACAATGGGATAGAATGTTTAGACATTACCGGTAAAATAAAGTCTGGTTGGAAAAAAGTAACGGAAATATAGATAATTATTACATGGTTTGCACACGTGGTGAGCTGTGAAGTATATTATAATTGTCCAAACACAAAAGTAGATGTCAGAAGCACATATAAACAAGTGAATGGCCCCAAAACTGCCCAACTGTAAGCCAATATAAAATACATAAGGATCTCGCGTTGCACCAACTCTTCCATTTAACGAATTAGAAAAGAAGTACTGTATGATGTCCAGGATACAATATACAAATCTGGTGAATATTAGATAACCATGGACCTCTGAAAATCCAGAGGTGGGATCAGAAGCCATGAAGTATGTGTCGAATGAATGTCTGTAACGAGCACATTTTAATGTTTGCCCACATTACATACTATTTTAAGAAACATATGCATAAAGACTGTCAATTTAATATAGGGTTTTTGAATTAAAATTCAGGTTAAAATCATTTGATAATTTATGTGGAGTAACGAACATTATCCGATTTGATTGCATTTCGTCTCATTTAACATGAAAACAAAAATACAATTCTGTTTCACTTTTGACCCAAATATTTGTCCTATGGTAAGACAATTTGTTGTGCATACAACAGGTTTTAACCAGTCTAGATCTGCATTTTTGTAGTGTGATGTGACTTTCTCTCCGCAAAACATGGTACCAATGGCCAGTTTAGGAGTTTTGATGATACTAAACTTTACAAATTATGTATTATTAAAGTAGCATTAGCTGTGTTTAGCAATGATAGAGTATTTCGATGTTTTCTTCTTTTTCTACTTGTACTTGATATAAAATAACAAATAAGTGCTATACACAGGCATAAGAATTTTATATACCTATACATTTTATGAAAATAAGGTCAGGTCCAGTGTAGTGTTCCTATACAAATAGTAAGATTGCGAATGAAAAAGTGTCAAACTTGAGTTTCTCAAGCAATTTTCACAAATATATAGGAATTTACGAATTTTTATCCCTGTGTATAAATGTCTTTTTTGTTATTGTATATCAATCTAGTTCTAGGTAGTTAAAAGGGAATATTAAAAAACTAGCTAATACCTCTTGAATAATACTAAAATTTATTGTTTTACAAAAGAGGCCAGAACAAATGCTCATTTCAATCAATAAGACTTCATGAGTTGAGCAAGAATTCGATAAAAATGTATATTTCCGAAACAAAAAGTTGTATAACCTAATTCGTCTAAAAGTACACACTTTAAAAATGAATACCTTAATTTTGAGAAGTTTAGATTTAAATAGTTCTATCTGAACGAAATACTACTTAAGAATAAAAAAATCGGCTGGTACTGAAATAAAACAAATGAAACACTGATACCGTCAATTTTATTTACAAGATGTCCAAACGTTACAGTGTATTTGAACGCGAATAAAATTTGCAAGTATTGGTTTACAATTTAAAAGATACTTTGTGTATTGATCATGAAATAAATAAACAAAATCAATCATAAATATGGAAATATCGGTGCAAATTATCTCCAGATGTATTTTGAAATAGCATAATACTAGGTGAAATGTTGAGTTGCCTTTTCGTTGGCGGTTGTTGAGACCTCTGTACCAATTGTGACGAGGATACACTCCCCACGTATTTCATTGGACCTGATTGTGGACTCACGGCGTGTGTGACCGATCGACAGGGGATGCTTACTCCTCCATGGCACCTGATCCAACCTCTTGGTTTCCAGAGGTCCGTGTTTGTCCATTTTTACCGGATTTGTATCTATGTCCTGGACATTCTATACTTTGGTATCTGAGATTTTTATATACAAATACATTCATACAACTAAACATATAACATTATATATCAAGTATATTCTGTCTCCTCCGCATCTTTAGCATTTCGATATTCTCTTTAATCAGATCAAATAGTCTGACCACAACATTTTTACCATTAGTTGTATATACATTTATATCCCGTATTCCTTATCTTGTGCACTCCTAAATCCGGACCGAAAATGTGTCCCCTAATCACTTTATTTCTTGGACACCATGTATTCCAATCTCATGCTTTGCAAAAATGACGCCTTCTCTGTATGCGGTTCGACATAAAATGTTTGTAATATAAATGCACCACAGGATATTACTGCTTTATGAAAATATATAGAAATTTATTCTCATTGTATCTCTTATTCACTTTAGTTACAGATTGATAGTGATCTATAAAATACATGGGTTTTATAACAATATGTCTCTGAAATATAACATATATGTATGCTTGTTTTGTTCTACTTAAAATATGTCTTTTCCGAATATCTTCATTGGTCGCATTTGCAATTCGGAATATACTTTTTTAATTATGAATATTCTTTTACGCCACACTCAACAATTTCTCAAATATATGGTGGCGTCCAGTTTTATTGGTGGAGGATAGAATGTATTACATTGTACCCGGGAGATCACTGACCTTCCGCAAGTAAACTGTAAAAACGTTCTCACAAAAATCAGCCTACAAGGTTCCGGTGGGGTTCGAACCTACGCTTAACAGAAGAAAGAGACTTCATGGTTCAAAGCGCGATTATCTAACCACCCGGCCACAGAGGCTAGAATTGACAGAAGATACTATAACGTCATCTATCCGGGCCTCCGTGGTGGATTAATTAGAACATGGCGCTTTAAGCTTCTCACCTCTGATCATTATACTCAAGCTCAAGGTACTTATTATGATTTTGAAATGAAAACCACAAATTAACTTATTCGCTAGACACGTTTGTATACTCATGGCAAACATTTGTAAACAATGATGAATAGTATTACACATTTGTAGAATCGTCAGAAATGTCCAAAATTAGTGTCAGTACATACACAAAATTTAAGAACCATACTCAATTTTCATGACAAAATAATAAATTCGTCACAATATGTTTGATATAAATGGAAAAAACGGATACTATAGTTTTACTTAGTCAGTTACATACAGAAGTTTTACAAACGTCTATACTGTCAAAACATTAGTAAATAAAGAATAAGGCAATAGTATCGAGTAATTTGTTTTACGCTACACCTTTCGCAAGTAAACTGGCAAACTTTCTAAAAAAAATCAGCTTAGGTGCCAGAGGTGAAAATTGCGCTGAACAGATTTGAGAGATTTCATGGTTCAAAGCCTGATATTCTAACCACTCGGCAATGGAGGCCCACATTGAGTAAACATACTGACTTCCGGGCCATGACCAGTTACATATTTATACTTGTATTATTATCATTGCTACTCTATGTTGAGATACCTCTGCTAATCATGCTGCTCGAATGTTAAGTTTTCTTATTAATGACTGATAACGAACGACTAGAGTGTAATGAGATACGACACGTTAACAGGCTAACATGAATATCAAAGCTCTTCAGAACAATCGAGATATAATGAGTACACTGTCTCTGTAAATATGTCGGTAACAAATGACTTGATATCGGATCTCGAGGGAATAATTGAACGTATATGTGTTCCTATATAGACAGATATTATTTACTGTAGTGATTCCTCTGGAGGTAATACTTATTTTATCAATGAAGAACAATAAAGTAGAAATAGGTCAATTCTGTAATATTGTAAGTTTCATCAAATTGAAAAAAGTAAAATTGAAAAAATACCCACGGATAATCGAAAATCAATCTTCATTAGAATACGACAAATGTGATATAAAATTGACTCATGATGAAGAATATTTGAGAATCCCAATCTGGATGGGATCAGGTGTCCAGGAGGAGTCAGCATCCCTTGTTAGCATGTCACACCAGTCGCAAATGTTATATGGAAACCTTTAGATTCCGGTAAAAAGGTCAAGCTTAGTGACAATCTCATCAGTAAGTTATACATTTCAATGGAGAAAGGGAGTCACTTATCTAATATTTCAAAAATTATGTGCAGTATGTTGCCAAAAAGTTATAACTTTTATTATTTTACACGCATCGTTGTTTACTTCCTTCTGTATATACATTGTAGTTAGTGCTGCATAACTTGAAATTTTAACTTTTATTTAATTTTTGCTATTTTCGTCTTTACTTGAGAAGGCGATATTAAAATGAAAAAATGAAAGCGAAATTGCAAGATAAATAACTGAAGCAAAGAGATACATGTCATTCATGAGACTATAGTGATTTAGGGCCATTTTAAATATGTTCAATAGAGCCGGACTGGCTCAGTCGGTAGTTCGCTCGACTCTTGATCGTGAGGTCGTGGGTTCGAGTCCAGCCGGCGGCAGATCGGATTCCTGTCCTTCGCACAGTAGGTGACGGCTTGTTAAAGAGCCCTCATTGCAAAATGGCCGTAAGTACCGAGCATAGGTGAAAGTTTGAAGCCCTTCAACGGCATTGGTGATGTCTCCATATTAATGAAATATTCTTGAGTGGGACGTTAAACATCAATACAACAAACCAACCAAATATGCTCAATATGCTTTCTGCTGTATTTGGGATAAAATACCCAGGTATACAATATCTATTTTCAGTAATTTATTTTAGTGATATACGGTCTCGGCGTACAATAAGCATAGTGCTGATTAAATTTATGTAAAAATGGGCGTTACCCTTTGGTCATACACCTTAATGTAACAGACGAACCGCAAAGGTCTGCCCTTTCATGGTTCCCAATACTGAGTTTGCTCATCGTTTCTGGGACACACACATACAATAACATACCGATCTATGAATTTCATATAAGTCTATAGTTTTTCAAAAACTTTTATGTAAATTAATCTTTAAATAATCAACTTTGATAAAATTTATATCATGAACCCAAAATAAAAAAATGGTTTAATTATGTATTACTTTATAGTATAATCTGTCATCAGGATTCAGTAATTAATCAGAAGATTACGTTTTATGTCACAATTCACTGTTTACTTATATCAAACAGGCAATGAAACTTGCATAGTACAATACTCACCAGTGCTATATAACGAAAATTTGAATTTTATAACTGTTTGTTTGTTTATTGTTGTTTCACGTCCCACTCAAGAATGGAGACGTCACCAAATGAAGGTGAAGGGCTTCAAATTTTGGCCTATGCTCGGCACTTACGGCCATTGAGCAGTGAGGGTTCTTTAATGTACCGACACCTACTGTGACACGGGACCTCCAGTTTTTACTGTCTCATCCGTAAGACAGGAAACCAAACTGTCGCCGGCGAGACTCGAACTCAAGATCCAGAGACAAGCGCGCTACGGACTGAGCCAGGCCAAACAAAACAAATTTCAAGTATCTATGTATAAATGATAAAATATGAGAGACATAGCAATGGGAATTTCAAGATCTCTTTAAGCAACTTTGATATTTTGCGGAGGTGTGATTTCAAATTTGGAATCTATACCATACAGTGGTGAAATATTGCTAAATGAACATTTGTAACACTGCATCATAAATATAAATAAAATAATACTACACCAGGGTATTACAAAAGTTTTTGTTTTAGTAGTACGAAAGTTGACCGATAAGTGTTGAGCCTCATATGTAAGGATTAAGTGTCTTTTAGGAGATGGTATTTTACGGTCGGTATAATAGTCTTGTTTGCCGTTACTCTGTTTCACTGGTTGAAATGATGAGTTGCCTTTTCGTTGTTGGTTGTTAAGATGTCTGTACCAGTTGTGACGAGGATTCGTATTTCATTTGAACTTGACTGTGGACTCACGGCGGGTGTGACCGGTCGACAGGGGGATGCTTACTCCTCCATGGCACCTGATCCCAGCACTTGGTTTCCAGAGGTCCGTGTTTGTCCATTTTTGCCGAATTTGTATCTGTGTCCTGACATCCTAAAGATTTATACTTTGATATTTGAGATGTTTTATATTTGTACTTTTTCTCAACATAATCTCCTTCAATGTCTTTTCAATTTTGCCAGAGATGTTTAAGCCCCTCAATGCAACTTTTAAAGAAGTCCCTTTCTGTAATGTCCAGAAAATCTTACACTGCATGTATGACGTCATAATTTGTCTGGATATGGGTATGACCTTTGTAAATTTTGGGAATAGATGGACGTCTGAAGGAGTGAGATCAGGTGAGTAAGAGGTATGTTGAATTAATTGAAAGCCGGAGCCATTAATGGCAGTCATAGTAATGACATACTTATGAGCAGGGACATCGGCCTGATGATACAAGACACTTTCACTAGGCTTTCTATGGCGTTTGATCTTAATTTTTTCCCTTAACTGCTTACGAAGTGATGCCTATTACTCGTATACTACGGGGAGTTGATGTAAAATGTAGTTATTCGTTAACCTAATAGAAATAGAATAAAATAAAACAAAAACTGTCGAGGTCCAAAAAGGAAATATTTTGCTTAGTAAAAAAAAATTGATGCAATATATACGTATGTATGTACGCGAATGCTGATAATATGGCTTCCAACCAATCACTTGATGACATACAAATAGGTACATAGAAGTGGAAAACAAAAGAAAATCATCAAAATAGAAAGAGACTACTGATGCATATACGATACGTTTCCGGTTTCCGCGCTTTTACCTGTGCATCGTTGCAATTGTTATAGTTATTGTTTCTTACAGACACATAAAATTGAATACAGTTAACGTGGTTGCCACAGCTTTTGTGAAATATTGCAAACTTCTGTTAGGAATGTTAAACGAGAAAAACATACATTGCATGCCATTGATTTTTTGTCTAATGTAGCTCTGCGTATTTGATACATCTATAGAAGACGTAATAAAAGTCCAGGTATATCTACTGTCTACTGAGACATATTTTGAGGAAATGGTTCTTGCATATTACTTTTTTAAAAAGCTCCCTTCCAGTGTTCATGGATATGGACATAACAATATATATTGATGCATACAATGCTTCGGAAATACATAACCCATACAGTTCAAAGATAATTTCTTTGGACACAAAGATAGAAAATAAAGGACATTACTTAATAACCATAACTTTTTCTTGGACATTTTTTCTCAAAGTCACTGTATTCTACTATTGTAATACAAGTCAACGTCACGGTACAGATAGTTTGTGCATATTTTAGCCACATTAGAACAACTTTAATGATCAAAATCACAATAAACAGGGCACCTGCTGAAAATTTGAATTATGAATATATCGAAAGGTGGCGTGCAAATTATCTCTTGTTCAATTGAATTTCATTTGAATCTCTCGATCTGTCTGTCTGTCTATTTATCTATTTATTTATTTATCTATCTATCTATCTATCTATCTATCTATCTATCTATCTATCTATCTACCTATCCATCCATCCATCCATCCCTCTATCTATCCCTCTATCTATCTATCTATCTATCTATCTATCTATCAATCTCTTTTTTGCCTATGGGTATTTCTTTTAAAAGAGAAAGATTAGATTTGGAGTACCATACAGATCAAGATTGAGGAATGTCAAAAGACTTCTGGCAAACGCAGCAAACATTTAACATTTGTGTTTTAAGAAAACAATAAATGTCGGACAGAAGTAATATGTATTCCTCACAAAGATCTTGTATAAGATTACCTGCAGGCGTGGATCACTGGCATGCGATAATTATGAAATATTACAAAACATTACGAACGAAAATTATTTTATAATCAGGGGTTGACAGAAAAATTCAAGTTAGAACAGAATATAGTCGAACCCGACGACGAGAATTATGGTTACTTTAATGATTGTGATGCAAATGATAGAAGTGGTAATTATCATAAAAATGATAACATTAATGATTATGGTGAGGAGGAGGAGGAAGAGGAGGAGGAGGAGGAATCAAATACGGATGAATGAGAAGGAAGATGGACAGAACGAGGAGGTGGAAGTGGGAGGAGCTATAAAATTTCGTTTAACATTTCGCAGATAAAATGGTTGTGCTTATTCGACAATTATATATTTTTTTCAAAAATCTTCTCTGATGCTAGCCATATTATTTACATCCTAAATCTCTGCATACGTCAAAGTAAATTAGTTCTGTTGTAATAAAAATGTAAATATATACGTATTGATTGAGAGGGGCTTATTTCGTTGAAGAACCTATGCGCGTAAACTTCGATTTTGTGGCACAACAAAGTTAAAACTTCTACATGGTATGATATATAGTTCCTCATTTGATATCCCGTACTTGTAAGTAATGATAAAAATGCACATTACTAACACGTTAACTTTCCTTTCCTGTTCTTGCTTACAACACAGAGGAAGTAAGGCAAAAACTAAAATAGCTGTAAATAGTTATTGCCAAGCGCCAATTGTTAAAAGAGAGAGAATTTTATTATGGAAATGAATACTCATAATTGTGCATCTTTCAGTTTACTTTGTTGCTTAACGCTATAAACAGAAATGTACATGAAAACTTGTTAATGTATTGCAATCAGTTTCACTAAAAAATGCAAAATATTTCAAATTAAAGAATACTGAAAGACCGATGAGGACTGTATTACAAAATAAATTGATTTGCTTATAATAATAATAATAATAATAATAATAATAATAATAATAATAATCATCATCATAAAATGACTATTATTATTATTATCATTATTATTATAAAAGTATATAATTGTAGTAATAATAATAATAATTATTTTTATTATTCATATTAAAAATGTTGAATTTGTTTTGAACAAAACACAGTAACTCGTAATGTGAAATATTTCACAGGTGGATCTAGGCTAATACGTACATACAATTTTAATAATATATGACACAAGCTAATCGTCAAAGAACTCCCTGACCACTCAACTGTCCATAGTATCCCATCTATAAAGTTTACGTGTAATTATATTACTTGTATTCAGTATTCATTGACTTTGCAACTATTGGTTTAAATATTTTATTTCTATATAAATTATTAAACAGAGTGATGGAAAAGTTACCTATAACTCATTACTTGATAATGGCAATAAACTTAAATTGTGTTACGTCAAGTTAATGTATAAGTAAGAACATGAACAGTGTTTGTCTTAATTTAATCCATGTTCAAATTATGTATAGTATAATTTTGAGTTATGGCGTTTTCCTGTTTGTCACACACACACGCACACACACACACACACACACACACACACACACACACACACACACACACACACACACACACACACACACACACACACACACACACACACACACACATAATGTTATTCATATTGTGTTCGTCTTATGTTGTGGGTTTATCAACAAACTTCTATTTACATTGCAGGATGACAGGTATAGGAAGTATGTTGTCATGGAAACCAGTTGTTTATTTTTGTACATTTCACCACACGTGTTTGCGGACCATCTACTGAACACATCATTTCTGTATTTCTGTATGTTCCTAGACAAACTGTGAAGAATGTTGCTAAAATGACGGTAGTAGTAAGTATAAGATAATGCCCTCACTGTGATATTTAGTGTCAATTATTGTATTCGCCTTTGTATTGCTTAGTAATTTGGCAGAGAACAGATTATTCTGTTATGAGCAGAGAGCAAGCAGTTACAATTAAGATAGTTCTTTTTGAATGACCACCTATGGAAAATCCTACTTCCAAACATACAGTTCTTTAGAGGGTACAGTTTTACAGCTTTTAACTTGAATTAATTCATAACACTCATATATTATTATTTTATTATATAAAACAAATATTTCAACTTTAGAAAAATAGAAAAACGACCAAAGGGAATTATAACGTCGCTCTAAGACATCACGTTCAATTCTGATAAGATCACTCACAAATAAACGGATTTAACTATTTCAGATACAAGGTATGTCTTTCTAAAACGTTGTGAGAAAAGTTAAAGCGCAGTAAAGCGTGCAATGCTCGTGCGAGTTTTATTGCACAATGGCAATGAAACGTCAATCAAAGCTAGTCTAATTCGATGATCTGGTTGTCAGTTGTTAATTTATAGAGGCCTGGATACTAATGACCTGTATCAGCACATTGATTGATTGATTGATTGATTTGAATGTGTTTTCCGCCAGACTCAACAATTTGTCAGTTTAATGGTGGTGTGGAAAATACCGGGAATAAAGGCCCCTTACACCCAAGGTATCTCATTAGTAAACTGAAAGCCTTCGGAATTCAAATAATTGCTACACTAGTATTACGCATTAAGTCTCAGATAGTAAATATGCGCCGTAACTAGTGCAACGCATTATGTTTCGGTAAAAGGAGGTGCGCCAATTCTAGAACTATGCATTAAAACTATTCGGTAAATTTAAGTGCACCATACTTGTACTATGCATTAAGTCTCAGTACATAGAGGTCAGCCTTTACTAATACTACGCATTAAGTCTCTGTAAATAGAGGTCTGCCTTTACTAATACTACGCATTAAGTCTCTGTAAATAGAGGTCTGCCTTTACTAATACTACGCATTAAGTCTCTGTAAATAGAGGTCTGCCTTTACTAATACTACGCATTAAGTCTCTGTAAATAGAGGTCTGCCTTTACTAATACTACGCATTAAGTCTCGGTAAATAGAGGTCTGCCTTTACTAATACTACGCAGTACGTAGTATGTCTCTGTAAATAGAGGTCTGCCTTTACTAATACTACGCAGTATGTCTCTGTAAATAGAGGTCTGCCTTTACTAATACTACATTAAGTCTCATTAAGTCTCGGTAAATACTACGAGGTCAAATAGAGGTACTAATACCACGCAGTATGTCTCTGTAAATAGAGGTCTGCCTTTACTAATACTACGCATTAAGTCTCAGTAAATAGAGGTCTGCCTTTACTAATACTACGTAGTATGTCTCTGTAAATAGAGGTCTGCCTTTACTAATACTACGCAGTATGTCTCTGTAAATAGAGGTCTGCCTTTACTAATACTACGCATTAAGTCTCGGTAAATAGAGGTCTGCCTTTACTAATACTACGCATTAAGTCTCGGTAAATAGAGGTCAGCCTTTACTTATACTACGCAGTATGTCTCGGTAAATAGAAGTCTGCTTTTACTAATACTAAGCATTAAGTCTCGGTAAATAGAGGTCAGCCTTTACTAATACTACGCAGTATGTCTCGGTAAATACTAATAAGTCTCGGTAAACGCATTGAGTTTCGGTTAATATAGGTGCGTCATAACTAATTCTACGCATTATTCCACATACGAGTTTTGTAAGAAGTAATGTCAAAGTGGCGATTTGTAAAACACGACTTAACGCAGGATGTACACTGGTTTGTCATCAGTTAAAACACATTGATTGTATGATCTACTTTTCCATGTCCACATTCAAGGAAAGGTCACATACTGTTTTATTGTCTTATATCTCTATGTGGACACAGTAATTGTTCTACAAGCCTATATACCCCAAAGTCTTTTATTCTGACAGAATATTCATACGGTAAAATCATGTGGAGAGATTGAAAAAAGGTCTTTCACAGGAACAATGAAATTACATATGCGTGTACAAACCAAAATATAATTGTCTTTTATGGGTGTCATATTAGATACACATCAAGATAATTATCTTCATGATTTCGACCATACACCAAAAAATATCGACAACCTTCAGAGATTCGTTTCCTTCTTCATATCAAGTAATATAAATGCTCATTAAAGATCTTTTGATGATGATTTGGTGGAAAATTTAATATATCCTCGTATCCTAGGAAATCTAATATTTTATGGGTTACTTGGTTCAAACAGTTAATCATCTCGATGCAGGAATCACTTACTGACAAATAAGTCATTGTTATAGAACAATTACTGTACCATCTGGAATATAAATATCCAATCCCTTATACCCTTTCGCTGTAACTATTATAATGAAGACGAAGAAACCAAATTCCGGAAATTCTGCTCATGTATAAAAATACAATAAGAGAAAAACTATACCATGGTCTAATATGCATTTGACATGCGTGAACTTGATGCCTGCGCCTGAATTAGGATTGTTTTACTGCTGGCTTTCTCATTCTACTATTGAATATAGACCTTGCGGTCATATCCCTTGAATAATACACACAATAACATTAATATACATACACTCCGTGACCGTAATTTTTCTCATGATATTTAGTGAATTATTTTTGCTTGACTTTTTCTCTAAAAAAACATAGACTGTTCTGTCCGAAGAATTAGCAGAGTAACAGTAAGCATTGTCCTGTGTGGAGTACACGAATTTCATATGGTATTTCTAGATATCTACACGGGTATTCTGACATTTTTAGAATAATGATAATAGTAAGTTTTTAAAACAGTCATACTGTTTACATCGGTGTTTTCCTTACTATGATAATACTAAGGACTGCTTCTGGTGGTCTAGTTGTAAAGTGTTCATAACAAAGACCTTAAAAATAGTAGTGATGGTTACTTCGCCAAGAACTCGACGTACGAAATGGAGTCCAAAGATCTTTTGCATGAAACTTTTAACACCCGATCTTCAAAATGGAGGTCCATGGTTCGATTTCCGATCGTACCAGATTTTTCTGAGGCGAGTTATCATCTCCTGACTGCAAAAATCTATGCCTAGATGGAGGTTACATTGTTCTAGGATGCGCAGTTCGATTCTTCTTACGGATTGCACAAGTGTTGTTGCACTTTAAAAAACGTTGGAAATACGGACCACTGGCGTGGATACAAACGTTCATACTAGATATCTCTCTTCCTGTCTTGCGGGCGAGTGAAAAGAGCTTTATATAGTCACACCAAAAGCAAACAAGTTAATCATAGTTTATTACCTCTGGTAAATAAGAAAAATGACAAATTTTTATTTTACAGATATTAAAGTATTGTTACATTTTTTTTTAGATGAGAAAGGCTACATTTGAATTTAAATCACAAAGTAAATTTGTTTAACCATGAGATAGATTGATAAGTTGATACCAAAAGCTGGAACACACATGATCATTTTAGAAACAACATGGCTCAGAACAACAACAACAGCAACAACAACAACAACAACAACGTTTTTCTTTATCAACAACATCAGGCGTGTATGCTATCATATCACAGTTTAGTAAGAATCTTTGATAGCTTCTAATATTTTTAAAACAACCAGAAACAATTCTGGCCACCGCTACACAGTAATCAGATTCATTGTTAGTTTCATCAATGTAATTGATTAGATTTGAATATTTAGATTCTCAATCTCTCTTTAACGAAGGAAGAGATGCTAATATGCGGTCATTCTAAAAAGTCGATGGAAATGTCATTGTACTTTTCGTCCTATTGCTTTCTGGAAAATGTATTTTTTTTGTTGCTTCAAGCTGAACCTTTTTTAAATACAAAATTTAAGTACTCTCCTCTCAGCCTATTATATGCACGCTAGATAGCACAAATCTTTAGGGAATAAACTGAAACACGTCTTTTCATGGAATGCTTTAGAATTCAACCATTTGATTTAACAATCATGATGCTTCTTCTAAACGGAACGGTACGTGAATTTTACTGTTCCATGCAGCCAGGTCATCTATTTTAACAGCCATGTGGTTTGAAACCTTGTAAGCCATAACGACTTCCTGCATTTGAAGTCTTTGTTAAACATCAAATCTAAACTATTTTTGCAGATAATGTATATATTTTTAAATCAATCATGGATATGTTGTATGTCAGAGTTTTCTTGATTTCGAAAATTAGTTATCAAATTTTTTTGTAGGAAAGCATGTTATGACATTTATTCAGCGAATGTATATGTCTAGATTGGCGATGAAGTACAGAAAAAAGAAGAACATACCTTTTTGTTAAATAGAGAGGCTCGGTTGATGTTAATTCTTACACCGTCGGAACATATCAGAGTTACAATTAAACACCGATAGCTTAGTTTTACTGTTGATAGTTAGTAATATAATCTTATCTTGATTTCATTTTAAAGTCAATATGTAATGTAATCAGTCTCTATACATTTGTCGTTGTTTCTTGGGATCCTAGAAGAAATAATATGAAAAGGATTTCCTTGCACTGCCAAAACTATAAATCTTTAGTCTCTCAAACGTTTGGCTTTTTTAATACGGGTTGTTCCTAATCTAGATCCTCACATTAAAAGTGAAAGTCACGGATGAGACGAGACTTTGTAAGGATAAAGTTATGTATGGCTAAGAAAGTTATTGCTTTAGCATAATTTTATGGCGCTGAATCTTATTTCGACCCGTTTTAACTGAACAAATTTTATGAAATGTAAAAATAAGGAAAACAAGAAAATAAACTTAAGTTCTACAAGTGTTTAAGTGTTGAGGTTATTAGCAAACCAAGTGTTTACAGACCTACTTTGTGTTATTGCTTCTTCATATCCCAATGAAAATATTTCACGTGTGTAGAGGAGTAACCATTAGAAAACAAGTCTCGTTATATACATTCGCCATGTCAGTGATTTGAGGGATCATTTTAAGTGTGCGATGATAATTCGAATTTGACTCCTATTGTAAAAAAAAATCTCTTAATTAGATATTGCGTGTGTAATAGAACAGTTTAAACTTTTTGGGACCGAAATGTAAGAGCTTTGTGAGCGAAATTATAGCGTCTGATATGTCCAGTCACGGTGGGTTTTAGTCTGCACTTGGTCCTAAGCTAGGTTTGTGCCAGGTTACTTGTTGAAGGCCGGAAGTACTTCCGCGGGTGAATTGAAACCGAATTGCGTCCTTCATTATCAAAATACACCAATATACAATGTAGACCTTTAACATCTAAGGTGGTGTGAAAATTGCACCATACGAAACGGATTGTTTGTCCTGACCCGAACACGACCATGAAACATTTCACCTGTGATGTTGTCATTTTACCAACAATGCACAACTAGAGTGAAACATCACAAATCTAATGTAGGCCGAAAAAGTAACGTTTGTACAACAATTTTTCTCACTAACGAAATATCCTCTAGTGAACAGCTTTGAATAATAAAACCATCACTGTTCCATTGTATTCACCGGTAATAATTGTAATAGATTTTAATACGTAGTCATGACAACGAGCGTTTATTGAAATGCTCATAACTTAAAAGTTATTTCAATGAACGTTTTTTTTTCTCTCCAAACGTCATTGTTAGAATATTCAAATTATGCAATATGATTGATAGCATCATAATAACGATTTCATTACATGATCCAGATGAAAAGAGATGAAGTATTGAGAGATTCATTCAAGTGCAGACATAATTTTAAAAGTGATAGAATGGCATTTATCGTTCAACTGTGGAGAATAAAGCAAAGCTGTCGGGTGATAGACAACACGATGTAATAATGAAATATTTTGTTAGTAACAGACAACATTAATAAGAAAGCATGTTATGATATTACGTCTTAGTAAGAAGTATGTGCTTACTTATGATGTTGTCAGAATATATTTTCAAATAGGGTTAAGTTAATTTTTGTCACACAGTAACTCCGACATGTGTATTTTGCTTTTCGCATATTCTATGATTTAACAAACCGAATTCAAAACCTTTAACAAATTATAAGTGATGGTTCAAATAAACAGCGTATCACATTGTCACACGCATGCACGCACAAAGGCATACACACATAGAAGCTCATGCACAAACACACATACAAACACGCATGGACACACGCACATACACACACGATGTTGGTGTGTGTTTATTAGAAAATTCAACCATACTATTTACTTCAAATGTCTTCAAATTTATTCCATCAATTTAGCCTATGAGCTCCGAAAACATGTATATGAATTTACGAACCTCTTATAGACCAAATCCTCTAGTAATACGTACAGGAATAATTTAATGTAATGTCATTTCAGAAGCTTTACTAACTACGGTAATGTCAAAGTTCTCAGTCTGATTATTTGATATTTCTTCTGCAAAGATCATGCTGTGAGTTGATTAACTCTCTAGCACGATGGAGAATGAATATGACGATATAATTGATGAGAATTGCTGTCTGTGTACATACACACTCATCAAGACTGGTTTCTCAAATGCTGACGACGTCAGCTATTTCTCATTTCAAGTAAATACAATAACAAAAAACAGTGAGGTGTTTTCCATTGAAAAGTATGTAAGGCAAAATATAACAACGAGGAACAAGTGACACAGAAATAGTCCCCTCTCGACAAATCATGTTGTTTACCTAATAAGCTAATAAAACCATGTCATTATGACGACTGTAAAATTTAACAAATGTTGATTTAAAATGCGATTCTTCCCATCCTTGACAAAATATAAAATGAGCATTTGTTGAGCAGGCCCAAGCATGTCTGATAATTTAGGAGACATAAACACATCTAATGATTTGAAAACAAGAAAATATCCTTAGTATGAGTAGTATTGCCGTCACAAAGTTTCATCATTTCAGTTATTTAACGTCAATACGTTGTCGATAATCTTATCATCTGAAGTCGATTTAAAAATGAAAATTAGGGTTCGTCAATGCGCATGACCTACTGTAACTAGCTTAGACCTAATAGCATATATATATATATATATATATATATATATATATATATATATATATATATATATATATATTTTTGATATTAGTTTTCTTGGTACAGCGATAAATATTGAAATAAAAAAGTGTAGAACATCACAATTTCTTTCTTTCTTTCTTTAATTTAAAGAAAGAAAGAAAGAAATTGTGATGTTCTACATTTTTTTATTTAAATATATATATATATATATATATATATATGTGTGTGTGTGTGTGTATGTATGTATGTATGTTTGATGTTTAAGTTCTATTCATGAAATGACTTTTTTCGCATTTTTGTGAATTCCGAATATTCTTACACATCAAAGCAGAAGAAAATTGTTCAATCTGCTAAAAGACAATTATAATATGAAAATGTGAAATATAATATGTAAATGTGAAATATAATCTGACAATGCAGTATAGAATAATAAGAAGAAAGCCTATCCGTACGTCACTCAAAATGTCGTGTAATTTAAAGTTTGGCCATTCTAAGATTTTTTTTCTTTTTAGCGTCCGTGGACGTATTGGCTTTAAGATCATCAAACAGAAAAAAACCCAGAAACATCAAGAGGAATAATATGGAACATATCCCAATAACGAACAATTCAACGTGAGTATTTATTTTTATCAAATTGAATTTGAAAACTATTATCTTATAGGTTCTTTATAACGTTCTTTATATACGTGTATCAGCATTTGATTTTATGGTGGACGCTAAACATTAAGGAAATTCTAGGAGCACGAGGCTAACAAAACAATATTGCAGAACAAAAATACGTTCTGAGCGAGGTTTTAATGCAGTTGAATTCTTAAATAGTCATTTAAATATATCAAAGGATGTTTTTCCTTGTGATTAGTTTTTCCTTATAAAGAACATAGAACATTGTTCAAACGTGTATGTCTAAAACATTTATATTAGTAAACTTAAAAATCACAGATACTAAAGTATTGATGCTTAGAATGGTTTGGAGAAAATATACAAAACTGGCGAATATTGACAAACACGGACCTCTGGAAATCCAGAAAGGGGATCAGGTACCATGGAGGAGTAAACATCCCCGGTTGACTAATTACAACCACCTTGAGTCCACAGTCCAGTCAAAATCAAATGGTAAAATAATTCATATTTCTGATTTATGCATGTTAAACAATGTTGAAAAAATATTTTGTCGAATACGACAGAACAGAAACAGTTTCGTACAACAAATTCTGATCATTATTTAAGAACCGTTTGCATCTCATGAACTTTTAATTAAATTCAGTCATGGGCATGTATAGCGCTTATATAATAAAATCATATTGTATAACAGCTTACTTTTTCAAGTAACACAGTGGAAATAGAGTGCACATGTATTTTTTTTTCAACATTTGAGCATTTATTTCGTTTTGCTCAGTGTTCTAACTTCACATTTATTCCGTTATGTGGTCTGTTCTCTATGCTTTGTTTGCTTAACAATGGATAAACCATATTTTTCTTTCTTACATTCACAGTCAGATACCGTATCTCTAAGTTTTATATATTTGTGATCAATCAATTATTTGTAAAATGCATTAAGATAATAAATCTAACTGTAAATTGCACAACTGATCAGATTCCGCTTTATAGTTAAAACTTTTCCCGTTTTAATTTGATTTGATTTGATTTTTTTTGTTTTACGCCATACTCAACAATCTTTCAGTCATATGATGGCGTCCAGTTTTTATTGGTGGAGGAGAAACCCCGGTTACCTGGGTAAAGACCACCGACCTTCCGCAAGAAAACCGTTTTAATTATCAGCCAAATAACAACAACGCTCTCACGGATATGTTAAAGCAACGTGTGGATAAACTTGTGTTGGTGTTAGTGGTCAAGTGAATAGTACACCATTTTTGGATAATTTGAAACTGTTAGTGGTCAAGTCAATAGAATATCATGTAGGTCTAGATATTTAAAATAGTAAAATAAAGAAGTACCCATGGATAATAGAAATTCAAAGTCCATTAGAATACGACAAATTAGATATACAAAAGGTCTGAACATGAATAACAATTGCGAATCCCAAACGGGGTGGGACAAGGTGTCCGGGAAGAGAAAGCATCCCAGCCAGCATGCCACACACATCGCAAATTTTCCATGGAAACCTATTGATATCTGTGACAATGTCAAAATAATTCGATGTAGGACGTGATGTTGCAATTTTGTAAATATTGTGATTAGTATGAATCCAGGGTTCCAACCCCGGTAGACTGAAATACTAATATATCTGGGAAATAAACTTTCTATGAAAAAAAATAAAAAGTAATCTGTCAATATATATTGCTCTGATAAAGCAGGCAGGGGTCTGCTGTATATGGGAACATTGTGAAAGTACTGATAGACGGAGGGAGGGAGTAGTTAACGGTTTATCGTCATGCATATGACATGTGAATTACACGTGATATTAGAGTAGTGCTCGGATGAGGTTAGGACGTCATTAACAGAATATCGAAAAAATAAACTCGACTAATTCCAGACAAAGTTAGTGCTAGTTCCAAAACGACTTGCTTGAGGAAGTCAACAAACGAAGCATTTCATATCATGTATCAGGTTGGATGCATCTACTTCCATATATTTTATACTCAAAACCTGATTCTTTTCATTTTCTAATTTCCACCAATTGTCACCCCATAGTATGCATCATATCTTGGAAGAGCTATAAAACGCACGAATGAGCATTCTTGAGAACTGATAAATACTCGTTCTCAGTAATGGCAACGGAAGTTATTGAACAAATGCATAATGAACACAACTTGATTTGATGTGATCAGTAGATCTGAATTCTTATAACTCTGTAGGGACCTTCAACTGGTAATAAATAAAGAAGTATTCAATAAATAATTTGTTTAGGGTAGAGGTTTTCAAAAGTGTCCATAAAATTGAGAAAATAGAGTTTAGAAAAGTTTTACTAGAAGCCAAAGTGAAGCCAGTTGATCCCAAAAACCAGATGTTTGTATCTTATCAGTTTCACATTCGTATTACATTCATTCATTGCTTTAAATGTCATTTTGAGAATACTACTACTAAAATAGTCCCAGTCTACGTGACGAACAAATACATGTACACAGGGGACATAATTACACATACAATACACTATTGAGCGAACCATGGCATTTAAACTGGAGGAAATATTATCTAAACGTACTTACGACTTGAGTAAATTTAAAGCCATCAAAGTAAAGTTGACATGTTCTGTTCTATACTTATGTAGGTTAAGCAGAACCTAGACTATTCACTCATCTTTGAATAAATTATCTACTCTATATACACTGTATATAGATACACACAATGATATGGAGAGAAAATACTAATAGAAAACAACAATATATATGGATTGTATGCATATACAGGGTTAGAGAGAGCTCTCACAGAGAGAGAGAGAGACAGAGAGAGAGAGAGAGAGAGAGAGAGAGAGAGAGAGAGAGAGAGAGAGAGAGAGAGAGAGAGAGAGAGAGAGAGACTATGATCGGTCATTAATTGGTCCTTGTTCATTACGCGTTTGCTGACTCATTAATTATAGATACACGTGATTGTACATGGAACAGATAAGGAACTTACCACATCTAAAAGCTGCGACAATCTCATTCCAAGTTTGACGATCAGCTTCCCATCGTTGTTGCCAGCCGGGCGTATCAGTTTGTTGTATTTATTTCCCAATAAAAACTGATGTAACGTTTTCTCTGCAGGTTCTGGTACCAAGGATTCCGTCACTATAAACACGGACACAAATACCACAGTTTCAAAATATAATACTATATCCATTTCCAAACACGATATTGTTTTGTCTTGTGACTTCTATACAAATAGTGAAACTTGCTGTCACAACCTATTAGTCGATAGTTATGGTAAACATTAACAGAAGACGGTTATACGTGAAAGATGTTTTGTCGCTCGTCTGGGAAATATGACAATAACTTCATGTTCTTAGCAAAAAAAATCTTTAAACAAAAAGTCACACAATAAAAACTGGCGCGGTCAATCAAATTCCATGGCAAAGAAATATTTCCAAATTCGATGAAAAATGTATATTTTCCGGGTTTGTAACATTGCGGGATGGATTACTTAGTATATCTCTGGATACAGGCGCTTACACTTTCAGCTGTCTAAAAGTACTCATATATTCCCATTAATTACATGTGTAAACTGTTTGCGTTAATGCCATTGTGAGGTCTTGATCTGTGTGTCTTCTAAGCGTAACCGGATTAACCTGTATCACATGTTTGTTGTTTGTATAGTTTAACATCCCGAAAAGATACTTCCAGTGTAGATATGACGAACTTCTAAGTGGTCCGTACAAACAAATAGTGTTGTACAACACAAAATATGATGCAGCGATCACTATGCATTATATTTAGGTGTACTCAACGATGCATTTAGCCATCACGAATTGTTACAACGTTGATATCAGCTATTCTAAAAAATAAGCAGCTTGGAAGCTCCGAATGAAAACAAAAAACAATTGCTGTACCTTCCCCTGCTTAGAGTGGGAATAAAAGACATTTCATTAACTGAAATGCATGAAATTTACACACATAAAAACAATCAATTTATTCTTAACTCCATCAAGTCGATTACTGCATACTAGTTGTAAATTTCATTTTCAGTACAGCTATCTGAAATTTAATATATATTATCTTGTACATTTCAGATATATTTTTGACTGGTCTATTAATATGAATAAAACAATTTACGATAATAGAAAGTGATATTGATTAGATGAAAAGTAAAATTTGTATTATTTTCTTTCTTCGATTTTCTCCAAATTCCGTTAATATCGATCGGTTTCCGCTTTTACACAAACGTGTATCAAAAGCATACGTATTACTACAATATGGCCGATGAATTAAATCGGTAAAAATTCTTTGAACCTCAAAACATGTAACATAAGCTTACTTATTGATTCTTACACAAAGGTACATTCTTATTTGATATAGGCATATTTACTTTTGACGGGCGACTTCTGAGAGCAAACAAATGCAACTTGGCACGCGTTTTATTTTGTGCTTCGGCAGTTTTTATGGTTGGTTTCTTTGGTGGCACGTGTTAAATCTATCAGAACAGCATGATAAAACAATAAACATTCCCAACTTTCCTTAGTTTTGTTTTTCTTTTCTGTACCCCCTCCCTGTTTTCATGGTACCTTTCCACATAAAAAATGCTATTATTACAATATATTTTGCTCCATTTACATAGGTTTGATACTTCATGGTCTCAATTTATTTTAACATATTTATCGACCGAGTGTCTCCATGGTCGGTCGAGTGGTTAGAGCATTACACATTGAACCATGACGTATCTCAATTCTGGTAGATTCGAGCCCCGCTGGAACCTAGGCTGAATTTTGTAGGAATTTGCCAGTTTATTTGGTGGTCTCTTTCCCGGTACATTGTACCCGGGATATCTCCCCACAATTAAAAACTGGCCGCCACCATATAACCATATAACTTGTGCGTGTGCCGTACAGTACTATTCAAAATCAACCTCTAATCTTCATCTACCCGTCATGAATAACGGGTAAGCCAAGTTCATACGAGGTCTTAATCTCGTAAAAGGCGTTTTGTTTTACCTACAAACAGTAATAATGTTATTCTATTATAACATTATGTTCACCGGATGTATAAGTACATGCATAAGTTAATTTCAACAGTAGATATTCCTAACTCAACTAAGAGCGAGAGAATGATTTAAGTATAATGTAAAATATATTGATAAATATCTTAGTGTAACATGTTGTACGACAGCCCGCTGTGATCACAACCGTGTCCAAATCCAGTCTCAATTACATTCTTGATCTAATACAAACAAAACTTGAGCGAGACTTAAGAAGATTTCATACCTTATATCAAAATATAAAACGTTTACTTCGGTAGAAAACAGACAGAACGTAAGCAAGATTAGAACTTTTCTAAATTGAAAATTCACCAAAGTAGAAAATAACTATAAATACCAAAGGGTCAGTTTGTTTTGCGAATTTAGATGTTAGATTTCTGAATTAGGTAATACATACGTAATAAATCGAAAACATCAAACGATTTTTGGAAATTTAAGTTGTGAGAAAAGTGTTGTAATAAAGTCATGGGTTATTGCACACCAAAGTCACATAAATTTAAATTTAAACCTAGCCTACCTCAGTTAATCTAGCTAACCTCAGTTAAACCTTGTTTTCCCATTAGCTGTAGGAAAATGGGTTTAACCGAGAGAAACTAGAATTAACTTTACCAAAAGAACTAGGTTTA
Source organism: Atrina japonica (assembly GCA_030159075.1). Classification (NCBI taxonomy): domain Eukaryota; kingdom Metazoa; phylum Mollusca; class Bivalvia; order Pterioida; family Pinnidae; genus Atrina; species Atrina japonica. Next base: position 455,619 of record BROG01000080.1, read on the forward strand.
ACTACGCCAAAATCACATTAATTATTATAAATGTGATTTTGGCGCACTTAATCCAGCATAGTTTTATCAGTTAATTCCAATTGCTACACTAACATAGCATTCATGAGTTAATGTTTTTCTCTCATTCACTGTAGAAAAACTAAGTTTAAGTGATGAAAACTGGAAAAATAGATTTAACTCATTAATGTGTTTTGGCTTATCATATCCGTTATCTAGTTCTTCTCGGTAACTTGTCTTAATTGAGAAAAACTATGTTTAACCGCACCAACATACGATGAATCAGTACTACATTCAATTTACAAAAATAGTTTAACTGACTTTAACTGAAAACAAGATGTTTACCTCATTCTTTTGACTTTTGCGTGTCATAAAAGCGTCAAAATTGCCACTTTACAAGCTTGTGCACGGGTTCATAGGTCCAGTTATCACAGCTGACATACCTTTATTAATTATTTTAGGGTTGTATCATTGAAATACTATTCTCATGGAATGAAATTTTTAATGGTTATGCACTTACGACTACATAAGAAAACAAACAAACAAAAACAGGCAAGGTGCATCTGAATAAAAAAATCAAATTGATTCTAATCGAAAATAAAATCTAAAGTTTGGAAAAATATATTTCATACAATATGGCGTTTCATGTGTGATCTATTTTGTTATTTGAGCGTGTAATATCATAATATTCAGTATTATGAACCTCATATACACTATTCGTTTGACAACAATGAGCTCAGCAACCCCTGCAGTCACATTTAGACTCACCCAGATCAATAAATAGTATGGTATACTGTCATAATTCAGGAGTGATCAAGTCGATATTGTGTGTAAATGTATTATAATTTTGTTAATTCTAAGCCCCTGAATTCTGACATTGGACTTAACTCTTCTTTAAAATGGGAAGATCCAAATGTGACTTCAGGGGTTGATGGATTAGCCACACACATACGCGCGCAAAACATTCAATTACATTCTAAAGACTGATCAAAAACGTACGTTGCAAATATCATTTAAAGAAAAAAAGTTTATTTTTATTAACCAGCTCTACAGGTGTTTTCTTTGATCAGAACCTTCAGTTATTTTGCTTTTTGCAAGTACTCGCAAACTCATATATAACTAAAGAACTTTGATCAAATAGACATCGCGTTCAAAGTCACAGTTAAATGTTATTTTTGAAAAGTACATCAATTTGATGATAATATATATTTTGTGTTTAATTTGTGCAATTAAGCCAGCACCATGTTGATCCTGTACGTAATTTGTACTTTTATTTACATGCTTGTTTGACTTTACGAATTCATAAAGGCGACTACAAACTACACATGTAGATTCCCAAGTTTCGTGAATTAATGACTTATGGTTTTCGAAAAATGCTGCGGAAAAAGTTCACGACGGGAAGAAAGACTACTACTACTACTACTACTCCTACTACTAACAATATTAATAAGAAACGATGTAAAAACAATATGTCTCCAAACTTCGTTTGGTAGACTTAATTATATACTACAGTGTAGAAGAAATTTTCGCTTAAAATTTTATGTCAATTACTGGTCATTCAGATGAACGATACCTTCATACCTACCTGGATAGATAGATAGATAGATAGATAGATAGATAGATAGATAGATAGATAGATAGATAGATAGACAGACAGACAGATAGATAAATAGATATATCAAATATATACACACACAGACGGACAGACGGACGGACAGACAGACAGATAGACAGACAGATAGATAGATAGATAGATAGATAGATAGATAGATAGATAGACAGACAGATAGATAGATAGAGACAGACAGACAGACAGATAGATAAATTGATAGAAAGAAAGATAGTTGTGTGCAAATAGTTGAAGCTCTATCAATACCCACTACACATATTACTCAAAATAGCATGTACAGAATATCCCAAGATCGTGATACTCAATGAATGATGTATGGAATGACTTACAATTCAACGCAAATCAGTAATATATCCCTGGAGGTCTTTTATTAATATATACAGTTCATAATATCAAACCCTGTAAAACACTTTTATGTTAGAATTTCTGGTTAACATGGCCCCGATACATATAAAATATAACCGGAGGCATCTTAAATCAAATAAAATTACATCTGTATTGTGTCAGAATGCATGGTGTGGTTGAAAATGTTAGCAATATCCTGTGATTTAAGTGTTAGAATTCTACAGAAGAAGTAAAACGGCATTTTATTTCAAGGTCTGCATCCATAAAATACACAAATAAGTTTTTATTTATTGATATATTTTTTATTTGTGATATGTGGATTTAAGATTTACTGGCTTTCTATCACTAACATACTTTTAATGATTCAATATATTTTACAATAGTTTCACCATGCCACAAGGGAAACATATATGTTATTTCAAAACGTTTGCTTTACAACGGACACACGAGAGAACACTATATATGAACAGGGGTATGATAAACAAAACATTCTGCCCCATCCTGGGGTCGGTATTACTTCTTAACCCTGTAAACCCCATATTTCATAATAGACTGGTCTAAAGTAGTAGAAAAGCTCATACCACTTAGATATTCAGGGATGAAACAGTTCACAAGAGTGACGAAGGGCCTTAACGGTCATATAAGTGCAAATTACAGTTTTTCTATGTATTCTATCGGGACTTGATGCTAATGATTTATATAATATGAAACCGTATTCCCAGACGATGTTATAAAAGATAATTGAAATCAGTCACGATATTTTACTGTAGACTGACGTATCAAAAGTCAAAATTTTATTCTCGTGTAAACTTATGGTTTTGTTTTGGTAATTTGTTAAGGAATTTTAAAAACAGTATTACACAGATTAAAACAACTTAAATGACCAATATATCCCGGTAACGATGTAGTGGGGAAAAGACAACTGACAAAACGTTTTCACAAAAGCAGCATTGTTCCAGCGGGGCTTGTCAGGCGCAAGACTTCAGGGATCAGTGCGCCATCTATACCCACTCGGACACGGAAGTCCCCGCAAGCATTATAACAAAAATATCATAATATGGACGATGAGATCTAGAGGAAGGGTTATTTTAAACAATTTACAATAATTAAGAAACACAATATACAACTTTAATCCATATAACCTGAAGGCACTGATGTTGGGGTAAGCATGATTACCTCTGGAGAAAAACCAGAGAATCCCGAGAACATCCACGTGACCGAATGAGCCGACGATCGCCAAAACATTTGTGAGAAATCGGAGCAGTAACCTTTTCTGTCCAGTTTCTGTTTTGCTGAGTTCAATTTTCTTACATCTTGCGTTGTGCTGGAAATATTTACATACTGGGACTAAAGATAAAGAATGGTTTTATGTATCTGTGACAAAAATGTAGGACTTTTAATGATTATTGTGTTCATCAAGATATGAAACAAATTATCGATCGTCAGGAAAGACACATGAATATATTTCTACGTTTTTGTGTTTTGCAAGTATTAATGTAAACACGACAATACCAGATTTACCATTCAGATACAACATTAACATTTCATCCCTGTAGACGACAATAGACTCATCTGATACAAAAGAAAACAACATACCATTCTGATATTTAGGGATAAACGGGTTAACCTATTTTCGAAGATATTTTTTCTCTTTCAATTCTTTCGTGTATGGTTTTTCTTCCTTTGTCAATACTCAAAATTAATGTCATTTCAAAGCTTCTCATGGGTATTTACATCATTTTTTTTGAAAAAGAAACACTTAAAGTCATTTTGCTAACTTAATGGCGGGTGCAAAATAATAGGAATGTTTTCCATTAAGAAATCAAAGAAAAATTCCCATAAATAAATCGTATTTCTTCACACAAATCTATAACGAATCTCTGGCTGTCTAACTTTCTTTATTCCTGTGAAAGATTGATAGTTATCGTGTACTTTAAAACACACAAAATGATGACGTCATTCATTTGATGTGTTTCTCTTGGAGTAATCATTGCTGGTATGCAGTGATGTGTAGGTTTACAAAGAGATACATAAGATTGTATGGACAGATATATAGTTATTTAGTTAACACTTTCAGCTGTGATCGGAACAAATTAATAGAAATAACTTCTAGTAACAAATACCAGAAATGATAAAATATCATTGCAGCCACATGCACTTTAGAATATTCAATATTCCATTAAATATTTTACATGTTTGGGACGGTGTTTAGACATTGAGCAACTTTATCTTTTAATGTTTTAGTCTTTATAATGAGATTAATGTAGGCAGAATATTGTTTTTACCAACGATGGATAATATCTAAAATTTACGTCAACAATAATTACGTCAACAATATTTACAATGTTGACTTGTATATTTCAGTACATGATTTTACTAGCCATACTATCACGGCCATTATCATGTCATATCTTTGTTTTGGGGAATTGTCACTTTTTCGATATGAGAACTAACCAGTGTTATTTCTTCTGTGTAACGCAATGTGATATATCCATGTTACCACCTTTTACACATATCCTTGTAAGTCTATGTTTTCTTTTACGTAACTCTTGGAATTTTATCCTTTTACTAAGCCATCAGCAAAAACATGTGCTTTATTTATATATGGTATAGAATAAAAGCTTATATTCTATTCCATCTGAGATAGACTTACACCTTACATATTTGCATGAGCTTTTCTACCCGATACGAGACCGTTAAAGTTTTCCAGTGGGAAAAATCTGTTTACACATTTTTTTTTTCACATTTCACATATTTCCTTGTTGTTGCTAATTCTATATATTGTTTAAAGTTTAATCTAGTTTAATTCTTTGACCGGTGTTATAGAGTGAGACTTCCACTTTAGCCAGACTTCCACGGCGATCCTTCTGTAGAGTAAGCGTTCCCCTTATGGGGGAAGTCTAACTCTAGAGCCAGTCTTCCACGGCGATCCTTCTGTAGAGTAAGCGTTCCCCTTATGGGGGAAGTCTAACTCTAGAGCCAGTCTTCCACCGTGTAATTTTGAGTGAGATCTCCCCCCAGAGGGGAAGTTTCACTCTAGATTCAGTCCTCTCCTTTAACTGAAGTTGACTATTCTGCTCTTTAAAGAATCTTCTCAGATTATATGGGCGCCCCTCTTCAAACGTTTTCGAACTTAATGTATATGAAAAACATATAATTGTTAAAGGCATACAATTTGTCAAAATGAAAACTTTTGTTTGTATACAAATAATATGTTCTTGATAAATCCTGGGATGCTAAACAATGTTATGATATCTTAATTGGTAAAAAAAATTCAAATGTGAACAGTATCCGAGTTAAGATTGGATATTCTTACATGGATGCAAGGCATAACAATCGTCGGAAAATTACATTAATTCTAGGCAGTATTCGCCTGATATGTTGAAATTTTCTATTGTCCGAAATATCGTTCCGCTTTTTTTAAATCAAAGTTTTATAGGTCTTATCGTGTGTTATATGTTCTTTTTTCTATTAAAATGACAGCCTGTATGTTTTAGGGGTACCTGGATGTAAACCATTTTTGTTTTCCGTCGTCCTTTCTTTATTTCCAAACATCTGTAGCCAGATACTTTTTCTTAGAGCCTTCGTGTTGTAAACTATATGCAAATATAATTCAGTATCTAAATAAAGAAAAAAAATCAAATTGCTTTATAATTTGTGTCAACCCCACCTCCGCTGGCACAAAGTTACACAAAAGTAAAAAAAAAAGCAACTTACATTATTACTTTATTTTTATAATTGATACAATAATATTGATGATACAATTCCTAAGAAAAACAAAATCACCGACATCTTTGTAATTACTTTGTTTCCTAATGAAAAACCCAATAAAACTATGAAGTATTGAGGTGGAATAAGTTCGCAAGAACATTAAAAATCTCTATTTCCCGTCTTGTATTTAGGTATTTGCATAATGATTATAAGCAAGATTTCCAATTAAGTTTTAATTAGTTGTGCATTATTCCTCGAAGTTTAAGAGATGGGATTCAGTGTTAATATATACAATGGAATTCCTTTGTATTTTGTCAATCCGCTATACATCAGTTCAATAATTACTTTAAATTTCACCATTGTTTGATACCAATAAATGAAATAAGACTCACTTTAGGGAATGGCCGCAAGAAGTAGTCTGGCTATGGGGGAAGCCTCACTCTATAACTAGTTGTAGAGTGAGACTTCCCCAGGGGGAGATCCAACTCTGGAGCGAAACTTCCCCCGGGGAGAGCAGGACCGCCGGGGGAAGACTGACTCTAGAGTAAGATTACTACCGGGGGGAGTCTGGCTATTGGGGAAGCCTCACTCTATAACACCGGAAGTCGGGACAGATTGTTCAGAAAAATTTACAGTGATGTTTTCTGTTCTTGCGGTTGCTCATGTTATAGTATCAGGTTTCCATTTATCTGATAAGTCCACCTTTTTACAAATTACGAAGGATCCCTGACATAATATAACTTTACGTTCACCTTGCAAAATATTTTTATAAGATCGTGAGCACTCCCGACCCTCGTCTTCAGCTGGCGAGAGACGTGATGATTTTAAGCATGAAACGTTGTAACAACACGGTCAAAAAGGCTTACCACCAACTGTAATAGTGCAGCTCTGCTGTCCAAATATATTATTTGGATTACGACAATAAATAACGCCTGTTCGCTTTGCCATATCAATGATAATAACAATTTGTCTGTAAGCTAAGAGTATTGATAGATCAATTAGTATTATTGATTGAATTATGTTGAACTATATTCTGTGGTGTATTATTGTAGAATAAAATGTTTATCTCTTTCGTTTGCGTTCATCAAAATAAAACAAACTAAACATGAATGCTTCCCTCATTATTTATATATTATCAACTTTCAGAAGCTCAAAACATTTAGAAAGGCAAGAAGTCAATTTTAATAGTTCCGAAAGTTTTGATAAGAAGGGTATTTATTACTTCAAACACGAACATTAGAAGAAAGAAAATAAATTCTTCATACTTCAATTCAATAACAGCGATTCCGTAGCAGTAAAATCAATTTTTGCAACAGAATATTATTTTTAATGATACAATCATAGGAAAATGTTCAAATCCAGTCATACATGACTACAGTTAATAGAAAATAGCTTAATTTATGACACACTAAAATGATTTTATTTTTTGCAGTTTAACGGGAGAAAAATTAGCCTTGACTTTTGATTATGAAGGTGATATTTCCGTAGCAAATCCAGTTAACTGGAGAAAAAGTGTGTTGAACTGGGGAAAAACAAGTTTCAATTGCTTCAAAATTACATAATGCTAAAAGTGTGATGTGGGCGTTGTGAAACCTAGTTTTTCTTCCGTTAAGACTCTCACTAGTGCAAAAACGCCAAATCACACCAATAAGTAAAATAAAGAACCAATGGATAATGGAAACTCCATGTCCACTGGAATACGACAAATTAGATATATCGAAAACCGCGTTTAATGTCAACGTTCCGCAAATTTTACGGTCGGTATAATAGTCTTGTTTGCGACTACTCTGTTTCACTAAGTGAAATGTTGAGTTGCCTTTTCGTTGGCGGTTGCTGAGACGTCTGTACCAATAGTGACGAGGATACACTCCTCACGTGTTTCATTGGACTTGACTGTGGACTCACGGCGGGTGTGACCGGTCGACAGGGGATGATTTCTCATCCATGGCACCTGATTCCACCTCTTGGTTTCCAGAGGTCCGTGTTTGTCCATTTTTGCCGGATTTGTATCTATGTCCTGGACATTCTATTGATTTATACTTTGGTATCTAAATTTTTTATATATACAAATGGTCTCAACATGAAGATCAATTGACAATCCCAAACGAAATGGGACCAGGTGTCTTGAAGGAGTCAGCTTCCCCGGTTAGAATGCTACACCTGTCGCAAATGTTACATGGAAATCACGCAAGTTAACTGGAAAACCAAATTAGGTGAAAATAGCATCAGCTAGTTTTAAACTTGATTGGCGAAAGGGGGTCAATGTATATGGTCCTGCTCCGGAATACTTCCTAACATTCGTGAGAGGGGGGACTTCATTATGTTTATAAATATCCCAATAAGTTAAAACTATATAAAATTATCAAGTTAAACCTAGTTTTGCTCTGATAAATGTAGTTTACTCCAGTTATTGACAATTTAGAGAAAGTAGGTTAATCTTGAGAAAAAATTTTTAACTCATTAATGTGGTGCTGTAGTAGGAACTTGAATTTACTGAAAAAGCTATTTTTGCTTAGAGAACGAGGTTAAATTGTGACAAATTTAAATCAATACTAATTATATTAATCATATTCATACTGGTTCCATCCACCTTATGCAAGTTAATACTTTAAACTAGGTTTAGCTGATGAAAAACTAGATAAAGCCTAAGTTTAATTCATTAATGTGATTTTGCGTACCTTTTTATTCTAAATTACTAAGTGAATTCAATTTACATTGTAAATCAACGGTTTAGTCTATGCCACCCTGATAGGCTATATTTATTTATTTCTTTGTTTGTTTTTTGGTGTGTTTGCGTTTTACGTAAAAATCGTACAGTTATTCAACTATACATCGGAGTAAGTTTTTTTACCCATTGAACCTCTGTTTATAAGATTGAACAAGTTTACACAAAATCAACATCGGTTGATGTATGATAAAATCGCATTCCAGCGAAACTAGGAAAAACCTACCGAACCATCTCAATATCATAAACATAATACCAAAGTTATAATGCTCAAGACGATATCGTTTCTGTCAATTAGACTTCATCAGTTGAGCTCCAATTTAAAAAGCATGTGTATTTTCTAAAGAGAAAGTGGTATTATAAAGGCCAAATGATATCTCTAAAAGTATAGCCGAAATCCGTCTAAGAGTAACCACTGTAAAAATGACTATTTTAGCTTTAGAATTTTTTTTGAATTTGAATGGTGTTAACATTGCCAAATATTACTTTAGTATAAGATGAAGAGCTGGTACCGAAATACCAGGTACTAGGTTTATGTATACCCTCGGGGACTCAAACGGTCCACCGGCAGTGGTAACGACCTAGTGGTTATAAATATCATAAGCATAATACCAAAGTTATAATGCTCAAGACGATATCGTTTCTGTCAATTAGACTTCATCAGTTGAGCTCCAATTTAAAAAGTATGTGTATTTTCTAAAGAGAAAGTGGTATTATAAAGGCCAAATGATATCTCTAAAAGTATAGCCGAAATCCGTCTAAGAGTAACCACTGTAAAAAATGACTATTTTAGCTTTAGAATTTTTTTTGAATTTAAATGGTGTTAACATTGCCAAATATTACTTTAGTATAAGATGAACAGCTGGTACCGAAATACTGATTTCTTGTCTCTTGTCTCACCCGTTTGTTGTCACGTGGAAGAATTAACGAAAACTGGTGTTGGTTACACGTGACTGACCTCTCGTAGGTGTGTCAATTTCGACCAATGACAATATGACTCATGCGATCTTGAAAGTTTTACGAATGGTAAAGATAAGTATAAGATTTTATAATGAAGAAAAACACAGTCCTCAGAATTCATTCGGAGAATCTTTGGTTATGAAAGGAATTCTCTACATTCAGATTTTCTGTGTGTTATGTATTGTTTACACTGTTATGAAGTAATGTTTACGCCCCTTTACCATTTGATAAACTTACAAGAACACGTCTGTCCTTCGGATGAGACAATAGAAACTGAGGTCCCGTAGGTCACAGTAGGTGTTGCCACGTTAAAGAACTCTCACTACTCAATGGTCGTAGGTGCCGAGCTTAGGCCAAATTTTGAAGCCCTACACCGGGATTTGGTGACATTTCCATATGGGTGAAAAATTCTTGAGTGGGTCGCTAAACAACAACAAGAATTTCCATTGGTCTAATATGACACACGTACGAGGTCACTCACATGTGACCCCATAACAGTTCTCGTTAAATCTCCCATGTGACACCAGAAAACGGAAGAGATGAGTTATTCTTCAAAATAACTCCGTTTTATCAAGGCACGGCTCGTAGCTGACCCTATTTGAATAACAAGCAAATGGAATCACTGTATCGGAGTCATATACAACAGTGACTGTCTTGTTGGACTATCATTTTAACCGATATACATTGTTGCTAACACAGAGGCGTCTTGTTTATATCCTTTTCAAGAGACACTTACATGTCTAACGCACTCTTCATATTTAATGGAAGTCGAGTTTTTGTGTCAAGTACAAAATATATGTGAAATGTCATATTTGTAAATAAAAATGCGCTTTCATTTTATAAACGAAGAAACAGAAGGTTCTACAGAAGGTAGATATTTTGTAATTGACTTATACACGTGTTTATCAAGGAAATACATTACAAAATTCCTAACTAAAAGATGATGTCGTGGTACACATGGGCAAGTTCTTATTTTTTCATATGTGCTTGTGCAATGTAGGAAGGTTTCAACCAATTACTTGTATAATACAGAACACAACATTGATATTGGAAATGCGTTCTGACACACTCAGAATGTATGGTAATTTACAAAATATGCAACGTAGCGTTGAGAAGCAGATGTACGGATATGATAGATGCACATACATCAATGTAGAGATATACCGAAAATAACAAATCGTTAGTTTATAACAGAAATCATGTATGAAGGAAACAGAAATATATGATTTCATGATTTTTATCTAAATCGTGATTTTCGTAGGGATTTCAAAGCTCTAAATATCGTTCAAAGGTTCATGTTTCAGGCATGTTTAATGTTGTTTTGATGTGTCTCGGTATAATATCTGACCTTAATACTAGTAAGAAATAATATATTTGGTACTAATCAATGAAGTTAGTGAACTTAAAATTTGTGAAAGATTAAAAATACCCACGGAAAAGGTTATCTAATAGGCGTTTTAAACATTACCAGTTTGTTATTTTTCTATAAACTTTATTGTCCTCGGCAACTGAAAAGAAGAAACGTAACTACGGAGCTTACAAGTTTGTCATTTACATACATGATACCACTGCTTGAGGTGGTGGTCAAGTGGTAGAATGTTCGACTCAAGATTGGAAGGTCCCGGGTTGGATTCCAGGATCGCGTCATACCAAAAAACTTTTTAAAATGTCTTTTCCATCGCCAATCGATCTTCTTACGAAATGAAAGTCATGCGTCTTTTGTGTTATATTTAGATACGAGGTCTTGTGTCACGGTAATTGCGGCAGGTAAAATGGCCCTCACTGCAGTCAGCCCATAGCACAGGTCAAAATTATAATGACAATTCCATATAAGTGTAAAATTCCGAAATGTAGAACAAGAAAATAAAAACCTATTACAAATTTCTGCGAATTTCCGTGAATTGAAAATGACAATAGTTTGAAGAAATATTGTAAAAAAGAATATGGAAATTGACAAGAAAATATAATACACTTCCGGTTCGAAACCTCAACGGTGTTTAGTTTCAGACAACCATTAGCTTTGTAAATAATTATCTATACCAGACTGTTCGCAATTGGTAGCCAACAATTCGTTTATGATCTTAAAGTGCTGTCGGTAAAAGGGATATTATACATTTTCACACATAATTATCCATAAACTCTACAAAAAATCTGCAGAATGAGTATTCAAATAAAACACTGAGTGTTTCAAACTTTTATAATTCCTTAAGGGACTAATCAGCTATAAACTTTTTACCTTTTCCTTCATTTTGTCTATTGTAGACTAAAGGGACTTGGATTCCTGCAGTTATCCGTTCATAATCTGTGTATATTTTGATATAACTGATGTTCATCTTGGCTGTATGAAAATTCATTTCCCATTTTGAAATTCCCCTCCCTCTCGCTTTCTCGCTCTTTCTATCATTGATGTAAGTTACGTACTTTGGAAGTTGGTAGCGCGCTCGACTCTTGATCGTGAGGTCGTGAGTTCGAGTCCAGTCGGCGGCAGGTTGGTTTCCTGTCTGTCGGATAAGACAGTAAAAAACCGCGGTGCCGTGTCACAGTAGGTATCGGCACGTTTAAGAACCCTCACTGCTCAATGGCCGTAAGTGCCGAGCATAGGCCAAAATGTGAAGCCTCTCAATATGAGTGAAAGATTCTTGAGTGGGACGTTAAACAACAATAAAAAATAAATAAATAATAATAAAGAAAAAACCAAACGGACTTTGGACTAACGTCCACGTGTCATAATTTATCTTTGTCAGTGAAGCAGGAAAACATTTCATACACTATCAAGATCTAATCTGATTATAGCGAATGCACCTTCAGATGTATTTTAGAGAGTGTTGTCCCTTTATTAGGACAAAACGATTAAATATCATGAAAAAACGTACACATACGTACTCGCATGCAAACACCCACTCACACACACAACCGGATATTGTATACATATATTGTAACATGTAGCATTTCATTCATGTAGCATTTCTTTCATTATCATTACTCCGTGTAAATTGTCTTACTATGAACCGCACATACCAATTAATCTCACATTATCAGAATGAAAGAAAGAGTTCTCAATTATTCTAGATTTTTTTATTGCTTCCACCCATGAAAATAAAAGTTCAAGCCAGTATGACACTCTTCAAATAATTAAAAAAAAAAATCGAACGGTGAAAATGTCAACACTACTGTTTTAAGCTGAAGATACATTTTACTGTAAGGAATTACTTTTATTGCTAATATGAGTTGTCAGGTTTTATCAATCTATATGTCATTATTCGCTAACGCAAATCATTCATTTTGATTGATAAATCTAGATCCCTGAGGTCGGCTATGAATGTCAACTTGTAACATTCATTCATTTATATTATTATTCATTTATTTAATAATTTAAACATTGTCGGTTATTTACCGGAGAGTATATGTAATACTTTTGCCAGATTTCCAATGTTGCCATAGTAATTCAACCTATTTCTTGGACCAATAATCAATCCGTTTGTAATGCCGAATGATAAGCGCGCGCTTGTGGGCTAAAAAACGAAAACATCGGATGGAAAGCTGATAGACAAACTGTATGTAAGTAATGTACATTAATATATATTGGACAAGTTTATGTATTACGAGCCGTCTTAAATCTTAACATAATTGCTACTACAGATCACAGTGAGGGGGTTCCGTGGAGAAATGGTCATAGCATCCCGTGTTTAACTATGGAACCGCTCAAGGGGGCCTTCCAATATTGGCGGAGTGGTTATAGCATTGCGCCTTAAAACATGGAATTTCTCAACTCTGAAAGGGGTTTCCGTGTCGGAGGGGTTATACCATTGCGCGTAAAACCATGGAACCGCTCAACTCTAAAATTGACCTCCATGGCGGAGTGGATATATAATCGTGCGTTAAGCCTTTCACCGCTGAAAGGGGCCACCGTGGCGGAATGGTTATAGCATCGTGCATTACACCATGAAACCGTTCACCTCTGAAAGGGGCCACCGTGGCGGAATGGTTATAGAATCGAAAGTTAATCCATGAAACCGTTCACCTCTGAAAGGGGCCACCGTGGCGGAATGGTTATAGCCTCGTGCATTACACCATGAAACTGTTCACCTCTGAAAGGGGCCACCGTGGCGGAGTGGTTATAGAATCGAAAGTTAATCCATGAAGCCGCTGTACTCTTTTAGGCACAGATTCGAACCCTGCTGGAACCTTAGGTGATTTTGTCAGATATTTTGTCAGCTTACATTCGGAAGGCAACTGGCCTCTTCCTGAGTATATTATAATTGGGGTTCGCCTGCTACACCACCATATAACCGACAAAAATTGCTGAGTGTGGAGTAAAACACCAACAAAACAACACAGTGAGATATGCTGATAAACAAATTAACATGAGCATGGTAAATTATTACTAAGCGTAACATATTTCATCTTTTTTATAAAAACTTGAAAATAGTCTATTCCAAATAAACTTCAATACTGCATCGAAAGATATAAACAAAATTATATCAATATTTGGAATCTAACTGGCCGTTTTTAATAAAAAAAATAAATTTATCTTTGTAACATTTACAGAAATCTTCGATTATGCAGGTCAAGATTACTTTACAAATGTTATTTGTCTGTAACATTTGATATTAATGATATGTACCAATTTCGATTTATTTCACATTTTAACAAAACTTTATACTAAATTTATATTCTGATATATATATATATATATATATCGATATATATCTTTGTATATTATATATTACTATTATACTATATATATATATATATATGATATATATATATATATATATATAGTCAAACCTGCCTTAAAGGCCACCTGTTTTTAGCAGCGACTCCTCTTCAACAGCCAGTTTCTGTTTCCCCAATCAATTTCATTATATAACCATACCTAAACCAGCAGCCACCTGTCTAACGCGGTTAACGTCAAATGATATACAGGACAAAAAGCTTGGTCACATTGTTTTCAGCAGACATGTTTTGAGGACGGTCAATTGCATGATCTAATTTTAGAAAACCTGTAAACAGTTAAGCTGGGCAGCACTGTAATGTACATGATTTTGACACCTGATCATCTTAACATCAAACTATCACATATTGGTATATTTATATGTATACATGTGTTGCTGTATGCTACATAATGGACACCAATTTCCTTGTGATTTTTGTCAACCTGGAACCAAAGGCCAACTGCTGTATGCAGCCACTTTTTCAATTTCCCTTGAGGGGCTGCTGGTAACAGGTTTGACTATATATATATATATATATATATTATATATATATATATATATATATATATATATATATATATATATATATATATATATATATATATATCGTAAATATCATCAAATTGATATGTTACATAATTAAAAAATGTTAGGCACATTAAAAATACTGGCGCAGACATGGTTTTACCACAAATTGATTTCTATTTCATGGCGTCATTTAGTAAAGTTAAAAACAAGAATAAAAAAAACAGTGTTGGCCATTTGACATTTTAATTACATTTAATTTCTTTTTAATTTAAATCTGTTTTTTAATTCTCTTTAACTGGTCCGTTACGCATAATACATCTTTAATATTTTGATCATTTACCCAAAATATATACATGAAATGTATCGCAGATGGGAAAATCTACATCTGTTTCAAATGCGAGTCCAACTGATGAAGTTTTATTGACAGAAACAATCATCATTTTCTGGACTAATGCATCACTTTGGTTTTATGCTTATAAAAATTATACAACAGAGGTGGCAAAAGTGTTAGTAATATTCATGTAAATTTCAGGGAAAACAGGCTTCTCTTGGTACGCTTGGGTTTAACGTGTAATAAAAATCACTATTGTAACGTGATAAGTAAAAGCGCGCGAAATCTTCTAGAAACGTCGGGAGAGTGAAGTATCTAGTGATCCTATCATAAACACTCGTATTTACTTATATATGACAGCTATGATTCTATAATAAAATGGCAACAATGAAAGCACTTAGTCTAGCTGTATATGAGGAATGCGGCGTGTGAATTGTCTGTTTGGAGTTCAAAGCGTCATAACGACCTCGATTCTCTTCATGTATTATTGCACTTGACACCTGAAGTGGTCATTCATCCCGTCCAGCTGATGGCATCTGTATTGAGATGAATGTAACTTTCAGTGCTGTAGGTATTTGGACACACGAGGTTATTAACATTTCATCACCATCATTAATACATTGACGATACAATACAAAATTTATACAGTGATACAAATGAAGCCATCATTTTCTCAATATTGATATTGATATTAACGCAGTCATGTATCTAAATTAATCTGAATGCATCTTAACATCACCGGAAACAATAACTTGCCTTAATTAATCAATAGTTTAAACATGGGCAAAGATCACATTGTGTATAAGAGCATTGATATGTACAGTTATGTTCACTAAATTCTAGATTTTATTTAAGAATTGTTTTTCATTTTTTGAACATCATTGGGGTATAAAAGCAATTGCTCACGGAACAAATTCTGTGCAGCACGAATTTTTTCCATGAGCAATTGCTTTTATACCCCAATGGTGGTCAAGAAATGAAGAACAATCCTTATATTTATATACATTACCATTTTTCAGTGAAACTAGTCCACTGGATACTAAATTCATTCCAGAACACCGACTTTGCGGGGGTGTTTTCATATGACGTAATGGCTCAACAGCTCTTTTGACATGAGAAGTAGTTCTCTTTTCTAATACTAATGAAATTAAGGTTTAATTTCTTTTTTTTATATCATTTTGAAAGAAAGTAGTGATATGGACAATTTTGAATACTTATTCTCATTTTTAGTTCGCGATTTTTAATATTCGACCATTTAGTAGTGGCGGGTTAAATGTGTCAGGAGAGAATTGCCCGAATGGCTGTGTGCAAATGGCTGATAGGCATACCATGTGCGATTTGGATAGCATCAGATGATCGTTGTTTACAACAAATTTTCGTTTGAATTCTGATATTCTATCAGTGGAATATACCACAGAAAGTTTGAGTGTGACTGTTAATATTCGTTCATGACCACTGGAAGTAACCATTCTATTTTATATTTTACCAATCGCTGAATCAGCTGGGAAATGCCGTGAACTGTGAAGGGGTGACGAATTCGTAAGTAGACCTATTTCAGTATATAGGCTAGCCCACTAGCAAATCCTTCGAATCAATTGAAACAAGACAAATGCAGATTATGTTGTGAAATAACAAACTGTTATTGTTCTGTTTAAAAGATAATTATCGACACGTTCGTTATGGAAAATCCGTGTAGGCCTATAAAGTATTATAGATCCATGTCAATTCAGACTTCAGTTTTTACCAGCCGATCATATAAAGTATCCCGTCAATTTACTGAGAAACCTATGAACACTACTTAATAACTTATGCTCGGCATTAACATTACACTTTACAGGTTGTGAAAAACGAGATGGGCCCGGTAATTAGCCTAGCAATTAATAGGATTTGAGGTGAACCGAGAGTTGATTTCACGCGATGCGAGTGACGAATTGTTTCTGACAGGAATAGCCTATATGGTGACGGAAAAGCAAGCTGTTATTCAGGGATACAGGACAAAATTGCACTAGACCTGATTCCCTTTTCAACTTACTTACAAGCAAAGTAACTTCGAAGCAAATTTTCATTTCTGTGGCCTGTGTTTCTTTTCATAACATGACTTAGATCTATCGCAATAGACCTATGATATGGGCATGTAGATCTACAGTGTGCTACAGATGCAGGCCTAGTCTTGTGTTTTCTATTTCTTTCAGTGATTTTTGTTTGTTTTGTGGTAATTAATGACTTTAAATAAAAATATGGAATGAATGCGTGTTATTTTATTCTTTATTGATTCATTCATATGTTCAGAGAATACTTGTCCGACAAATCGCTGCTGTAACATGGTCATGGAAAGGGTTTCTTAAATATTCAGGTACTCCTACGCATGCTAGTGGTTAACACTTAGATCACTGATTTTATTGATATAACAATACAGTCACTCTGTATAACTGTAATGAAGAAAAAAAAACCAGTCGGTATGTAAATATATTTAGATAAACAAATATAGAACTTATTTTACAATACGAAAAAGCCAAAACCATATATTCAAGAGGATCGTTTCTGTCAATAGGGCTTCAACGGTTGAGCTCGATTTTGATATAAATATATATATATCCGAATGAAAAAGTATCATTCAAGGCCAAATTATATCACCAAATCGTCTAAGAGTACCAATAAATGACACCAAACACAATATTAAAATTTCAACAAATGACATCAAACACACTATTAAGATTAAATTCATTACGTTTATATATATATATATATATATATATAGATATATATATATATATATATATATAGAGAGAGAGAGAGAGAGAGAGAGAGAGAGAGAGAGAGAGAGAGAGAGGGGGGGGAGAGAGAGTCCATGCTGAAACTGGTTTGTATCATCTATGCAATAAAATATATCTTCTTGAAATAAGTTATTTGTACTACAATATTAGCTCCACTATTTCTCCAAAATATATTTATTTGTTATCCTAATAGCCAGTACAACATAATAAATGAAGTAAAAGAGAGGAAGTAAAATTGGTCTTTATTTTTCAAAACAATAATTAAATTGTCCTACAACCGGCTTGAACATCAAATATATAAAAAATATACACAATATATGAAGCCATAACTGCAAGAATTCGGGTCCTTTCACAGTCTGCAATAAACAAAATGAAGGAAAAGTTCAAAAGGTCAGACCTGATTAGTCCCTTAGAGAATCATAAAAGCTTGAAACACCAATGTAACGTCTTATTTGAATACACATTCTGCAGATTTTGTGCGTTGTTTATGGAAAATGTGTGTGAAACATATATAATATCCCTTTTACCAACAACAATTTAACGTTTATCATAAACGAATAGTCGTCTACAAATTTCATACATTCTATATAGATAATTATTTGTTATATCTTATATATTACATTTTACAGACCTTGTAAATGATAAGTTATATACATTCTGTGGACATTTATAGTTAAAATGGTTAGGGATTTTGAAATAATTATGCCCGAGACTTCTCCGCTCCATGAACGAGGGCGTCAATATTTTTATCATATATATCATTATCAAGAATACAACGGTCTTAATCAAAATATCTTATTAAATCAACAACAAATCACACTAACATCAAACAGTTGTGTTATGTGTTATCGTAATGTGTAATCGTTATGTGAATGTGTATGAATATAATATAAAAGTAGTCCCGGTAGCATAGTCTCCCCCACAGTTTTCCCTCCGAAAAACGGACTCGAGGTAGACTTTCCCCCATCATATTATTTCCCCTATACACAAAGTTATTACAGAGTTTTCCCCAGGGCGATATATATATATATATATATATATATATATATATATATATATATATATATATATATATATATATATATATATATATATATATATATATATATATATATATTGGTATAATGTTCATAAACAGAAGTAAAACAATGTTTTTGTTTATGTATTAGTCAATCAAATCGAACATTAACAATTCGGAGATATGTTTTTTATATAAATATTTACTTCTTCTCAACTTAGTGTATCAATGAAATAAAAGACAAAGATTTTAGTGTATTCAATGAGATTTCATAATTTCAATTATTGTTTTTTAACCAAACGTTGATCTGTTAATCTTTGGCTTATATGGATTGATAGATTTCTAGTAACAGAACTGGCTATGGATAGATAGCTAAATCTATTATAAGGGGGAAAGCGTGCGGTAATTTTGGGAGAAATTCTATTACTGGCCCATTTTCTGGAGTAAAGTTGGCCCAGACCCGTTTTTCCGGTGGTAATTCTATGCGGAAGGAGGCTATGCTACAATACCGGAACCTCATAACCAGTGCCGCGCGTATATGTTAGGACTTTGTACCTTTTCATCCGATTTTAGTAAAAAAAACCCACTTTTTCGGATCAGATATTATTGATTAATTAGAATATTATATATGCACCACCATAACCGGAAAAAATAGTCAGTCTGTGCTCACTGCTCCTGTGGTAAGGTGGAAGAAGATGTAATTAATTATGGAACACCTGATATTACTTCCGCTGGTATAATTGGCATTGGTGTAGCCTATATAATAAATAGGACGTGGAAAATACAACTTAAGTTTAAAGTACATATACCAACCTGTGAAATAAATGGGACATGGAAAAAGAGCTACTACTAGAAATACAAGTGCTAGATTGTAGCTAAAGAGAATCATGATAATGGAAACCACAATTAATACAAAAATTACTAATATAAGGATAGACACCACCACATATTTTCCCATAGAGCCGTCAATGCTAATTTACAAATCTTTATGTCATTATCACTCCCATCTATATTAAATATGAATAAAACCAGTACCCTGTGCTGAAAGATCAATACGTTACACATTGTAGTATTCCGCACCAAAAGTAAATATCTATTTCAATCTGACCCCTCCCTTTAAGTTTTCAACCGTCAACCATATACTTTGCAAAGTACTACTAATATTCATGTATCTTTTCATCGCTTTGGTTTCACTTATTAATGGCAAAACTAACTTTTTCTTATAATGACCAATCTGATCGCCGGACTCATTTGACCTTCCGCAGAACTTTGGGTGTCCAAAATGTCTGCGGCCATGTTATAAACAAAGCATGTGTTTTTGTCATAAGCCTGAATTAGAAATACGACGATTGCAAAAAAAAAACAACAACCACTATTATATCAACTACAGCTTCTAGGTTGTATTATAAATGGAAGTTCAAAAACTGTCAAGCTGCACGTCTATTGGAAGGAATAAACAGGACACTGTGGTACATAATTTTTGTAGAAACTGATGCAGAAAGTGAAACACCAGGCTTATTCTATATTTCTTTAGAGACTTAACCAAAATGTCACCACTATCATAATCTAGATTTAACAATAAATGACCGACGTTATAATTAAACATATTTACATTCATATAAGAATTGTCAGATGTTAAACGTAAGAATATAGTTCTAACAACCCCTGGTATGAGTCATCTTCAGTGATATAGATGCACAAATCATGGTAACACATTTCATTTACACAATAGGATATATTCATTTTCCGGAACATGTGTTACCATTCTAAGCTCTTTAGCAACGCAATTGTTCATTCTTGTGATTTAAGTTTCGTCGATTTTTCTAAACCCCTGCCAGTTTTTACAAATGTACTCGAATATGCTTTGATATTAGATGTTACAGCATTCGTATGTCTACTGAATGATAAATGTTAGATAGTACTTTCTCCCACCTTCGACAGGCGTATCTACCATTTTGCCAAGCCAGAATTTCTCTGTACACACCCTGGGGTGTAGACAAGCTACAAGCGCTGTGACGTCAAAGTATAATTCATAACGTCGGACTTCTATTTGATGAGAATACAGTGCATTAAAAGTTGCGTCAGATTTTATTTACATGCATAAACATGTATTTGAATCATGGGGAAAATAATCAAACATGGCTGTGTGGAGTGGAAAGGGAAATCTCAAACCTCGTGGAAAGAATCTGAAAGGCCCATCTAAGGGTTTCCCGACGACGACGACGATGAAGTCGACGACGAAAACAACAACAACAACAACGACAACTACTACTACTACTACTACTACTACTACTACTACTACTACTACTACTATTACTACTACTACTACTACTACTACTACTACTACTACTACTACTACTACTACTACTACTACTACTACTACTACTACTACTACTACTACTACTACTACTACTACTACTACTACTTTTACTACTACTACTACGTTTGCTGTTGTTTAAGACAACATGAGAATTATGTCTGAAAAGTCAATAAATACGAATTATTAGAGATATTTCAAAATTCGTAAAGCCATGATCACATAGTGGGGCTTTTGTGTTGATACGTATCTCATCACTTATACTATGACATGCAAATTAATGGAGAAAGCTAAATTTAAATAAACTATCAAATTTGT
Organism: Atrina japonica; assembly: GCA_030159075.1. Taxonomy (NCBI): domain Eukaryota; kingdom Metazoa; phylum Mollusca; class Bivalvia; order Pterioida; family Pinnidae; genus Atrina; species Atrina japonica. The sequence goes on from BROG01000080.1 coordinate 476,988, forward strand.
TTTGGAATGCCGTTGACTCTACTCAATGAAAATGTTTAAGAATGATTTTGCTTGTATATATTTTTAACACGTGATTATTGCTTTTCATTTCAATGGCGTCATACAAAGACCAAACCGTCTTGTAAACATTTGATATTGATTTTCCAATGTCTTTTGAAAGTCTTTTTTCGATCAATAAATAAATGTATAAACAATACATACATACATACACACATACATACATACATACAAACATACACACATACACACATATACATACATACATACATACATACATACATACATACATACATACATACATACATACATACATACATACATTTATACACTTCATCAAGATGATTTAATTTTTGTGTGTCAGTTATAGCCATTTAATACATCGATTTGACTGAATTTAATACGAGAGTCAATGACTGTAACCCCATTGCTTTTTGACTAGATTTATTACGTTGATGAAAAATGCATACACTCATAATCTAGCCAACAATATTGTGAACTCAACATCGATGTTATCTAAAGAAAATGTCTTCCCTGATCGGTTATGATCACATTTTAAGTGACAATGTAATAATCGGAACACATCAATAGACAATGGCTGTTGTCAAACAAATAACAATGTCGCCGTAAATATTGGACCGTGGTCATACAATGTTTTAGGGATCTGATTCGTAAGTCTTACACAGACTATATCGTCATCCCATGTATAGAACACTGAGAGACGAACGACTCATTTAAATGTTTATTGTCCTTTATCGCAGGGTACCATCTTCTGTCATTAGATTTGCATTTAGATTTGTTCCGAATTACATGTGCACTGATGTACAAGTTGGATATGGCCGTTTGAACGGTCGTTATTATGAAAAAAAAGACTTCATATTTACGGTCGATTTACTGGAAGGTCGAAAATAGTGTATTTGGTTGTATCTGAGATGAAAAATAAACAAAGCGTCAATAACAGAGTAATTTGTGTTGTCCGATATAATGGAAAAACAGCATTTTAAATCGGTCAGGTTTCCGGGAATAGTTATGTGCAGTAACCCTTTAAACACTACAGGTCACAATAGACTAGTCTAAATTTCCCGGTCCAAATGTTTAAGAGAGAGAGAGAGAGAGAGAGAGAGAGAGAGAGAGAGAGAGAGAGAGAGAGAGAGAGAGAGAGAGAGAGAGAGAGAGAGAGAGAGAGAGAGAGAGAGAGAGAGAGAGAGAGAGAGAGAGAGAGAGAGAGAGAGAGAGAGAGAGAGAGAGAGAGAGAGAGAGAGAGAGAGAGAGAGAGAGAGAGAGAGAGAGAGAGAGAGAGAGACTGGTAATTTTTCATACGAAATCAACCTAGCTTTCAACCGGGCTCAAACAAGCCAGAGGTGAGATACATATTGTAAATAATATTGTAACATTAAGTCGAAAAACCAAATAAAAGATAAATAATACCCATAAAACGTTTCAAGTTCGATATATCAGCCAATCTGTCTATCTGTCTGTCTGTCTGTCTGTCTGTCTGTCTATCTGCGTTTGCTTTTCACCAATGCATCTCGAATTTGATCCTCGCGTTTGGTAGGGATTATTCGAGATTGCAGGAGGATCGCCAGTTCTAACGCATGCGTTGTCAACGTATAGGCTTTCTCTCCATAGGACACCTTTACCTTAATATTAGCACCAAAATGAGATATTTTAGACGTTATAGAAGTTGTTTGTTAACTACGGCAGAATAATACAAATAAATAATAATTATGTCAAGTCGTTGTAAACCTATATACTGCTGTTATAGATTGGTGATATATATATATATATATATATATATATATATATATATATATATATATATATATATATATATATATATATATATTATATATATATATATATATATATATATATATACTTATTATCAGAAATCCCCGTATATCAATATAAAATTCTTGACATCTGTTTCATACATTTATCAAATTGTATGAAATTGTATTCACGCTACATATCTGTTAAGTGTTCGTATGACATATGAAATGCAAGGTAAACAAATTTTGCTGTAATGATTAAAAGAAATGGTGTTCTAATTAACTGATTTAATGTTTACTATTTCTAAATACCTGCTGATCTATCACTGTAAGTTAAACTTGACAACTTGTTATCACTTAACCCACAAAGAGACAGGTGCGTTGATAAAACAGAAATCAGAATGTCTTATTAGTTTCTACTAAGAACGTGGCACCGACAGGCGATCTAAATGAGCGATTCAGTCAATCAATTAGTTAACAGTGAAGAAACTCTGAACACAAGGTTGCTTTAAAAAGATAAACCTCAATTACCTAACTGTTTTACGCATGTCCTAAATACACAGTTCTGGGGAACCACAGGTACGGTCGTGAATTATACATAAAAACAAGACTAATAACTTTTGTAAATCGACTGTCAAAATCATCGTCGAGTATGCATTTATCTAAATATGGGCATGGTTAAGGCTGCGTGACTGTTATTAAAAACAAACAACAACAACAGCAACAACAACAACAACAACAACAACAACAACAACAATAATAATAATAATAATAATCATCATCATCATCGTCGTCGTCGTCATCATCATCATCGTCGTCATCATCATCATCATCGTCGTCATCGTCGTCGTCGTAGTAGTCGTCAGCAGTGGTGGCAGCATGTCATAGTCGACATCGTCATCATCACCACCATCACCATCGTCGTCGTCGTCGTCGTCATCGTCATTACCATCATCGTCGGCGGTGGCGTGTCATAGTCTGGTCGCCATCATCGTCATCATAATACTTATCACCATTGTCGTCATAGCCATACTCATTATCATCATGAACTTTGTTCATCTATATGTAAGTACATGTTAAGAGCAAACAACAGATGTTCTTCAACAAGATAAGAAGATATGTCGACAAAATAAAACGTGATAAAACAAGTGTTTTTATCAAAATAAAAATGTTTTTCCTTTGATGTGTCGATGTTCAATTTGTGGTCAAACACACGAATTGTTAAAGCAAACTAAATAATAAAACTTATTTTGTAATGTCAAAATGTCAGACCTGTTTACTTAACAAAATTGAATATTTTCATCTAACAAAATGTTTTTATAATAGGTCTGTCATAAGATTGTTGTATATAAATATCCGTGTGTGGTCGCAAATGGAGAGATTTAGATAACCATAAAAAAATAACTAGACATGATTTCTCGTTGTGTTTTTATTTTTGCATTTTGGAAACTCCTGTTTTTTCAATGTCACAACTGTTAATTGTATATTGAAGTAATATTTCGCTCGGATCGCACCATCTAAAGGCTAAACGTCTCAAAAGCTAAGATAGGCATTTTTTTTACAGTGGGTGATGTAAGACTGATTTTCAATGTATTTTGATTTATTATTTGACCTTGTATGATACCAGTTTTTTTCTTTCGGAAATACACATTTATATTAAATTCCAGCTCAACTGATAAAGTCTAATTGACAGAAAGGAATGTCTTGGTTTTTTGTTTGGTCCTTTATTTAATTGACCTTTTCATGATAACTGCGATCCTGTTACTTTGAGGCAAGAAGTGATACTGATTCCCGGAAAATGACGTCAAGAAACAATCAGTCACTGTATATTTTGGGGGGTATCTGTATCATTTATTCACTCAAAGTTACAGAACCACAGTTATCGTGAAAGGGTATATAATAATAATAATAATAATAATAATAATAATAATAATAATAATAATATATATATATATATATATATATATATATATATATATATATATATATATATATATATATATATATATATATATATATATGTAGTGATCACCTCTAATTTCACCTCGTAAGAACAATGAATTCAATAATCTGATTGGTAAATAAAAACCCTAGTTATACTATTCACAAGTGAAATTAGTACTTTCTATATATTTTTCAGATTATATAGTTGACGAATGAATATTTGAAAGAAGGGTGGAATGAAGATTCGTTTACGAAATACTGCTTTTGTAGATACTGAATTTTGGATTCGAAATTCGACGGCGACGGACGTAGACGATAGTATATTTTATAATCTAAATGGGTACCAGGCACTGGTAGGTACCACAATCTAACACTGATCTGAAATAAAGAGGACAAGTGTTTAAGTCTGTGGATTAATAGTATCTCTTTTTGGATACTTTCAGTTTATGAATCTTAACTTGCCTGTACTTATGTGATGTCCAACTAACCACAATCACACGGATTTGAATTTTTCACTCAAACAAAAACCCTGTATGTAGAGTGACTAAGCCACCGCCTACTGATCCTCTAGTTTAGCTTAACACCCTTCACCAACATAATAACAGCAGGGTATTTTTATACTGTTTGTAAGCATTACCTACTCATATTCAGGTTAGGTTTAGTTTATAGCGTTTATAATGGTTTACAGTCAATATCAATTTGAACAACACTGTAATATTGTCCTAAATATCAAAATGTTGTTTTGTTTCTTAAAATTGTTCAGTAGTCCCACTCATCATCACTTGAAATCTTGTAAGTGTGGACAGAAGAACGATAGAATACAAACATTTATGTGACTTAGAAGTTTCCCTTTTGTCTACCGATTAACTTCATTGAGGTCATTGTACAAAACATATAGATGACAATGATTTTATTTCAATAATATTGCTAACACTAAGCCATTCATGAGAATAATGGTTTCAATCATTCTCATATTCAGCATTATTGTAATTTGTAATATAAATATCTACCTTTATGATTAAGGATATATTTTGATTTACTTTAGTCCATGTTCAAATATTAATGAACTATAGATCGAAATGTAGTTGAAAGAGCGTACATGTCCGTTAAAGTTTCTCAGTGCGACTGTGTTTATTCAAAGCATTTAATTAGTGTTATAATCTGTTCGTTCTCATGTTTATTTTTCGATTATAACTCAATTAGCGCTTTACTAATGTCAATGATGTATCCACGCCCACTCCGTCTATTTATCTGCGATGTGCCCGCTGTGAATTGCTTATAACGGTTAATACAACACAATACGACACTTGAAGTGAACTATGTTCCGGATTAAAATGATAATAATCTACAACTTATACTTCAAGTACAGACATACAGCGACAAACCATTCAAAGATTTCAATACAGTTTTCCAAAGATATTTCAATCATCGAGTTTAGTCAACCTGTATTGTAAGCATATACAGGTATAATTTCAGAATATCACGGTGAATCAATGATCAAAGTGTATTCCGGAAATGTTTACACATTACGTTGGTCCGGATCTAAGAATTGCGGAAAGTAGACTCATATCTTTATTTTCGGAATAATATAAAATTCTCAGATACCAAAGTATTAATCTTTAGGATGTCCAGAAGACAATATACAAATCTGGCGAATGTTGGACAAACATGGACCTCTGGAAATTCAGTGGGGGGGGGGGGTCCAATGGAGGAGTAAGCATCCCCTGGTGACCGGTTACACCCAAAGCGAGTCCACAGTCAAGTCCAAATGAAATAAGTGAGGAATAAATCCGCGTGATAATCAGTACAGACTAAAGATGACATGAAAGAAATAAGTATTTGAATTTGTGACTGACGCCTTTGTCGCGAAGCAAATATTGTTACTCTGCATGTTATTTACAAATATTATAAACATAATACCAAAGTTATAATGCTCAAGACGATCGTTTCTGTCAATTAGACATCATCAGTTAAGCTCCATTTAAAAATATATATGTATTTTCTAAAGAGTGGTATCATATAAGGCCAAATAATATATCTAAAAGTATAGCCGAAATCCGTCTAAGAGAAACCACTGTAAAAGCTGATTATCTTAGCTTTAGAACTTTGGAATTTAAATGGTGTTATCAGTGCCAAATATTAATTTAGTATAAGATGATCAGCTGGTACCGAAATACCAGATACCAGGTTTATGTATACCCTTGGGGACTCAAATAATATTTGTTTTGTCTCCGTATGAATAAATATTCTCCAATTGACAAAATAATAAAAATGATAATTTAAAATATACGAATCTTAGCATTTTCATATCTTATTCTGCGTAATATATTCTGAATTGGATGCCATTAATGATTTTCATCTATTCATTATCTTTCATTCTGCGATGCCATATCATCGTCCATAGTTTTTTATGAACTTTTATGGATATTTAGATCAGATATAAATAGGTACTAAACTGTTTTGTTTGACATTTCGGTATTTCTTCTGATGAAATATTACTTCAACATAAAAATCACAGACAGTAAAATATAAATATTCAGAATGTTCAGGATACAACATACAAATCTTGTGAATGTTGGACAAATACGGACCTCTGAAAATCCAGAGGTGGGATCAGGTGTCATGGAGAAGTTAGCATGTCATGTCGACCGGTCACACCCACATAGGTCGGTATCCGTATGTCATGGTGTTCCTGTCTACTTTGAATAAGACTTACTAAAATAGAATATAAGTTTTTGAAAAAAACATCACGCGTCCCTGGTGCACCAGGGAATAATAACATCATATACTCCGAGGATTCAGAACATCTCGCCCGCTCTACAAGACAACGCATCCACCGTTTGGGACTATCCACCTTCTGTATCTAGACAACTCATTTAGTATTGCATGTGTAAGTCGATGTATTTAAATACTTTGGGTGACATCATTAATAATATACAATCGAAAACCGTTTTAAATTTAGTCATTGGGGTATGTCAAATCATCATCACTTTGATAGCGAAAAATAATTATAGATATGTTCAAGCTTAGCTGGCTTTAAATCATCATTGTCGTAATAGCTTCAACCGTAAAATAATATGTCCATCGCTTTTCTCCCGGGTATATGAAAATCAACAAAAAAAATTACGAAACAGACAACCTGAAAATGTAAGCTGTTTATTTCCTTTAAAAATGTCAACAAATAAACAACATTTGTTGGCTGTGTTAATTTAAAAGTAAAAAATCGAAATGATGATTAATTCATGCTGCTAAAGTTATGAAATAAGTAACTGATTGGTTTCAATAGAGAGAGTGAGTTAGTTGCCTATGATAGTTTCAAGTTTATTACATGGAGGTCGATTTGCCTCGGCTGTTGGACAATGTATCGGGCGAGTTATCTTTGGGGCGTAATTTTCATTATACAGCCCGAGAGCATGTTCCAAAGTCAAGTGCCAAGCTCAAGGTCAAAGTTAACGTTATTAGAAATAACGAAAAAAAAAAACTGTAAAGAATGGCAGACTTCAGCATTGAGACCATACTTTTTGGTTTGTGTTCGTAAATGTTTACATACCTGTTTGTCAATTAATTGAAATTCGGTTAAATAAACAATTTATGGCCCAGATCCTAGGATGATATAAATATTGTTTACCATTGGCATTCATATTTTCCGTGGGAGTTCTTCAAGTAAACAAACTTTCATATCACCGTACAACCAGGGCAATAAATGTATGATTTTATCACTTTTCGTTGTCATTCGCAAAGCCTGGGTTTGTCTAAATATTTTGGTAATTTGTTGATAACAGAAATACTTTGATTTTACCAAAAATACAAAAGCAAAGATGCCAACAAGTTAACCGAAACGAAGTCAATGACATAATATGCAAGCAAAAACATCGATTATAAGGAAGGCAGTAATATGCTATACTAACAAAAGAGTTGACTATATCGTAATCAGTATCATGATATAATAACTAAAGAGTTGACTATATCGTAATCAGTATCATGATATAATAACTAAAGAGTTGACTATATCGTAATCAGTATCATGATATAATAACTAAAGAGTTGACTATATCGTAATCAGTATCATGATATAATAACTAAAGAGTTGACTATATCGTAATCAGTATCATGATATAATAACTAAAGAGTTGACTATATCGTAATCAGTATCATGATATAATAACTAAAGAGTTGACTATATCGTAATCAGTATCATGATATAATAACTAAAGAGTTGACTATATCGTAATCAGTATCATGATATAATAACTAAAGAGTTGACTATATCGTAATCAGTATCATGATATAATAACTAAAGAGTTGACTATATCGTAATCAGTATCATGATATACTAACAAAAGAGTTGACTATATCGTAATCAGTAACATGCTATACTAACAAAAGAGTTGACTATATCGTAATCAGTATCATGATATAATAACTAAAGAGTTGACTATATCGTAATCAGTAACATGCTATACTAACAAAAGAGTTGACTATATCGTAATCAGTATCATGATATAATAACTAAAGAGTTAACTATATCGGAGTCAGAAAAAATTATTATAATTTAGGTAGTGAAATTTAAGGATTTATCAATCAAATGCTTTTGTTAGTTTCAATTAGTTAATTCACACTGTGAAAATTAACACTCCATTCCATTCTTTGTCATAGGCGTACAATATGGCTTGATGTTTAGATCGAACGGCTAAGCAACTTTGAACAGTACGAGGGCTGTTCCAAAACTAATGTCACTTGCATTTCTTCTCTTGTACTGCAAGTTGAAAAGTTTTGTATGAATGCTCATTTTTTGCATTAATGTATTATTTTAAGGTGTATAAGACAGTGATAATGGGATGGAAGCCAAAAATGAGAAATACAAACATTAACAGTACGGAAGTCTGTAACAAGATATACAGAAAAAGGTGTTAAATGTGACGTAATTAATGACGTTGTATACACTCAGACGTTAACAATAGGGAAGTCAGTAACACAAAATATACAGAAAAAGTGGTTAACTGTGACGTAGTCCACAACATTTATATATACAGACGTTAACAGTACGGAAGTCTGTAACAAGATATACAGAAAAAGGAGTTAAATGTGACGTAATTAATGACGTTGTATACACTCAGACGTTAACAATAGGGAAGTCAGTAACACAAAATATACAGAAAAAGTGGTTAACTGTGACGTAGTCCACAACATTTATATATACAGACGTTAACAGTAGGGCACGGTATACAGAAATTACACGGAGTTAATTGTGACGTAATCAATGAGATTATATACATACACATGTTAACAGTAGTGCAGTCAGCAACATGATATACAGAAAAAAAAGAGTTAACCTCGTTTCATCAGAAGGGTACTGGGAATAGTTTCAGCTATTCAAATAATTACCTGCGGGTACAGCAATATATTGTTATCACAATTAATGATTAATGATGAATGAATGATGAATTTACATTTAGATTGCTTAACCGATAGACAGATTTTTTAAAAAGTATTATTTATGCTTAATCGACCGACTGGTTTCTTATTTCCTGAAAATGAAAAAAAAGAGAAAAAAAAAGAAACTACACAGAAAGTCCGTAATGAAGAAAATTAAAAAAACAACAAAGCGTATTGAAATTTTGAGACACTGATTTCACCCTGTAGCATTAGAGGTAACATTTAAAAAAGGTCTTCTGGTTATCATTATTTGGATGTTTCAACTAAGCAATTGTGGAAGGTACGAGAGTGTTCTTTAACTTGCCCTGTCCTTCAAAATAGTCTCTATCAGTCTGATTACACATTTTGAGCTGGCCAATCCAGTTTTAAAATCAAAGTTCATACTCTTCAAAACACCAGATCCAAGGGCATTTTCCGAGTTGTATCTCATAGATGATATTTGAGTTTGGGGAACAGAAAACAGTCGCAGAGAGCGGATTTGTTTCGATATTGCTTTTAGATGTAGTTGTTGCAGTATCTAAATATTTATAGGTTTTACGCTAAGTAGCAACCTACCTTCTATGTAGGCCCTGATTTCAAACACATTTTCTGCTCTTTTACCAGTCAGTCTGTGTATAGTGCAAAGAACTCGCTACAAGTTGAGGTACACCGTACAAATATCAGTGTACTTGTGATGTTTTTAAATGCTTTATACTTCAGTGATCTATATATCGAAACGAGTTTGAGTTCACAATGCACGATTTTCACGAAAAATGCACAGATGACATTATTTTTAGAACACTCCTCGTACAATTTAAGAGGTGGCAATGGATACTCGAAACTGCAAGTCCATTAGAACACGACAAATTAGAAATACAAATGATCTCATCACGAAGAACAATTGCGAATCCCAAATGGGATGGGACCAGGTGTCCGGAATGTGACACAACAGCAGATATTTTGCATTTTATTCTGATATTGGACAATAAACTAAACATCAAACGAACAGGGGAAAAAATCGTTATTGAAGTAAAGTAGCCCTACAATTGCTCAAACGAATACACTATTCTACGAATTTAACATCTTCATTTCACGCTGTGTGAAATTAGCAATCTGTTTCCTGGCTACATTACGATAAAGATGAAGGAAACAGACAATATAGACGATTTACAACTGTATGATGTCATAATTAGCGGGAAATTGACACCCATCATTGATCAGCTGAAAAACACTTTTATGTTATGAATGATCTTAGAAATATTTCTCTGTTATTTGATATCAAGGGCATTAAAAGTGATACCCAGGGCAATAGTCATCGTAACTATATACAAAAGTCAATCAGCACGAACAAACTTTAGTTTTATTTGTTTTGTGTTTCTTGTCGCCAAAGTAAACATTAGAAACATCAGATGATTGGTAAAAGATAGCTCCGTGTCAATATTATATCAATTTAGTATCGGTCTTGACCAAATTAATGTTAATAATCGATTACACTCATTGCAGAGTCACCAGTTCCAAAACAAATATTGTAACAGAAAAACGATGTCACGATGTCAATAAATCGAAAAACAATCATATAATATATCTAACTATTTATCTATCTCTCTATCTATCTATCTATCTATCTATCTGTCTGTCTATCAATCAATCTATCTATCTATCTATCTATCTATTTATCTATCTATCTATCTATCTATCTATCTATCTATCTATCTATCTATCTATCTATCTGTCTATCTATCTATCTATCTATCTATCTATCTATCTATCTATCTATCTATCTATCTATCTATCTATCTATCCAAAGTCCATCTATTTACCCACTAACCCATCTTTCCACCCACCAGTCCATCTATCCACCCATCCAGTCATAGATAGATCGGTTTTGTATATTTCCCATCATTATCTGAGATGTTGTAGATATTTAACAGGCGTATCCTAGTTATCTTGTCTGTTCATAAAAAGTTAACAAAAAGTTGAGCAGTAAAAAATTCCATGAAACACTTCATTAAAAATAATGTGTCTCGACAGATGGTTTTTTTTACGTAATACCAATGTATTGTTAATATGTAGAAAAAACATTTGTTCATTTTTCAAATAAGTGTTGCAATGTTCCTGGTAAAAGGAGATATATTTCATAACAAACAAAATGAAAGGTAGCAATATACTTTCAATAAATAACAGTGTCCATTGTTCGAATATATATATATATATATATATACATATATATATATATATATATATATATATATATATATATATATATATATATATATATATATATATATATATGTATATATATATATGTGTGTGTGTGTGTGTGTGTGTGTGTGTGTGTGTGTGTGTGTGTGTGTGTGTGTGTGTGTGTGTGTGTGTGTGTGTGTGTGTGTGTGTGTGTGTGATGTGTGATCTAACACGAATTCCTATAATTTATAAGGCGTAAAAGAAAGGTCAAAGTCCAAGAAGTTAGATTCTGATGCAGCAAACAATACAACCAATAGTCCATCTGAAGTCCTCCTCTGGACAGATTTTAAGATACTCCCATTCTAGCAAAGTAATTGTTTTTCGCGAGCTTGCAAAAGTTTTATACAATAAAACGAAAATATACTTCAACATAACACGATGCATTTAAATACTTAGATAACTTCAGATATAGCTCGTTTACTTCGTTTGAATTTTTTGTTTCAGGCAACATTTGCTAATTCAAATAGACATTTTCAATGATGCATTGTAAAGTGTACATATACTTTGTTTAATATTGAGGTCGAATGTATTTGATTTCTTATTGTGGAATTACGCAAGTTTTATGAAGGCATGTCACGTGATATTCAGCCATTACTGTATATGCCACACACGATGTCATCATATGAAATATTGTGTGTTATATCAATGTCATATTATTCTTCAGAATAAAACGCATCAATTTTACAAAATATGAATCAGGTACGTGAGTCAAAGATTTTTCCACTAAAACTTCAGAAAATCTCAAGAGGCCAGAAAACTAAATTTCTTTATTGTCTTGACTTCAATAGAACATGAATAATTGGCAATTAAATACTTCTGAGCAAGGACAAGGTATCTTTGAAGGGGGTATTTACTAGACACTTTAATAATTTGAAAAAAAACTAGAAATTGTCTACTGACATATTGTACCAATTTGAAGTATAAAATAATGTGTTCAAGCACTTTACAAGATTTGGTTAATGGTTTTGGTTTGGGGGTGCTTACCACGACACTATAGATGATCAGGTATGATATTAATGTGTGATGTTTGTTATGGTCCTATATCCCAGATCAATTAGGATTCGAAGTTACGGATTGCAATGCTTCAATTATAGGTGTCATTGAGATTTTGAAATGTCACACATGTCAGCGGTCTGGATCATATCCATCACAATATGTTGGTTTACTTACCACTTTATATTTTTAAAATATTTTTCCCTTCACGTAGGTATAACAAAACTTTGATATCCAATAACATGGGCAACATCCCTACAATAAATCTTGACGAGAGGAATAAGGCTTTTTGAGATCTGTTCTCGGGAACAAAATTTTCCGTCTCAAGAAGTCCTTTCTTTTTTGCCTTAGTATGACTGTTGGCGAATTCTAGAATGGAACTATAAGGCATGTAAATGTTATGGACCATTCCACGTATTCACGTAAGAATCGTTTGATTCAGGTTCAAATTGAAATGCTATATAGATGATTTTGTTTCATGTTAAGTATTTGTTGTAAGCTGTACCATACCGCATAATGGTGCGCCAGTAAGAAATGATTCACGGGCTATAGTCAGAGACAACTAAATAGGAAATTGGTTGGTTGAAAAAAGTGTATTGCGCTGCTATTTTGAATATAAACTGGTCTCTGATTGGTATATATTGTATCGATGAACACATTATTATTATATTTACACAGTAAAACAATGTATTATGAATTGAAAATGCTGAATCAGCATAATTTTTACTGGTACTTTGATATAATTAGAGCAATTTTTCTGAAAAGTATCTGAATAGAGGATTCATTGTCCGTTCACTGCAAAACTGCTGGGGATTGACTGATGCACATGTAACAGAAAAACAATATGTTTCAGTCTATGGTTTGTGTTTATTTTCTGATTGCGGAAAGGACGCCGAACAGATGCATGTATAATTTATAGCTCAACACTTGCTCGAAAGATGAGATATACAGGAAAACGTAAACATTGTCTCCTATGGATAACTATTTAGTTGTCTCTGACCCAATGTCCGTTACTGATACGGAACACTGTCTTGTCTAACGTGTATGTTGCTTGCACACTGCATATACAATGCATGTTGGTTTTAAAGTGGCATTAGCTGTGTTTTTTTTCAAACCCCCTTTAAGTACTTAGATTGATATACATAACACAAAAAAAGAGATATACACAGGAATAAAATAAAATATTTTAGATTCCCTGTATATTTTGTGAAAATTGCTTGGGAAACCCAGGTTTAGCACTTTTTAAAATGCAACTGATTAACTCAACCTTACTATTTGTATATGAATACCAACCTGATCTTTTTTCTCAAAATATTTCGGAATTATTTGTTATTGTACATCATATACAAAAGTAGAAAAGAATCGAAATGACTTTTCGTAAAAATACAGCTAATGTCCCTTTAATACTTACTCTAAATTTACTTATTGTTCTGCCATGACGAATCTACACGTCATGGATCAGTGGTAGAACATATTTTCTAACACCTTGGACAGGCATATCTGCCATTTTGCCAAACAAGAATTTCTCTCTCCACACCCTTGGGTGTAGAGAAGCTACATGCGCTATGACGTCACAATATAACAAAGGACTTCGATGTGATGACAATACAGTGTATTAAAGTTGTGTCAAGTTTTATTTACCTACATAAACATATCTTTGAAAAATGGGAGAAAAATTATCAAACATGGGTGTATTGAATGGAAGTAGAAATTTCAGCCCTCGTTGTAAGAGTTTAAAAACCATGGGATTGGAAAACCAGATTTTAAACACATGGATGGATATTTCCTGATCCACTTTAAACAGTCATATGATACTCTATTAGTCGCGTATGTAAAAGGCATCAATCTGTATTCCTATTAGACCTAAAACTTTTGAACAACAAAAGTAGCAGTTTTCTCGTCAAACGCTCGGCAAAAAAAGAAAAAGAAGTAAAAACTAATTTCTCACTCGCTCAAGACTTAAAATCCGAGTGCATTGCCAAAAAAGCAAGAAAGGCAATAACACTTACAAAACTGCGACGTTTCCCTAAAAATGTATGTATGTATGTATGTATGTATGTATATATGTATGTATGTATGTATGTATGTATGTAGGTAGGTAGGTAGGTAGGTAGGTAGGTAGGTAGGTAGGTAGGTAGGTAGGTAGGGTATGTATGTATGTATGTATGTATGTATGTATGTATGTATCTATGTATGTATCTATGTATGTATGTATGTATGTATGTATGTATGTATGTATGTATGTATGTATGTATGTATGTATGTAGGTAGGTAGGTAGGTAGGTAGGTAGGTAGTAAGGTAGGTAGGTAGATAGATAGGTAGGTAGGTAGGTATGTGTGTGTATGTATGTATGTATGTATGTATATGTGTGTGTGTGTGTGTGTGTGTGTGTGTGTGTGTGTGTGTGTGTGTGGGTAGGTAGGTAGGTAGGTAGGTAGGTAGGTAGGTAGCTATATATGTAAAGGAAAACATGATGGATATATGTACTGAAAAATGATAAAAAATGAAATGAAACGTGTCTTACATATGTTTTTAAGTATTCAAATTTTCCCTCCATTTCAACATTTAAGACATTCTGTAATAATTCTGATTCTTCCGTTATAACATAACATAGGGTACTAAACCTTGACCTAAAGGTCTATTTTCTCGTGAGGAGCCGTGTGGTTGTGTGTGTGTGTGTGTGAGAGAGAGAGAGAGAGAGAGAGAGAGAGAGAGAGAGAGAGAGAGAGAGAGAGAGAGAGAGAGAGAGAGAGAGAGAGAGAGGAGAGAGAGAGAGAGAGAGAGAGAGAGAGAGAGAGAGAGAGAGAGAGAGAGAGAGAGAGAGAGAGAGAGAGAGAGAGAGAGAGAGAGAGAGAGAGAGAGAGAGAGAGCTATGGTAGGAATTCCATTGTAAGATTCTGTTACTCCAGAAGTTCCTGTACGTTTTAATTGATCGATTTCATGACCGTATCAACTATGTACATGTGCATTTAAAAGCTCCTCGTCGTGGGCCAGAGTGGTTAAGCATAACATCAATATAGTTAAACAATAAAATAACCTACAGACATTCTGCAATAATTCAAAAAGTTTAAAAAAAACATGCATCTTCTTGAACAAATGATGTAATTATTTTGTTAACATCATGCCATTATCAATAAGAAGTTATATTTGTAATGCATGCATTTTGCAAGACATTATCATAATTCATAATAACATTCTTCAAAGCTTTGATTTTTTCTGGAAAAGATCCAAGTATGATTATAAATATTAAGTGATTATACCTAAATGCACAAATTATGTGCTCCTATAAAATAGTTCATCAAATAGTTTAAAACGTTCGTTTTGTGTTCCTTTACCTAGATTGTGTTAAACGTACAACCCCAACAGACACCGATACAAATATGTTAACATGTGTATACAAGTTATACAAGTGTGTGTGTATGTGTGTGTGTGTGTGTTTCTCTGTGTGTGTGTGTGTGTGTGTGTGTGTGTGTGTGTGTGTGTGTGTGTGTGTGTGTGTGTGTGTGTGTGTGTGTGTTATCCATATGTCCGTGCCCTCGGAAAGTATCAATTTTATTGGAATTTGATAAAAATACATGGAATGGAAAACCATTTGAAATTCTATCAATGAAAATATGTCACTTGATACGAAATTAATTGAAAATTTGGCACTTTATACATTTAATTCACACAGATACACACACACACACACACACACACAGATTAAATATATATAATATATGTGAATGGCAAGTATTTAGTCTGATGAAAATGGTGAGAATGAAGTTAACAAAAAACTTGATTGAAGTTTCCGTGAATGAGTGAGAATGAAGTTAACAAAACTTGATTTAAATTTCCGTTGGAAATTAATATTTGATTCTGGACATATTGTGTTTAGGATTTATTGCTAATTTGTTTCATATATATTTGACATCAGAGTTATCACAGGTGTCACTGGGTTGACCATGGATACTAACGACATCATAGCATGTGTCGCAACGTCTTATTTTAAAGAGGTCCGTTTCCGGTTTTAACCAATATTGATTATGTTGATATTGTAAATCGTTTTAAGGATGTCCAAACGAGTAGTACACTTCCTCTATCAGTTTCCATGTAACATGCTAACATGGAACGCTGAATCCTTCCAAATATAAGGTCCCATCCCGTTTGGGGTTCCCAGATTTTCTTCATGTTGAGATTTTTTGTATATTCAATTTGTCATATTGTTTTGGATTTGGAATTTCGAATATACCATGATACTTCATTTTTACTTTCTTTATCAATGACGGATACTGGGTATTTACTTCTTCACCACGGTGTATTTTGGGACGAAACAACGATCGCCAACCTTCAAAAAGAACAAATGTACAGTATCTTAGACGGATGAACGATATTTCACCGGTTTAAAGCAGTGAAATGTATTTAGCTATGAAAATAAACAATACATGCTGTGATAGCCATTAATTTGCTCACATGCCAATTTACATCAATGATTTCAACATTCGCAATTTTCTTGAAGAAATGCTTTTAACTGGCAAATGGATAACATTCCTTCATAGATTGTCAATCAATAAATTAAGGAGCTTATATTTTCTGTTTACTTATTATTGGTGTCTTAGACCTTGACATTTTGACACAATGACCTTGAACTTCTGTCACAATGATCCTTTTCTTAGATATCTTTCTGAATTATTTCTTAATAATTTGTAAAACTATACTATTTGAAGCGGCTTTGAAGAGACTCGTTTATGAACAGACTTTGGATTCATTGCCATTGATTATAGACATTGACTTAAAAATTATGCATATCAATGTTATAAAAAAAACTTTTTAATTGGTTGTTGAGAGGTACATTTTCATTTTTAAACATGTACCAAATTTTGTCCTTTTTTGCCGCTTAAGGGTCCCCTTTCGTTTCTGGTCTCTATTCTTTCTTAAGTTTATTGTAGATTTTAATGTGGATACTTCCTACTAAGTTTGGTTAAACACATATGAATATTTTCATTGGTTGTTTCGCGACAAGGCATAGGGCAAAAGTACGCTTAAATTTCCATTTCCTGGATATTGGATATTTATTTCATATTTATTCATAAACAGGTGATCAGCAATCCCAGGGCCAGTACAAATAAAGTTTAAAGCCATTTCGTTGTTATTTCTGTTACAGGATCAGGTGATTGTTAATTTCACATCTAACGAATGCTGATGTATATTAAAGAAACTGGATCCTAAACACGTTGCCACAAGTAAATTCAATACAAAGAAATTTAGCAAAAAGGCAACAGCTACATCCTTGGATATTTTCGTGCATGTTCATATATCTAAAATCTGTATATGCCTAAAACAGATGGGATTTTAGATGTTATGAAAATAATTAAGTTTGGATTATAAAAACATATCTATTACAAAACAGACGGTATATCATGTTCCAACATCAGAGAATCAAAGTAAACAGCAATCATCGTTATCTATCTAAATTTCTTCTTAATATGTCAAAGATATTCTATCTATAATCAGCACAATTAATCCTTTCAATCTAGAGCTTTGGAGAAACTCTTTAACAGCTAATTTTGTGTTTCATATCCGATATCCCGTAGTTTCCGTTGTAATTAACTTATTTCCCGCTTTTCTTATGTATTCTTAGCATTACCTATGCTTATAATTTGTTTGGTTGTCTTATGGTTTAAATTACGTCCCGACATATTTTTTCTTTTGGTGACCCGCACCAGTGACAGAAGAAATGCATAAAATATCAACCTCTGGTTATATATATTTTCCTAACTGTTCCATTCCGTTCAGTTTTGTCCGATTAGTTTGTACACAGATCACGTGACGTAAAAACGGTGTTCCAGCTCACTTCCGGTGTAATACTTTCACAGGTCAGAAACAACTAAATAGTTTTCCATAGGCGACAATGTTAACGTTTCCCTGTATATCTCCTCTTCAAGCGAGTGTTGACCTATTAATTATAAACTGATCTGTTCGGCGTTCTTTCCGCAATCAGATATTAAGCACAAACATAGGCTTGACCACTTTGTTTTTCTGTCATACGTGCATATGTCAACCCCCCAGTAGTTTCGCAGCGAATCCTCTATTCAGATACTTCTCGGGAAATTGGTTCTAATTACATCACATTACCAGTAAAAATTATGCTAATTCAGCATTTTTAATTCATAATACATTATTTTACTGTGTAAAAAAATAAAAATGTGTTAATTGACCAATCAGAGACCAGCTAACATTCAAAATAGCAGTTCCGCTTCCCTACACTTTTTCAACCAACCAATTTCGGCAGTATTCAGTTGTTTCTGGCCTACATTGACGACATTCAATAACGGCTAGTTTCAGTCAAGGGAGAAGGGGAAATGGTTAGCTATATGTTTTTGCAAATAAATATAATACAGTAAATCGTTTAATTGGAGATGATGTAGGCCATACCATGCAATATTAAATTGAAAATTATATATATATATATAATAGAAAAAGAATCTTATTAAATTTACAGATATATATTGAAATTCAAAATATGACGACATGTTATCTATATCGTGATTATGAGTTATATATATTCCTATGTTCTACCCATAAAAACAACAGCCGTTTATTGGAAAGTCTGAAAATCGCTTAACTGAATCTACATACTTATGTAATAATACATTGATGATTCATGAGGGAAATGGTCACAATATGAATGGTTCAGCTCTTCGTTTAAAAGAAAATAATTATAAATATATATATAACCGACCGACGCAAAGTGATGGCAAAACCTCACGCGATTCTAATATTATACATATTATCATACATTACGTATTAAGTACAAAAGGTTTTCATTAAAAATTACACCAAAAAATCAACACACATTAAACAATGCCATTGTATATACCTATTAAGTGTTGCTTTTATGCTTCCATATATTTCTTCTGACTGACATTGCCATATTTTTTCTATAATTTTTCATCTTTTGATTAACTAAAAGGTTTGCATGTTATAATAATGCCAGTCTTATGTTTACATATGATTTACACGTCCGTGTATCTTAAGAGTCTATTGATCTATATGATCTCTTACACGACTTTCTTAATTTTTTCCAATTTTATAACGTTGTATGATTTTCTAGATGTGTATACATATATTACATCCATAAAAGATATCTAACCATTCATGAAGTAATTGACATTAATTAGACGGTGGTGGCCTATACAGCTTTACAAAAATTAATCTAACAAAACTTTGTTTGCTGAATTATAAAAAAGAAGAAGTATTTGAGAGTATTTAAGACACATTATTCTATAGTAAAACCTATGTTTAGCGGACTAATAAAATTGTCCATTATATCCGTTATAGAGAAGTGTCCGCTAATTGAAATATAACCATTCACAACTAAAACATGCTTACGTATAATCAACGTAAATGGTTCTTGTAATTAACTTTTAGGATGCAATGCAAGGCAATAATATAAAGCAAAAGCACAAAATAAAAGATAGTTTCTCAAAATCGAAGTCGGGACATACACCTTAGTAAGAAACTGCCTGTGGCAATGGAAGTCGATCATAGGAAGAAAATACATAAATATGCATATTGGGGCCCGTGTAAGGGAGTTGAACTTTATTTAAAACAAACGCTAGTAGTCCTATATTACAATGTAAATCGAAACCTAGACAAACTGTCCGTTATCGGAGGGCGTCCTCTGAATAAGGTGTCCGTTATGGCAAGTTTTAGATACTTATATATGTATTTCACCCCGTTATTAAGATTACCTATAACTGGTTGACTTAAAGTAGTCTGATTAATGAGGTAGTTTCCTAATTGATGAATTGTAGTGATTAGATATTTATGTAATAAATTTCCAAGAGACTGAATAATTATGGTTTATATTGTGAAATGGTCTTACGCTTTATGGATTACACAAGTTTATGTGCATATGCAAATTTTGTTTTTCAATAACAGAAATTGACATGACATTATTTCGACCTATTTATCTAACTTTATGATGTATTGAAGATACTAAAATATGTTATTTGCTACAATACACAAAAGTATAAAACAATGGATAAACTATATATATATATATATATATATATATATATATATATATATATATATATATATATATATATATATATATATATATATGAATGAAATTGCTACAATTAATCAATACTTTGAAATGTATATATACAAAAGAAATTTATAACAAAGTAACCCTCCATTAGAATATAAGAATATAAAGTAATAAGCTTGAAATTTATTTCCCCGTAAACCGTAAACCTCCACTTTTGGTAGTTGGTTGATTTATCATAATAACTTTAAACAATATAATTTAAAACCATATAATACATCTTTTTTTTTCTTCACGAGTTGATGACATTCGGAACATTCACAGACGGAAGCTTTGCATTTACTGTTCTTGACCAGAAAAATGGTAACACTGTAGGGTTTTCATTTTTGTTACCAGCAGATAATGTGTTCGGCCAGCATAGACACTTATCTATTATACCCTGTTAGTGCCTATATAGTTTGGAGGCTATTATCAGAGGTACATTAGCCCAAAACAATTGCGGAAATGTTTGATTTATTATGTAGCACGGAAGCAGTTTATCAAATGCTTTTACTTCAGATGCATCAGCCTTCAATCTATTTGACACACAGTGGTCGCTTAACAAAAGATAATTTTTAGAGTATCGATTATAGAACAATATATCATAGTTTATTATAAAGCATTATACAACCTTTCTTTCCATTCACCATTCTCAAATAAGCAATAAGTATAGTGTCCTGACTAGCCGGGTAGAGTAATTACCGTCACGAGCCGGTAAATTAAGAATGTAATCAATGAAACAATAAGGGACTCGAAACTTGCCATTAACAGAATGCTCATTCAAAATGGCTTTTCAGTATTTATGGACTTGGGTTCTTGACTTGAAAGCTAAAGTAAACAAACTTAAAAGAATTGTTTCAAATTTGTTTATCTGATTTTTATACAGGAGCATATACGTATTCACATTGACATAAGTTTAAAAATTTGGATTGTTCCTATCGAAATATAACTATAATTCTGTAATCGATCATATAGGAAATGATCAATATAATACATTTCACAAATATTTAGTGCATAGGACGCGAACAATCTGACAACTGATAATACTTTAAATTCTTTGTTTATTGACAAGATGAATAGTTGACCATAAAGTTTAAAAAATCAGTAAGTTATGTGAAGTCAAAATGTGAGTACATTTCTGGAAGACGCTGTACTATGCATAAATCTTGGGGACAAAATGTACTATGCATAAAGCTTTGGGAAATTCCGTACTTTGCGTAAATAAGGCACTCTGTGGTACACGTAAATCTAGGGGACACCCTGTACCATGCATTGATCTTATGGACACCCTGTACTATGCGTAAATCAAGAGGACATTCTGTACTTTACATAAATCAAAGGAACATTCAATAATATGCGTTAATCTAGGGGACTACCTTTCCTATACGTAGGTTCTGGGGACACACTGTAGTATGTGTAAATCTAAATGCTTTCACAAGCAAACTACTCTGAATTTATTACAAAAAGTACAATGAAATATATTTCAGTGACATTTATATTTTTTCAGACAGAACACATCACTGTACGCACCATATGTTACTTCTTATTTCTCTTAAGATAAATAATTATCTATTTCCAATCTTTTGCTACCAACTTCAAAACAAATTTCTGAAAAACTAGACTATGTTGATGGTTCGAGATATCATCCACAGGATAAATAATCAAATACTCCTATATCAGTAATCTGATGCGGTTTCACCTTGATAATTAAGACTTCAGCTCAACTTCATATGTAGTAAGCGTACATTATCAAACGCTGATGTAATATGGTTTTACTTATGATAATAAACAAGATTAAATGTACTAATTCACTTACATATCATGACGGCACAGAAATCTTCAAGACGTCTATGATGTAAGGTATTATGAGGTTCATCCTCCTCCCAACTGCAGATTTGATTTTATCAACCACTAATTCAAGTTACGGAAAAAGAAATCGTCTCCAAATATACGAAAATACCAAACGGAAACTCATGTTGTGAAATTTAAAAAAAAGAACCAAAAAAAAAATAAATAATAAAAACAAAAAACAAAAAAAAACAAAAAAATAAAAGAAAGAAAGAAAGAATCCCCCCAAAAGATATGAAAAAGAAAAAGAAAGGTAGATATTTCCAATAAATAAAATGTTTATGTTTTTATTATAATATAATGAAATGATAGAAATGCGTTACTTATATTTGCAGTGGACCCATTATATATATTCTTCAGGATTAATTTTATAGCAATATCATTCAGTATATATTTTCGCTAAAGCTCTGTAAGATTTTATCTTATTTTAAGGATTGTGTGTGATTGATTTGATAAATGACATATATGATCTTTGCTTATTATTAATCATATTTCACTGTAAATCAACTAACAGCAGTAAGCACCAATATCTTGTCTTTCCTTAAATCGTCTAGACAATCACCGAAAATAAAATGATATAGACAGTTACACACTGATTGAGATGACAGTTATTGACTTGGGATATACTGAATGAGTTAACATTAAGAGGGAAAATTTGAAGAGCGGGTTCCTGACCGGTTTTTATTTTACCTTGATAATCATAGTCTCGTTTTCTCTGGTGGTTAGAGCATCGCGCCTTGAACCACGAAGGCTCTCCCTTCTGGTCAGCGCAGGTAAGAGCCTCGCTGGAACCTCAACTGATTTTGTGAGAATGTTTGCTGGTTTACTTGCGGAGGGCCGATGGTCTCTTTCCGGATATATTGTAATCGGTTTTTCTCTCCCAGCATTAAAAATGGCCGCCACCATATATCTGCAAAATTCTTTAGTTTGGCGTAAAACACTATACAAAATTCAAAAATGGAATTCAAGTGTGTGGGAAAAGAAGAACATCCTAGCTTAACAAAGGAAAAACGTACGGGTACATGTATGTCGTAAATCAGCTCTTTTATTGGAAAGCATATGTTTTAAAACACTTATAAAGATCTTCTATATCTTAATGATCACAATAATAATAAAAAAGATAATAAAGTAATGATTATAGTAATAATCGTTATCACCATCGTCATCGTCATCATCATCACCATCATCATCATCATCATCATCATCATTAATTCTATTATTATTATTATTATTATTCAATTATATTTCTATTATATATGTGAGATATATATGTTTCAATAAAATTGAGTGTTTGATGAAAAAGAAAGTCTCGATTTTCTATTTTCTATTTGCCTTTTGTCCGTCAATATCACTTATTTAATCTTTTTTCTCGTCATAGTAAGATTAAGTTCTTATTTATAAGAATAATTTAATAAACAAGATTGCTATACATTTCTATTCCACTGTGAAACAATATGCCAACTTCAGGTTAGCTAAGGACATTCATAAACCTTTAAATTATAATGTATACATAATATTTCTACTTTGATACAAGCATTATTTCCACATATAATATTACATTGGTTTGGAAAAATTGACGCAATGGTGATAATCCCTTTTGATGAAAAGATCGATTGGTGCGCCAGCTGGTGAATTCAAAGGGAGGCAATTAGAAAATCATCACAATGTATCATTAGAAAAATCAATTCATTGTGGATTCTAAATCCGATTTTGTACAGCAACCGTTGTTGATATTGAAATACATCTGGTCATTGTTACTGCAACGATGAAGGGAACTTATTTGCATTATATCAGCTGTATTGAATATAAAATTGATCTATAAACGTCATATATAATTGTGTCACAATATCATGTACCCTAAATACAAACAAACGCTTTCTTAAATATAAATTATATAAACCAAAGTATTGACCATGCGGAAGTCCTAAACATTATATAATGAATGCTGGACGAATGGAGAAATCCAGAAGTTGGATCAGGTGGAAAGGAGATGTTAGCATTACCTGCTCATAAAATGAAATATCCCAGAATGTAAAGCCAATCGGTATAAAATTATTTTTTAGATCATCATTGTTTTCATTTTACGGAATCCTTACAAGAGTCTGCCGTACAAAATGTCTGTCTGTCTGTCTGTGTATGTATATCAATCTAGCGACAAACACTGAAGATCGGTCGGGAAATGTACTCTAAAAATTGAAAGAAAATAATCGAATTCAATTCTTACTAAGTCTTTAATTTATCACTGTACTGATGCCAATATTTAGTTAAATGGGCATAAGCTATGTTTTTTTTTTCAAGAATTTTTTATTCCTTTTTTACTGCTTAGATTGATATACAATAACAAAAAAAACAAAACAAAAAACACACACACAGGCCTAAAAATTCTTAAATCCCTATATATTTTGTGAAAATTGCTTGAGAAACACAGGTTTGGCAGTTTTTCAATTGCATTTGATTAACTCAACCCTACTGTTTGTATATGAATACCACACTGAACCTGACATTTTCACAAAATATATAGGAATATACGATTTTGTTTATGTCTGTGTATAGCTCTTATTTGTTATTATACATCAATTACAAGTAGTAAAAGTAGAAAAATCGAAATAACGTTTTGATACACACAGCGAATATCCCTTTAAGGTATGTTTGGCATTGTTATATTATCCGTTATACATACTTGTTTCTCTTACGGTTCCACACACTATTTTATCATTTAGAACTGTACAACATATTTTCTATTGATTCGTAAATTAATGTTCTTTTATAGTATAGTGTTGAGGTACATGAAGGTTTTTTTTGACAGAAATTTTAGCGAGAATTCAATTTTGGCATTATCGCCGAGGTTATTGAGATCGCTAAAATTGAATATCGCTAACAATTCATTCCTCATCGTAGATGAGATTTGTCATTTTTAATCATAAAATCGCTAAAATTACTTCTGGCTAAAATAATATACTATATTTTTAGGACAAAACACAGAATTATCGTCTCGCTAAAATTTCAATTTATACGGCATGGCGTATCAATTACGAAAACCAAAGAAAAAAAATCAGCATTTATAAATTTTATTACTAATTGTTTTCTTCATTGTAAACTACCACATTATAAAGTTAATCAATATAAATATGGTATTAAGACGCTAAACTTGAGGATAATAAGTACTTTGTGAACATTCAACATACATTTTGACTCGGTTTAACCACGAAAGCCACAACCTCATTATCATTATCTTTTCCTTTTTAATTGTCACAATAGAGCCCCAACTCATATAAAACTTATATACAGTAGATCTACTAAGATGTATTTTTCCTTGGAATTTATTCAATGATTTATTGCACAAATGGCCGATAGAGTATTTCTGCATAAATATCAATGTAAGTTCTTCATTTTGTTTTCATTATTCATTTCTATTTAGTGATAAACTATAAAAGCACTATACCATTTAAAATTGTAACTGAAATTATTTATAAAGATTAAATGTAGCATTTTAAAACTACTGTTACCACTTTTTTCAGAATTTAAGTTCATACTATAAGTCAAAGCATTTCTGAATATTGTAAAACCTGTTTTCTTTTATCAGAATTTGTTGTACTGAATTTCCTGTTCCCTGTTGTTTAATATATATATTTAAATAAAGTAATAATTAAATATCATATTTGACCTTACAAAAGTCGTGTATTTTCTCCCAATATTATTTCCCACATCTCTTTTCTTTTTGCCTATGATGGCGAGGTACATATTTACATTTTCTATCTGTGCATTTGGTATCCAGTGCCCGTAATTCATACCATATTATTATACTGCACACGATCGTTGTAGCGGAAGGATTGGACTCGAGCTACTCCCGCTGAAACGATCTCATGTCATTAGATGATACGGATAGAAACATTTGTTTAGTTTTGTATTAATTCAGTGCCACTTATTTCTCTAACTCTGTACATAACTTTAAAATCCTATCCTGTTTTAATGACATCCTCGAATATTCTTCGATACATAGAAAAAGTAGCTCCGGGAGGAATTTCTGCAACCAACTGCAGTACAATACGACGTCACCTATTGAAGATCATATTGAAGTCTGTATTATAGCTGTATTTAAACATGCATGTAATAAATAATAAAAAAACATACGGTGGTGTATTCCATTCTCCAAGAGCATTCATCCAGTCCTTTTTTTAAAGATACGTTCATTCGATAATGTAAAGTATTACATTTCCGAAATGTAAACATGTACAAATAAAATTTAATGATGCTCTAGATTTTACTTCAATTAACATATGATAAATTAGTTGATTTTATATTTCGTTCATTATGTCCTTTATGGGGGTATTTTACAAACGTCCCTTCTATCACCGGAGAGCTTTAAATGATCAGCTCGGTGAGTGATTGAGAGTTTTCCATTGAACACTCAGTTTAGGTCTCATTTATCATTACGTTAAATAGACAATGACGAATGCAATGAACTCAAAATAAACTCTTTAATGTACAAATCAATTTCGTGGTCATTAGTTTAATGAACTTTTTCAATATTTGTTTTTATATAAAATATTTATTATCTTTGTTGTAATATAACAAAAGATCCTGAACTTTGTATGGTAATATTCTTTCTAATAATGAGAGTACTTCAATAAGAAATATTTAAGTTTTAAAAATCTAACAGATGTCCTAAAGTATGTACGATTGATCATACAAAAATATACTGGCAACAACAAATCTGATAACTTTAAAAGTCACAATATTGTCTTTGAAGAAGTGTATTTATGCATCTTATGCGACTAACCCTTTACATCACATTTTAACATGTCTGTTTCAAGGAATGGTTAAGTCCACTTACAGAATTCACGGTTGTATGATTCAGAATAAAATTCAATACATGCAATATTCACTTGTTCACTCCTGAATTATGACCGTAGACCAGGCTATTTATTGATTCGGGAGAGTCTAAATGTCACCACAGGGTTTGATGTGTTAACACATTATATCAGATGGAAGGGTTTGCAGCTTTGTAATTTCAATTTTAGCGATGACTTTGAAATGTCAAGTCATTGGATGTATTTCATCCACTTTCATCCAGTTTCAACATTTGCAAGATGTAGCTCAGTTTCCTGTTCGAAAGCGGATGTTGAGTCTTCTGTACCGGTTGTTACGATGATTTATTCCTCGCTTATTTCATTTGAATTTGATTGTAGACTCAATGCGGATGTGGCCGGTTGACAGGGGAGACACCTGATCCCTCCTCTAGATTTCCAGAGGTCCGTGTTTGTCCAACAGTTACCATATTTGTATAATGTATTCTGTACATCGTGAAGATTTATACTGAAGTGTCTGTGATTCTTATATTTGTTATCAGACTAGTATCACCATAAACAAAGACAGGACGGAGTTTTGTGATGAAGTGAAAAGAAGAACAAAAAATTAGTAAACAGTTAAAAAAACTTTATATATGACACTGACATCAAGTTTTTGTTTCAGTCATCAGTCCTGTCGGAAAAAGATGTTACTCTGATAAAACAAACATGGCAGAAGGAACTGCTGTTACTGAACAAACATCGGGTCATTTGTTCCTGTTAAGTATACGTCGTACATGACGTATCAATGTGGTTATTGACAGTATGGAGATTTTATAGTAAACAAAATAATGTCCGCCGCTCAATAGTATGATTGACCAAAATATGGTGCTTAATCAAACAAAATGATAAATCATAGAGATATTATGTTGTAGAATGTATTCATCATCTTCATCTTGTCCATCCTCCTCCTTATCCTCCTCCTCCTCCTCCTCCTCCTCCTCCTCCTCATCATCATCATCATCATCATCATCATCATCATCATCATCATCATCTTTCCATTACCATCATCATCATCATTATCTTATTCCCATGATAATAATTACAATCCTCCTCAATTTCATTATCATCTATGTCGTTATAATAATAATAATAATAATAATAATAATAATAATAATAATTGTAATAATAATAATAATAATAATAATAATAATTATAATAATACTTATTATTTTTTATTTTATTTATATTATATAATCATCATCATTCTTTTCTTGTTTAAAATGAATCATGAATTAAGGCATGATTCACTCGTAAGGTATGTGTTCGAAACATGTTTATTGAATAGACTTATTTTAGTTTAAAATATGTTATTATTTATATGTTTTCTGGAATCGCTAAGGGACCTTGTTTTGTCAAGTAATGATATAAACAAATACATGTATTTCAAATTCTTTCATTTTCTATGTCTTTTCTAGACTTTGTGTACACATTCAAACAAACCACCATAATGCTTCTCTACATGATCTCAGAGGTGAGGAAAGACAGCAACACAATTACAAATGTTTGAAGACGCTGCTTCCAAAATATACATTTACATGTCAAAGAGATTCTGAAAAAATAGGAAAATTGAATCGATTAAAATGTACGTACTTGTATCTAAAACGGTATGTTTTATTGACAGTCCGTGTTTGCATTATCACAATATGGGTCTGTACATATTATGTTTCATAATTAATTAAGTTGAAGTTAAATTTAGACCTTTAGTATTAAGTTTATAATAATAAGTATACCCCAGCTTTAGTATAATTATTCCTAAATATATTTTGATGTTAGATTCTTTTACTTTGTACAAAATACAAAATACCTCTCAAGAAATCGATTCGATTTTTTTTTCAAAAACAGTGTAATAAGTTTCGGAGTACTTCTCGATTTAGGTGTATATAAATTCAGCAGATTTGCCTGTAATGATATATTCAGCTTAAATCTGTATTAGCGGTTATGTTAGCTGCAGTGATATATTAGCGGTTTGTATGAATAAGGTCAATGAATTCGAGCACAGCCGAGGAAGTCTTATTGGCAGAAACGGTCTGTTTGACTATTGTTTTGACTCTATATTTTTCAACTATTTTGTTGCAAAATTATAACTTTGATTTTATGAAAGTAATATTTCTAAAATGGCGTAACAATTCAAACCGCTTCATTAAGTTGCAAACACTGTAATCTTATTTCAAAATCACACGTCCATATGTATGGCACGCTAAAATCACATTAATCAGCTAAACCTAGTTAAACCTACTTTTTTCTCAAAAAAGTTACTAGTTAAACCTAGTTTTTTCACCGGTTTATCCAAGTTTTTTTTTCTGAGAAAAACTAAGTTTAACTGGAAAAAAAACTAGGTTTAACTGAGAAAACTAAGTTTAACTAAGAAGACTTAGGTTTAACTCAATAATGAGATTTTAGCGTGACATGCATAGGTACCGTTACGATTTTTATTTTTACAAAAATAACACATAATTCATTAATAACATTCTCCCTTGTATTACAAAATAATCAGTCATTCTTTACCATAATTACAATGTTTTTTTTTTCCCGACGAGGTAAAATTGAAAGGTAAACACAGCAATGTCAACATCAAATCACAGATAGTTATTGAAGTAAGTTGAAAGTATGTAAGCTTTGATCATGCATACATGGAAATTTTCGTTCAAAGTTATTTTCGTCCCTTTACGACAAAAAAATATTCACCATTTCTTAAATTCGCAGTAAATCGTCATACATTCATGCGTTCGTACTGCAAACATTTAGTTTAAGTATTGCGCTTTCATCTTTAATTCGCCCTCTAATTTTGGGGCGAAAATGGCAAAATTTAAACGGGAGCGAACATTATCAGGTACACAGCATTAATTGGTGTTGCTTCATACAATACCAACATGTAAATTGATATGTACGTGATTTCTATATGGCGGAATGTTTAACAATTTCACTGAACAGGTAACGATACAAATGAAAGTTTATAAAAGTTTTGTACAACTGTCGTCTGGGTCCTGAGGTGTTAATGGATTTCTTTCGTCATAAATAGTCGGTGCCTGTAGAATGATCCCAAATGTCCCAACAACGCAGGCGGTGGTAAATATCCATAGAAACAGGCGATCCATTACCATGGCAACATATTTCCAATCTTCTTCAATCTAGCGAACAAAAAGATTATAAAAGAGTGATAAATTAGCGAAAACCACAAAAATTTGTCAAAAAGTCAATGTTTTAGCAGTATGTTGGCAATATACGTGATAATCATCTAAAGTAAATGCAGTATATTCAAATGCTTTTTTTAAAAAGTAATATATCAACATATATGTGATAGAGGCAGGCAAATTATTGTTTTTAGCAATAGATAATTTACATCTGCAGTTCATTCAGCTAAATGATATTACTAACGCCAACAATTGTTTTACAATGTACATTTTGTAGATCTATAAAGTTTGTCTTGATATTTAAAATAACTAAACATTCCTAGTGAGATTTTTTTTCCGTTATATGGAAAAAAAAAATAAAGTAATATCACCAGGAACTATATTTGTTGCTGTTATAACACATGTATATGATGGTTTCAAATATACAAACACGCACATTCTATTGATGTTTTGTATGTACCACATGCCCCAACCTTTAAAGGGACATTAGCTTTCAACGATTGTTGTCTCCCATTTTACTACTTAGATTGATATACAATAACAAAAAAGAGAGATAGACTGGCATGACAGTTCTTAAATTCCTATATATTTTGTGAAAGTGCTTGAGAAACCCAGTTTCGCAGTTATTCATTTGTAATTGAATAATTCAGCTTTACTATTAGTATATGCATACCACACTGGGCCTGACTTTATTTTCATAAAATATGTATGGATATGAGATTTTTGTATGCCCGTGTATAACTCTTTTTTTGTTATCGTATAGCCCTACCAGGTACAAGTTTGTTTGTTTGTTTATTGTTGTTTAACGTCCCACTCAAGTATATTTCACTCATGTGGAGACGTCACCAAATGCCGGTGAAGGGCTTCAAATTTTAGCCTATGCTCGGCACTTACGGCCATTGAGCAGTGTGTGTTCTTTAACGTGCCGACACCTACTGTGACAAGGGACCTCGAGTTTCACTGTCTCATCCTGAAGGATAGGAAACCAACCTGCCGCCAGCTTGACTCGAACTCACGATCAAGATCAAGAGTCGAGCGCGCTACCGACTGAGCCAGTCCGGCTCCTCACCAGGTACAAGAAGTAAAAGTAGAAAAAAATCGAAATACATTTTTGGTGAATACAGCTAAAGTCCATTTTAACTACAAATGTGATGACCTATCAAGTATATAAATCCCTGAATAATTTGACCCTGTAACCTTTCAACAGAAAATAATTAACTATATCGAATAAGTTGATATTTAGATGTTACAAAATAGTAAATGTGCAAATACAAAATGGGATATTACAAAGCCAAGATATAAAATTTAACAAGGTTAAGAAACGTCATACTGAATTTTCTTGATCCTCTTTTTTCAAATGCTCGGCGATGAAACAAACACTATCAACAGCTTCTTTGAACTCTCTTGGTATACTCTTTTTCTGTTGCCGGAAATGCAAGTCTTGATCTTCCGCAGATGCAAGTAGTTCTTGATCAGGTGTGGCCCTCACAAATCCGCCATGTCTTTGTGAATCGGTCCTTCGTTGTATTAATTCTCTATATGATGCTGTTACTTCAACACCATTGCAGTTTCTAACTACTTTTCTTGTTGAATTATCGTTGTCAAGATTTGGACGTCGCATCATTAATAATCGCGGAAGAATATTTAAAAAGACCCTACGTACCCATGGCGACATTGTATGTGTTGATGGTGATCGAAAATGAACATTTAACACTATTACAGTCACAAGAATAGATAAAGTTACTAGAATCATTGTAAATAAAAGATATTTGCCAATGAGAGGAACTACTATGGACGTGGGCGGAATAATATCTGCTAAAAGCAAAAAGAACACGGTGAGTGAGAGCAGAATGGAGATGCACAGGGTAATCTTCTCACCACTGTCACTTGGGAGGTAAAACACTAAAACAGTTAAAAAGGAAATGGACACACACGGTATAATCAGATTCACCGTATGAAATAATGTTTTTCGTCTCATAGTGATATGGAAAGTAATATCTGGATACGGTTCTGGACAACATATATATTTCCGGTAATTTTTCTGTGCAGTTCCTTCTAAAATGTCCCATTCAACACTGGGATAAAAGTCTCGCAAATCTATGCCATTAGATATAATATTAGTTGACCTGTCGTTTATTGCGCATAAGTGGACCAAGTCCACGTGATTTCCGTCATAGGTCCATGACCCAAATTTCATTGCACACAGTTGAATATCAAAGGGAAAAAACTCCACGTCAATAATACATGAGCTCTTGTATATAGCAGGTGGTTCCCAAACAACTAACCCATTAGGGTGTAGAATTGCTTTCGTCATTAACGTTACTTCATAATTTCCATCAGCACTGAAATAGTCAAGTTTTGAACAGAATTTAGTTTTGATTTCATCATTTTGTGAACCAAATAAGAGATATTGTCCGTCAGAAGTCATTTAAGGTGCTAACACTGCACAATGTAAATGTGTTCAGCATTGAGAGGTAAAGCGCAAGGAGACTCTAACATTATTGATCAACGTCATATGTGCAAGTAGCTTCAAGGTGCAGTCTTTTGTTATCAAAAAGCAAATCAACAGCAAAACGAGTTAAAATGATATGCAAACTTAAAACAAATGTAATACAGTCGAATCCATTTATATTGAACCCCGTTACATTGAAATTCCGCTTTTGTTTTCCCGTCAAATTTCTGTATTACTATTATAACTCGGCTATTTTGAAACTCTGTTTATTTGAAATAACTAAACATTCCCCTTCAATTTCTCTGGGTTCGACTGTATTTCACATCAGAAAAAGCGATGTGATACCAAGTAAATCAAGTATTAAACCAAAACAAACAAGCTCAATACAAGCAAATTAACGTGAAATTTGAATGATAAATAATCAGTTTCCTTTGATGAACAAAATCAATTTTCAAAACAAAACATCAATTGTGGAAATATAAGCTACAATAAGAAGGAGCTTTAAACTTAAAAATATAGTAAAGATTTCTTGTAGTCAAAGAAAAACTAAAAGTTGACATGGAATGTTTACAGTAAATATTCTTTAAAAAATCGCAAAATCTTTAGAAAGGTGAAGCAATAAACCAAAATAGAAAGCACTATAATTAAAGCAAGGGAAAAAAGTAATTGCTATTGAGAAAGTACTAATCATAGTTTCAAAATCACTTTCAGGAAAAGTAAGAAGGATGAAGCAATAATGAAACTATCTTTAGCCCTGTTGGACATGGAAATAAGAGATTACTGTGTGATCTTCATATGGCTCTCACTGCTTCAAAATCAATTTCTAATTACTTTAATTGATGAGGAAGTAGTACTTGTTCGCGTTCCATTTCAAGCGAAATGGGACAGTGACATATCATCGTCGAATATCTACAGATTTATCATGAACGGAAACTCGAAGATTAAAATACCTAGTTGGACTGAAATTGACCAAGTAAATCATGTCAAGATGATTCTATTGAAGATAAAAAAAAAAAAAATCATTCTGAAAGGGCATTGGCTGTCTTTTTTCTCCAAAATTATTCTTTCTTATTTTATTACTTAGAATGATGAAAACTAACAAAAAGAGATATACACAGGAATAAAAAAAATCTGAAATTCCTATATAGTTTGTGCAAATTGCATGAGAGAACCATTTTGGCCACTATTCGTTTGCAAATGATTAATTCGACTTAAGTATTTGTATTTGCATATGACACTGGACCAGACTTTATTTTCACAACATATATAGGAGTATCAGAAATTTGTTCCTATGTATATCTCTTATGTATCATTGTACATCAATCTAAGTAATTAAAAACGAAATAATTTTTGTTGGAAAACAGGCTAGTGCCCCTTTAAATTTAAGATAACTTCATTGATTGACATATACATGTATATCATTGATCAATGGATGTCAAGCGTGAAGAATGAAATATGATATATAAATGTGACGTCATGTGGGGTGTATTACAGGTCAATGGTCAAATGACCTTTACACATGATCTTCTCATTACTTATAGCTGTTAATATATCTTATTAGTGTTTTATTAAGAGCTGATTTTATTTTACAATTTTAGTAGAATTTGACATTCCAGTTGTCTGTGATTAGATTTTAATGAATAATTAATAAAACAAAGTGCTCGTTTGCGTGATGTGTCAACATTCCTCGTCATTAAACAGCATGTTATTATTTAATGTCTGTTGTTTAGAAACCCAAAACTATAAACCAAAAAACAAAATAATCCTGTTATACAGTTAGATTTCAGACAAAAAGGTAGACACACAGAATACTTAAGTCAAGAGGTGCTGATCTATTAAGAATACAATGGCGAAGAAGGTAGAGGCGAACACAACACTACATGAACACATTGAAATGTACACATAAACATAAAACGTAATCGTCAATTGATCAATCCTGAAACGAGAAATAATTTGTTTAAAAACATTAAATAGCATATAAAGAGTAAATCCAACTAGCGTTACAGAATGTCCACTCTTTGCGGCTCAGTGTACTTAAGTGTATTAGCTGTAATTTAAACGATCTATATGTGGCATGGAAATTTCAAGATACATCACAATTACAAAAGTTTACGGTAATCATATAAATTACAAAGTCAAAACGATACAGACATAGAATACGGACGATAAAGTAATGCATCACAGAATACATAATGAACATATTATATAATCTAGGTATTTTATCAATTTTATCAAATGCAATAAGTCAGAATTTCTTTAACCTGTTTGTCATTAACGGAATGTTATAGATGTCAAATGTAATTATCAAAATAATTACAAATATATGTTAGATGTTATTTTGACGTTTCAATATGATTAAGATAGTATCTTAATCATATATAGAAACGTCAAAGTACATCTAACCGACTTAGATGGCGTGCAGTTGTCTATTCGTATTTAAGCTCTTTCCACTGCCGTCTATTATGTAAATACATTTTTTCCAGAAATTTAACGATTGCTTTGTCAGTCTGTGATTAGATGATTATAAACTTTGCCATCCAAATGTGCCATACATTTTAAAGTACAATCCACAGAAATTTACTTTATTATACTAAACTGCATTCCACCGATTCCACTTTGATAAATTTGATATAAAAATCGGGGATACCAAAGTATGAATCGTTGTGAGATTTAGAGGACAGTATACAAATCCAATTAACATTGGACATATATGAAACTCAGAAAATCCAGAGGTGGGATCAGGTGTCATGGAGGAGTGAGCCATCCTTTGTTGGCCGGTCACATCCGCTGTTAATTCACAGACAAATATGACATTCCTGTACTTCGTTATTTTATATTACATATCCATTTTTCATAAGGGAATATAAAATACAAATATTCCTGTAACTAAGACCGGAAGTGACTGATACCTGGTGCCGAGTACACCGCAGCTGTATTTGGTCAGTGAGAGATATCATACTCACGATTTTGTTCTAAACTTGTCTGGTGACGTTGAACTTGTTTGAAGTTCATTGTTTGAATGACGTCATACATCCTATATTATCTTACATATTTTGTTAAATATTCTTAAGCACAGTGGCGGCATCCATATTGCTTTCAATATATTAAAATTGCGATATAATATAATTCAACAGCAATATAAGGTTACAGAATAAACATAATAGATAGTTGATGTCTTAAAATACGAGTTTTCTTTTTAAATTCGGGTCAGAAGACGAAACTCGCTTGACAAGTCTCCCTTTGTCCAACTACAACCTGTATTTTAAGACACTAACCATATATTATCTATGTATTACATTGGGGTGCTTTTAAATGGGTCATCAATGATGTTGCAAAAGATTAAAAAAGGGAATTTAAAAAGTTCTTACTTGTTAAACAAAACAATATCTGGAGTCCATATTTCCTGTATCGGTACCTCTATTGTCGATATATTCCCGTATTCAGATGGATTCCAACGGAAACTTAAATCGTTCCATTCCTTAACAAGGCATAAAACTATCTTCTCAGTATTTTTAGATTTATTTTAAAGATTGCTATTGCTTTAGCAAAGAATGTTAGAGAATTAGAAAGGGATTAAATGTGACCATTCGAACACACCCATGACACCAGTAAAGCTTATTAATATGCATGCGATAGGACAATCTAATTTCCTGTATATGGTTGTTCAAACACTTATGCCGAATAAACTTGTAACGAAATGTTATTTGGTCCCATCCCGTTTGGGATTCGCAATCGTTCTTCGTGTTGAGACCATTTGTGTATCTAATTTGTCGTATTCTAATGGACTTGGAGTTTCGATTATCCATTGGTGCATCTTCATATTTATTTTCTAGTGTTTTGGCATTAAAGTAACAAATTTAATGCGCATGTGTTTTATGATTCACATTGTATACGCATCGGAAAATAGAAAACACAAAATTTGAAATGTTCTTTTCATCAATTGAATAACGTTTGGAACAACCAAATTCAGAATTATATTTTAGATTATTTATAGATCTAAGTTTTAAAACCATTTGAATCCAGATGTTTTGGTTTTTAAGAGTGAAATGGGAATATATTATGGTTTCTACGCGTTTCCATAATTATCAGAACAATCTACGACAAATCTAACAGTCCTGTATTTTATTTGTCTTATTGTCATCACAAGATATTATTACTTGCGTACACAACAT
Source organism: Atrina japonica (assembly GCA_030159075.1). NCBI lineage: Eukaryota > Metazoa > Mollusca > Bivalvia > Pterioida > Pinnidae > Atrina > Atrina japonica. Next base: position 513,881 of record BROG01000080.1, read on the forward strand.
TCTAAAATGACAAAAACAAAATTACATAACCCAATTTCCGTGCTGCTGATAAACAACAATTGTAAATAACTTGTTTCAAACATTATCAATACGCTAATCACGCACATACAAGTTTCAAATAGGCAGCGTTTGCAAGAATATAGATTACTAATATAGATTACTAGCTATATGGCTTATATATATATATATATATATATATATATATATATATATATATATATATATATATACATGTATATATATATATTGACATTGACGTATCTGTCCGAGTTACTAAATGTTATGCTGTAGACATTAGTTTTGAAATGCCGAAATAAATGACAATGAAATGTCGGTGGGCATTCAACATGGTTTTGCCCAGTTAAAAAGCCTGAAGAAAACAAATTAACCAGTCATGAACGATCTTTCATTTGTATCCATGTAATAATTTGTTTTCGAATGGTTCTGGTTAGTTTAATCCTGCTGACATATGGGATGTATATTTTGATATTTCTGTATTGCCTTTCCTGTATCGGACCATGTTTTATTTATTTTACGCGTTCTACTGCTTATTAGAGGTCAATTGGTAAATTATTCGCAACATATGCAAATTTGAAAAGCTTTGACGAATTTTTATCACCTAAGAAAGCATGATATGTCGCGAAAAATATATTAAATTTATTATCCGGTTGGTTAATTTTAGAAACGGCTAAAAAAACAAAATATCTGAAATCATAAAGATACAAGAGCACTTCCATACGTTGTATTACTTACTTATTGTATAGAACTATATCGGGGAGCCATATGTCTTTAGCGGGTACATAAAGCCGATTTACCCCTCCGTACTCCAAAGGATCCCAAGCTAGTTTGTAGTCATGCCATTCCTTCGTTAGCCAAGCAATAAAGATCATTAGTAGAAGTGAGTTAGAATAAATCCGTTAAACCCCGAAATAGGAACTCTTTTGCGAAGAAGGTTGAAACAATCTGGATATGTAATGCAGCGTTGAGGTGATATTCATTCAAAATTGCTTTGAATATTAAAAGTAAAAGCAGAACATTTGTACATGTAAATAAAACAGTGCACAATGTGTATACAAAATAAAAAAAAGCGAAAACAGGATGTTATAAGTTTACGATTTAATTGGCAAATAATCAACATAAATGTATTAAACCGAAACTTTAATAAATATTTTCAGTTTGTATTTTAGCTATATACACGAATATCCAGATTGTCAGCTTCGATAATCAACAGTACATGATCATTACAGAGGAAAATAATGGTTTATGATTTAGGGAAAGAATTACGAGAATGAAGATTGGTGCTACGGCAAGCTGTGCGAATAATGTAGAGCAGACGATAGACCCCAGTTTGATAAAACAAACTGAATCAAAATAAACCATGCTTGAAATTGTATTTATTTCAGTTAGAAAAGATAAAGCAAGCAGTCCATAATGTTTCCACAAGGAATTATATAGAATAGAATTAAAACGCAACCTATTAGAAGATAACAAGCTGAAAAAGCACCGAACACATAGACATGCAGCAAATTACAGTAAAACCTCTTGATAATGCCCCTCGTTTCTCTTGCCATCTGGCTTTACGCCACAATTTTTGAAAGTCCACTTTTCCAATTTTCCCTACAATTTCATTTAAGGCTTCCCTCAGCCTATCACCAATCGCGCTTTATATTGCCAACTTTAGGATGAACAGAGGATGGTGGCAGAGTATCGAGGTTTTACTGTATTCATAAAAGCTCATCATTGATGTAGAGCTGAAGAATGCATTTTTAAAAGCTTATCGCCTCTGTATTGTTGAAGAATGTATTTCATCTAGAACATATGTATAATTTTGTCGGCATAATTCTCATGCCTTTCATACGTATCTCTGTATGAATAAATAAAGAAAACTCAGCGGCGTATCCGAAATAACCACGATAATGTGTCGGTAATACAAAAACAAACCTTACATTATTTCAAGAATTCAATGTATCATTCTTATTCTATATCAATCAGATACCATTATAATATTCTCCTCAATGGATGTCTTCTGTTGAAAAGATAATATCTGAGTTGATACGGCATCTTGTTTTTTTACTCTCTTAATGCAATCTTTAATGAAGCTACATATTATCAAATTTTATTTATTGTCTAAAATGGTCGTTCCAAATGTCTTGAATTAAAATCCAAGAACAATAAGTAGGTCTGTTGTCAATTTACTAAATTTTGGATGACTGAAGAGAGCTTTAGATATTGAAAAAAAATGAATTGGAAAAGACAAAATCGATCTAAATAAAATACAGTTCAGCCTCAGACTCGCGCGTGTATCTCCATTATTTTCATCAATTAACAAAACGGATATATCATAATATAAATAACTACATCAACACGTAATGAATAACGAGAATTGAATCGTTTCATTTGAACTGTCTTTATATTATGTCTTTATCATGTATATCTACATAATATCGTGCACGTTTAATGAAATCTGCCAAAGTGTCATCATGAAATTGAATATGACAAGCATACATTCCCTGTAAACATCTAGTCAGTACAGGATCAAGCCCGGCTGGAACCTAATCTGATTTCTTTGTGAGAAAGTTTGCCCGTTTACTTGCCAAACGCCGGTGGTCTCTTCCCGCGGGTACATTGTAACTGGTTTTCCTCCTTCACCGTTATAAACTGGCCGCCACCAGCAACCGAAAAATTGTAATGATTATGGTTAAAAAAAATATATCATTCGAAATTCAAATAAAAAAACTGTACCGGATATTTTGGTATTCAACAAGACGGACCGTAATAAATTCAAATGTTACAAGACGGATTTTCACGGTTTCATTTGATACATCCTATGTATTTAAATTTACTTCGATCTACCAGATATTGTATGAATTGTCACAGAATTGAAAAGGAAACAAACGTCTCAGACAAAACGTGCTGGAATGCTTAATGAATTATGAATGAGCTGCATAGAAATAAATTTGTAAAATCAATTTTAATTTGTTTCTGTGAACAATTGTCAACATAAGAATATAATAAAACGTTTTGATGTGCAAAATGCAGACTTCAGCAAACATTTATAGCAATATGTTGAACATTTTCAAGACTGAGATAAATGTAGTTTACTGCAAGAACGTAAAGTATTAGACAGCATTCTGTAGCTTGATTAAAATTCAATATGGAAGTATGGCAATGTTTTGTGTTATGAACACTGAAGAAAAGTATATATGTATATAAGAGGTTATCATACTATCTTGATTTGAAAAATTCGTTGCCGTAAAATTACAGTTTAATAAAAACAGACATGAACACGATATGGAGCAGGTCTGGTATATCATAGAAGTTTAATTTCAGATCAACGATGTATATGATAAATATTCTGTAAAGAAACTTACCTGTCTTAGCCATACATTGGTAGTCATTATCTGATTTTTCTCATCCTGCAAAATATTTAAATCACTTATGTGTCAATTCCATAAAAAATCTCTGAATTGATATTTTTATCCAAATATGATCAAGTTGCCTGTATTTTTGGTGTGTGTGTGCATATGTGTGTGTGTGTGAGAGAGAGAGAGAGAGAGAGAGAGAGAGAGAGAGAGAGAGAGAGAGAGAGAGAGAGAGAGAGAGACAGAGAGAGAGAGACAGAGACAGAGAGGCAAAGAGACAGAGAGAGAGAGAGACAGAGACATACAATGTGATTAAAGCTACATAAAACATATCCTGGCACAGGTCAACAGTTTAAATATGATATATACTAATTATGATTGTCAGCTATATCGTATTGTCTGACGTCGCTTTACCATACATTTTGGTTACGACTATTTAGCTACATCATAATGACTAGTGGATTTCATCAATTGAACTCACATTTAAGATATATACAGTCATCATCACGACGTTATATATATATATATATAAGTCATATCATATATATATATATATATATATATATATATATATATATATATATATATATATATATATATATATATATATATAACGTCGTGATGATGACTGTCATATATTTGATAATCTAAAATGTGAGTTCAATTGATGAAATCTTATTTATAGAAATGATCTTCTTGAGTATCATTTATTTATTTATTTATTTATTTATTTATTTTGCAATACTTTAATTTGGGTTTTATGTTTATTTTCAACTCATTATATTTGACTTGGAAATAATTTTACCTGCAGGGGTAAAAAAGAATTGACCGTTTTACAATTATGCTGAACAAATTCAGGGTACATTGAATCTTCGACAACTATTTAACATGGTGTGAAAGGACAATGATAATGAGGAACGAACATTTCATCAATATGAATTATCTACCTCCGTTGACATGCATACTAAATGTTTCACATTTTGATTAAATACTGATGAATCTCCCTACAAAAGTCGATTGTAAGTGCTAACATTCTGTCGCTGTTTTATCCTTCTATCTACAATACTCATTGACTATTTAACAATATTTGAAAACTTGTGTTTAAATACATTTAATTTGCCGAGTCTTCAATCAAGTGACAAATGATACATGGTTTACTGTTACCAGTCTTATCTGCTTTAAAAAAATCATTCTGTGACTGTCAGAGCTTTGTAACAGTAAAAGTTAATTACTTTTTTTGTTTTACAAGTGTAACGTAAATTTACAGAAATATAGGTGATGGTACCAATTGTACAATAAATTTAACAAGAAAAATGATTATTGATATTTGCGTCAGTGTTTCACATGTTTAAATCGTTCATAATATTTGCTGGTCTCTTCTTATCCTAACTGTTGATCGGGATAAAAATGTACAGTTCAATTAATGCAATGTCAAATCAAAGAGAGAGCAGACAGATTTCAATAAAAGTTGTTTTCGAGATTTCGCTGACATTGACAATAGAAATGTTGTCTGGAAGATTTTTTACTTTGTTGAAAGTACACTCTCTTAAAGTTTGATTTAAATTCGAATTCTGCCACCAAAGAGCCAAACACTATATCACCAGTGAGGAAACAAAATCAGTTTCAGATACAAATGATCAATAAAAGATATACAACATACGGAATTAAAAAGTGGAAGTAGACATGATAATTTCGACTCGTCGTTGTCACTGTAAAATCCTTTAATCGTTTCTGTTTAATTGTTTGGACAGCACAATTCCTAAATGTTATGTAAATGACATAATAACAAAATTGTTTAAAAACCATGGCTATTTACATTTACTCATTATCTTATCTAAATGCATCTTGCAATTTTTCTGTGTTTCGGATTATTAAGAATTCCGATTCTTGTCTGTCATCAATGATAAAGTAAGCCTGAATATTTAGTACCATTTAACATTTCACATCATATGCCCATATTTGGTCTCTAGAAAATTAGGTATATCTCCTCGTCGTTTGGCGTTTTAATATCCTACAAATTTTCGACGACACGATCTCATTTACGATCGACTAGATGAAGTCAGTCGGATCATACAGATGCCAGTCTTTTAGATTAAAGTCAAAAGATATGTAACAATATCGGTGTATCCCATTACTGTAAAGAGTATGGCGACAAAAATACCGTAAAGGATTTATAAAAACGCCGCTGAATTTTCTCAGTATGTCATTTCCAGTTTTACTGTAGATAAAATAATGAGGGTTTGTATTTTATCTAGACATATAGACCGACACTGTCTGTTAGATAAGACTAAGATTACAACGAAACTAAGTTATAGACATTTATGCCTATTATCAAGAAATATAAAAATTACAGATTACACAATATTTATCGAAAGAAGATTCGTGAGAAAATATACAAATCAGGTGAAAATTTGACAAACACGGATTATATGGGAGCTGGTGTGTGTGCGCGCGCGCGTGTGTGTGTGTGTGTGTGTGTGTTTCTCTCTCTGTGTGTGTTTGTTTGATTCTATTTTTGTCTTTTGTTTCTGTGTTTTTTTAACAAGAGACTTGTGTAGATATAAGTTCGGTACTAAATGTGCCAAGGCAATGAATAAATTCTGCTGTATATTAACATAGTAACAGTAAAACTTGCGTTAGCAACTACCTGTATATAAAGAACACCTGGTCATGAAATAATATGCTATCCCCAAAAGTACCATTTGTGTACAAATCAACCTCTCTATAAAGATCACCACCCTATAATGTTTTGTTGTGTTTCACTGTAAGTGCAAGTTCATTGTGAAAAAAAAATACAAATACCTTTATTCCACATACCCGAACAAAATACTGATAAGTGTACCTCGTTTGGCCGATTTCATTTATTAAAGCATACAAATCTCTTGTACATAAAACATAAAAACTTGAGATCTTGAGAACTTGAGAATTGAAATAAGGACAAATTAGTGACCACGCGCCTTGGTCCAACGGATAAAGCGTTTGTCTTGCAAGATCGGGGTTCCGATTTCGAGTCTCAGTCACGGTTATTCTTGTGACTACTTCGAAACATGAAGTGACTTTTCCTTCACATATTCTTCAACATTAGAGGTCAAGGTCATGATATTTTCTAATGAGATTTGAAAACAAGGGCCCTTGTCACAACAGACGTGGAATTCTTTATCGAATATAAAACAAAAAAGGTGAATAAACAAAGATCTGGTCCTTGATAAAAAAAATAGACGGAATGACACTGACACAGGTAAACTGTGTTGGCTATTTGCCGCGAATATTTGCCACAAAAATATCATTTAAAAAAAATCATTTTAATTCTACTCATAAGTTTACTGAGACACATTATGAAAAAATATAAATCATGGAGTTTTCTACTTTCTCAAACAAAGTTATTTCCAATCTTCTTCGTTTATTATAAAAAGTAAATTCAGTGCTCCATGGACATATTTATGAATGTTTACTCGATTAAAGTAAATGTGCATGGGAACGCCATGATGTTCTTAGGCGTTTGTATATATTCCTAGAGCAATTACTTGTTCAGGGACTCGAATGTAGCATTTACCACACGTAAAATATCAATAAAGAATCAAATCATGTTGATTCCTCTGATAATGTTTAGACAGAAATTTATTTAAGTTTCCAGTTTTGTCGATATGACATTTAATTTGTGCCCACCCTTGTTTAAATTTGTTTTCCCTAATTACGCGTTTTAAAGTTCATTCCTTTCCGGAAGCACAATATGACGTAATTATTATCTAATGGCGACCGCTATCAAACGATTTGATACACCTTGTTAAACAAAGCCTACAGATTTCAGCCTGATTAATTGTTGTTTGTGTACCTTTTGATTTCTCTGGTGATGGGTGTTGGGGCACGGTTTGGAATCTTTTGGTTATCCACGGTTATGCTTGGGGAGATTGTACGTTCTTCTAGGATTTGGTTTTGCTGGTGCGGGGTGGTTTGTGGGTTAGAAAACTTTGGTGGGCATGACTTTGGGGGTTTGTGTGGGTTGATGGGTGGGTGGGGTAGCGGTGGGGGGGGGGAGGGGGGGGAGGCGGGGGGGGAGGAGGCGATCGAGAGGAAGATTGTGGGGGGGGGGTGCGGGGGGGGGGGCTGGGGGATGGGGGGGACTTGGAATGAGGGGTCTGGCGGGGGTTTAGGGTGGTGGGAGAAGAGGATCAAGAGGTAGTGGTGGGTGCTGAGGAGGGTATGAGAGGTTGGGGTAAGCAGGGGGGAGGGTTAAGGGGTGATGGGGAGGGTGGGGGAGGTGTGGGAAGTCATGGAAAAATGGGACATGGGTGGCGGGGGGTGGGGACAGAAGTTGAGATGCGACGCGGTGAGTGATGGGAGTGCGGGAAAATGATTCATGGGAGAGGGTGGAAGCTGGGTGGGGGGGGCGGGTAGAAGCGGGGAGTAAGGGGGTGGGGGGGATTAGGGAGAGGGGGGGGACTAGAATGCGGGTGGGGAGTGGTCAAAATCGGGGGAGGGGGGGGTAATGGGGGGGAGAAAAAAGAAGAACTTAGGGGGGTGGGGGAGGATAGGGGAGGGAGAGAACAAGGGAAGGAGGTGGAGACGGGGGGGGAGGGATTGGGTTAGGAGGGAAATCGGAGGGGGAGGGGGTGGGGGGGTCAGGGGAGGGAAGGCGAAGTGGTAAGTTGGTCAGTAGCATTTATAATGTTCCTTAAAGGCACAAAATTTAATCCCTTATCATAATGGATCATGTACGATCTACACGTATATTTAATCTTATCCGTTTAAAGATGAAACGCCAAAGGATTTCCGATCAAATGTTCATATATGTAATCATTTTTCCTGGTGTCCCATAAATTACAATTTTTTATGAAAAGTGTTATTCTGAATTCTGAATTCTATATTTCCAAGATTTGTTTGGAAAATTTTCCGCCATTAATTCAAAGAAAAAAATTCATCATATACAGAGGTAAACTACTCACTGACATTATTGACACAGGGATATCGAAAACCGCGTTTAATGTCAACGTTCCGCAAATTTTACGGTCGGTATAATAGTCTTGTTTGCGATTACTCTGTTTCACTAAGTGAAATGTTGAGTTGCCTTTTCGTTGGCGGTTGTTGAGACGTCTGTACCAATTGTGACGAGGATACACTCCTCACTTGTTTCATTGGACTTGACTGTGGACTCACGGCGGGTGCGACCGGTCGACAGGGGATGCTTACTCCTCCATGTCACCTGATCCCACCTCTTGGTTTCCACAGGTCCGTGTTTGTCAATTTTACCGGATTTGTAT